>CM043325.1:37170054-37680054 GCA_023736055.1 Quercus glauca
TACGATTATGCTCAAGTGGCCTTTGAAAGCTAAATGACAATTCATTGAATTTTTGATTTATGACACAGTGGCTTCTGGTTCACCCCAAGTTCCTCTCAAACACATTGTATGTCATGGGAGATTCTTATTCAGGCATAACTGTCCCAATGGTTGTTCAAGAAATATCTGATGGTAATTATAACTTACATAAACGAAAAGCTTCTTATTTAATTCATACTACTTCATTTTGTTACAAAACATGACAAAACAAGCGAGACAGAATAATCATATAATGATCGATTAATTTCAGTGTACATAATAATTGCAACCTTTCATTTTCTTGCAGGTAATGAAGCCAGTAGGGAGCCGCGAATGAATATCAAGGTATATGTTCAAGCATTAAAATTTGAATAAATTTGATTACTTTAGTTGGCTCTTGTTCATCAAAGCCTTTTAGTTTTGGACTTCTTAGCTGGTATTGAAATCAATTTGCTTTAAATTGGGGCCAGGGATATGTGTTAGGAAATCCATTGACAAGTGCACATGCTGATTTCAATGCAAGAATTCCATTTGCTCACCTAAAGACGCTTATATCAGATGAACTATATGAGGTAATTTTCCATTCTGCTTTTATTTGAATCTTGAGAGTTCTGCTTCTTTTTTTCTTTATTATTATTATTATTATTATTATTCCTTTTTCAATGTATTTTGGTAAGAAGTTGATCACAAATTTACAAATTATCTAAAAAACCTCAATTTATTCCTTTTTCACTTCCATTTGATATGTAGTTGATCTGCTACACGAAAGTCTTCTTTATAGACATTTATGCTATTTCCATGGAAGACTTTCTTGTTTAGTTGTTCCTCATAATCTTTTTAACCCGCCTAGAGATTTTAATTAATTATAATAAAAAACAATTTCTCATGTTAATTACTTTGAGACCGAGGTTAGAGATTATGGCTTAGATTGCAGGACATTGGTATTCTTTTGCAGTTTGGAATAATGTAGCAAACGATTTAAGTCTAGTCATCAGTGTCCATGATTTACTTTTTGAGAATGCTTTTGCCTGGAAAGTATATGTTACGTTCTTACACGTTCAATCATCTTTTTCAAAAAATTATTACTTAATACATGTGATTCTTTATTTTTCTAGTCAACTAAAAAGGACTGCAATGGCGAGTATATTGCTGTAGATCCAAGCAATGCAGCATGTGTGGATGATCTTAAAGTCTACACTGAGGTGAGAAAAAACCCACTTGAGGTTCTTATAAGACGTCATTTTATTTCTAAAGATGATTTTATTTCCATCCCAACAAGAGTAAAGTAGAGTAAACACAGCCCAGTGAAGTATATAAATCACTAAGAGATGTCTATTTTAACTTTTATATGTCATATGGCATGCAGATTGATTTGCCTATTGAATTTGCAGTGTACCGAGCAAATAAGGAGCTCACATATATTGGAGCCTACATGTCAGCTATTATCCCCAAAACCTAGGCCTAGGGTATCAAAGTGGGATCCAGATACTCTTATAGAAGATTCTGTAGACCTCCTCCAATCAATTACTCATCTTCCTGAACCTAGAAGATGGTGTCGGGTAAAAACTTTCCCTTCTCTTTCGCACACAATGTCATGAGCCAGGCTGGTCCAACCCCTTGTGCTCATATAGTTGTTTGATTTAATTTAGGCCGCACTCTATTAAAATTTTACTAAATATATGCTAACAAGGTTACTCCTTTTGTAGGCTTATAACTATCTGTATTCATACATTTGGGCAAATGATAAATCCGTTCAAAAGGCTCTTCACATTCGGGAGGTATGTTGATCCTTACAATGTTAACATTGATATCTCGAATTCGAAAGTAGTTTTGTACTTTTTTAACTGGATTCAAAATGACCATCAGGGAAGCATCAACGAGTGGGTGAGATGCAATGAGAGCTTAGTATACACATATGACATCAAAAGTAGTCTAAGTTATCACCAGAACCTTATCCAGAAAGGTTACGAGGTTCTCATTTACAGGTAATATAACCAAGTTGTTATGATGCTTCAGTTCTAGAATTAGCTATTGTTGCATATCCATGTTCTTGACAAATGAAAGGGAAGAAAGTTTAAAGACACTTTAACCTTCTCTTTCCGATGGCTGTTGTTTCAGCCTTCTGTCTATTGAAACAACTTATTCAAATCATGAGGGAATTGGATGTTAGATTTATAAGTGCCTAACCTACTTTTGGAGTTAATGTACTCCTTTTAAAGTGGGCGTGGGGCTTACACCTACAAGGTTTTTTATCCACACCTCTCCATCTCCTTCTCTGTGCTTAGCAAATAATAATAATAATCACTCAAATCAGCCTAAAGAGTAAAAATTTAAAGTTCCCTTACTACAGAAATAAATAAATAAATATAAGAGGAGAAAAAAAAAAAAAAAACAGAGAAGCAGGACAGAGCAAAGAAGTGAAGGAAGAGAATTTTCAGATTCAATGTTTCCTATCTACAGTTCACAACTACATCAGCTTGTTATTCTTCAATTGCGACTATTTTAGACCATACAAATGGATAAGTTCTTGGCCATACAATTCACTTAACACTAGCCCAGATTTTCAAGATATTACTGTAGTTAAAATCTAACCAAACTTATAGTGCTATGAAATGTAACATATTGCTGTGATATGTTTTACAACAAATTATACATAACATTCTCTCCTATAATGTGCTATCCTAAAACTCCCAAGGTTTATCTAAGTTGTAGAAATTTCTCCCCAGGAAGTGTTTTGTAAATACGTAATCCAATTACTCCTCTGTATTGCAAAACTTCAGGTCAACTTGTTAGGATAAATCTCCGTTTATGTGTGAATTAAATTAAACACAACCCAAACAATAGAGAAAATAGAAATCTACGGAAGCGATAAAAAATCAACCAACAAGAACACTAAGAAATTACGTGGAAAACCCTCCAGTGTAGAGAGAAAAACCATGGGGCAAATCCGATCAATCCACTATAATAAAATAGAGATTACAACACTCAAGTTATACCCAAGACCTGAGTTCACAATAAATTGGGAAAATACAATAATACCTTTAGGAACAAGTACAACCTCACCACAAAAGCTGGTAGCAAGATCTTCCACTTTGAATACTTCAACTCTTTGTGGTTGTAGCACCCAAATAATCGTCCTAGAGAAAACTCTCAATTTATCTTCCTTGTGTGTCATGAGAAAAAGAAAAATCACATTTTCTTTTTTCCCTTAGTGCCGCACAAAGCACTATTCTTTTTCCTTTAGTCGGCTTCAAAACTATGTTTCACTCTTCAATCTCTCTGAATCTCTCTCTATCTTGAAACCACACGCACCAAGCTTTTTATAAGAGCTTTTGTCGCCTGACATTCCTAATATAATTAGGAATAGAAATCTTTGACTTCTTGTGGGATTGGTACACCTATTTCTATATGAAATAAGATTCCATGTGGGCTAGACTTCTAGGTGTTGTGCACCTCAACAACCTCTCCCTCCAGCCCATCAAGGAAAGTGATCTTCATCCCAACTCTTCAATTAGAATTCATGCCGACCGTTCCAACACAAAGCTCAAGCTTCTCTTTGGTCACAACCTGAGTCAACATGTCAGCTGGATTCTTCTCAGTATAAATCTTTCTCAGTTGCATTAATCGTTTTTCAACAACTAGTCTTATCCAATGGTATCTCACTTCAATGTGTTTTGAGCAAAAACGAAACGTAGCATTCTTACTAAAGTCTATTGCACTTTGACTATCACAATGAACTACATACTTGTCTTGCATCAAACCCAATTCTTGGAGAAATCATTTCATCCAAAGCATTTCTTTACCTGCTTCATTCATTGTAATATACTCAACCTCAATTGTAGATAAGACAACACACTTCTGCAATTTTGATTGCCATGATACAGCTCAAAAAGTAAAGAAATAACTAGAAGTAGATTTTCTACCATCAAGGTCACCAGCCATATCTGCATCTGTATAACCCTTCAAAACTGGTTTGGAGCTACCAAAACTCAAGCAAGACTTAGAGCTACCTCTCAGATATCTGAAGATCCACTTCACTGCTTCCCAGTGATCTTTACCAGGATTAACCATAAACCTGTTGACTACACCAACTGCATGAGCAATGTTTGGTCGTGTGCAAACCATAGCATACATCAAACTCCTAACTACAGAGGAATAAGGAACTGATGCCATGTTCTCTTTCTCTTTCATGGATGACGGACAAGATTTCTTACTTATCTTGAAATAAGCACCAAGAGGTGTACCAATTGGTTTGGTATGCTTCATGTTGAACCTTTCAAGTATCCGCTCAACATATTTTTATTGTGACAACCATAACTTCTTGGCTTTCCTATCACGTGTAATTTCCATGCCTAGAATTTGCCGTGCTGGACCTAAGTCTTTCATATCAAAGGCCTTGAACAAATCCTTCTTCAAATCACCAATCATACAAGCATCTTGCCCTACTATAAACATATCATCTACATATAACAGAAGAATAAGAAATTTACCATCAGGAAATTTTTTAACATACACACAATGATCTGCATTTGTCTTTGTGTACCCATAACCCGCCATGAATGAGTCAAACTTCTTGTACCACTGTCTTGGAGCTTACTTCAAGTCATACAAACTCTTCTTCAATCTACATACCATTTGTTCTTTTCCTTTCACTTTTCAAATCCCTCTGGTTGTACCATGTAGATCTCTTCCTCTAAATCACCATGGAGGAAAGTAGTCTTCACATCTAATTACTCAAGCTCAAGATCCAAGTTAGCTACTAATCCCAGAACTACTCGAATGGAACTCATTTTTACTACTGGAGAGAAATTTCATCAAAATCAACCTCATGGTTCTGACTGAAATCCTTAACCACCAATCGAGCTTTATACTTCACCAACTTTTCACTATCTTTCTTTAGCTTGAACACCCATTTGTTTCTCAATGCCTTCTTACCATTAGGAAGTTCAACCAACTCGTAAGTCTTATTCTTGTGCAAAGAATTCATCTCTTCTTGCATAGCCTTCATCCAGTTCTGCTTGTCCTTATGAGACTCTACTTCTTGAAAACATTTTGGCTCCTTCTCATCAATAAGCAAAATATACTCAGAAGAGGGATATCTAGTTGATGGACGACACTCCCTAGTAGACCTCTTCACTTGAGGTTCCTCCATCTCTGGTGGAACAAACTCCCCCTGTTCAACATCTTCAATATCTTGAGCATCATCTCCATTAACTCCTACTAGCTCATCACCATCAATTGCTATTGGTTCATCACCAAGATTCTCATCTTGCACCTCTTCCTTATTTGTGGCATGATTGGAGGAAGAAGAGGTAGGTGTAAGGTCAAGAACACCTACAATAGCATCCTTTTCCTTTTCAGTTTTCTCAAGGTCTGCCAAATTTTCATTCTCATGAAAAACCACATCTCGGTTTCTAATCATCTTCTTTTTCTCAGGATCCCATAACTTGTAGCCAAATTCTGCATCTCCATGTCCAACAAATATACAAGGAGTGGCTTTGCTATCAAGCTTCAATCTTTGTTCCTTAGCCACATATACAAATGCCTTGCACCCAAATACCTTTAAGTGAAAGTAGAAAACATCTTTTCCAGTTCATACTCTTTCTGAAATATCAAATCCAATGAAACTGATAGAGACTAATTAATTAGGTGGCACGCAGTTTGAATAGCTTCACACTAGAATGACTTAGGTAGATTAGCCATTCTCAACATACATCTGACCTTCTCAACAATAGTGCGGTTCATCCTCTTTGCCACACCATTTTGTTGTGGGGTACTAGGAATTGTCTCCTCATGTCTAATAACTTTCTCGGAGCAGTAACTCTTGAACTCGTTAGACGTATATTCACCTTCGTTGTCAATATGGAGACACTTTAAAGGCTTCCCTTTTTCTCTTTCTGCCATGGCATGGAATTTCTTGAAGTGCTCAAATACCTGGTCTTTAGTTTTCAAAAAATATACTCATACCTTTCGTGAAGCATCATCAATAAAAGTAACAAAATACTTATTGCCACCTAAGGACTCCACATCAATGGGACCACATACATCAGAATAAACAAGATTTAACACATTGGGCTTTCTAGTAAAGGGAATGCGAAAAGACACTCTATGTCTTTTTCCAAATAAACAATAATCACAAGGTTTAAGTGACATACCTTTGGCAAAATGAATGAGAGATTTCTTTTCCAAAATTTGCAACCCCTTTTCACTCATGTGAGTTAGCCGCCTATGCCACAAGTTAGGCGTAGAATCTTCTTGAGTTTCACTAACAATATATTCGCACACCTTTACTTATGTCTTGTAAATTGTACAACAAATCTTCCCTTCAGCAAGCACCAATGATCCTCTGGAGAGTCTCCATCTACCATCTCCAAAATAGTTTCCATAGCCTTCTTTATCCAGAATATAAGTAGAAATTAAATTCAAACGCATATCAGGCATATGTTGCACATCCTTCATTGCCAAGGTGTATTCAGTGTTAGTCTCAACATAAACATCTCCAATTCCCATAATGTTAGCATAACTGTTATTGCCCATCTTCACTCTCCCAATGTCTTTTACTTTGTATGAAGTAAAGAGCTCATTTCTTGGATTGACATGGCAAGAAGAGGCCGAGTCAATCTCCTATAGAGAGCGCCACATCTTCAATTGTCAAGATAGTAGTGGTATTCTGTTCCTCTGCCTTATTCTGAATTTTCTCATCTTTCTGTTTATTTTTCCAAGCCTTGCAGTTTCTTCTTATGTGACCTTCTTTGTCACAATAGAACACTTGAATTTTCCTTTCGATTTTGATTGACTTCTGGATTTACCACGCCCCTTAGAATTTCTAATCTCACTCCCCCCCCCCCCCCCCCTTTGTTCTTTGTGACAAGAGCCTGTGCATTATCCTTGCCCATGTCTTTTCTTCTTGTTTCTTCATTGAACAAACTATCCTTGACCATTGCAAGTTGTAGCACACCATTTGGAGTAGAGTTACTAAGTGACACCACCAAAGTCTCTCATCTGTCAGGTAAGGAACTCAAAAGTAATAAAGCTTGAAGCTCATCATCAATTATCAGCTTCATTGTAGCCATCTGATTCACCATGTCTTGGAACTCACTCAAATGCTCAGCAAAGGATCTCCCTTCCTTAAGCTTCAAATTCATAAGCTTTCTAGCCACAAAAGCTTTATTTTGAGTTGTCTTTCTTTCATAGAGATCCTTCAATTTTTCCCAAAGAACATCTACATTAGTCTCTTGAGATACATGATGAAACACACTCATATTGATGCATTGTCTAATACATCCAATGGTTTTTCTATTTAACTTCTCCCAGTCTTTATCAGACATCTTGCTTGGCTTAGCACTATCACCCTCAATAAGGTCATGCAAATCCTTACAGTAAAGGACATCCTCCATCATCGGCTTCCAAATCGAATAATTTGACATCATGAGTTTAATCATAGTGCTCATATTCATATTCATATTTTCCATTTAATTCAACACAAGACAATTACATCAAACAACCAAAGCTCTGATACCACGTGTTGGGATAAATCCCCATCTATATGTGAATTAAATTAAATACAACCCAAGCAACAGAGAAAATAGAAATCTACGGAAGTGATACAAAAATCAACCAACAAGAACACTAAGAAATTACGTGGAAAACCCTCCAATGTAGAGGGAAAAACTACGGGTCAAATCTGATCAATCCACTATAATAAAATAGAGATTACAACACTCAAGTTATACCCAAAACTTGAGTTCACAATAAATTGGGAAATACAATAATACCTCTAGGAACAGGAACAACCTCACCACAAAAACCAGTAGCAAGATCTTTCACTCTGAATACTTCAACTCTCTGTGGTTGTAGCATCCAAATAATCGTCCTACTCAATTTATCTTCCTTCTGTGTTTTGAGTAAAAGAAAAATGACCTTTTCTTTTTTCCCTCAGTGCCACACAAAGCATTATTCTTTTTCATTCAGTCGGCTTCACAACTGTGTTTCACTCTTCAGTCTCTCTAAATCTCTCTCTGTCTTGAAACCATATGCACCAAGTTTTTTATAAGAGCTTCTGTCGCCTGACATTCCTAATATAATTAGGAATAGAAGTCTTTAACTTCTTGGTACACCTATTTCTATATGAAATAGGATTCCATGTGGGCTGGACTTCTCGGTGCCATGCACCTCAACACAACTTTTGTCCATATTCAATTGCTTCTCTAATAAAGTGATGTTTGATTGCTATATGTCTTGTTTGACTATGATTAACTTGTTTCTTTGCCATTGCTATTGCTAATATAATGTCATGATACATATGGCAAGCTTCTTCTTGTTTTATCACCAATATCTTCTAGTTACCTCTTTGAATCCCATGACATGAGAATGTGATTGGAAAGTAGCAACTACTATAGAAATGGTAACATAATGGTAACCTCATTATTTTCTTCAATTGTAGGGAGGTCTTGCAACATAATTTTATAGTATGGTAACTTCTTGTGAAAATTAAAGTGCCCAAGTCTTTTATGCCACAGCCAATATTCATTAATGGTCCCCATCTTCAAAGCAACATCGCTTGCAAATTTGAAACCTACTAGAAAAATTTAGTTCCCTCCCATTCTCAACATTGTTATTACATGACTTTTGTGGGGGCCTTTTTTGTGTTTTGGGTTGGGCTGGGCTGCCTCCTGCTGTGGTGGGCCCAAGTATTTCTGAGTAGGAGAGTTGAGACCGACCCAACTGTAACTCCCTTTGGACCGGCTTGTGCGCAAACTAAGCATTGTCTGCTAGGAATGTTCTTACGGCAAGTAGAACTACTACAAATAGTTTACGGCAGGCAGATATAATAACAACAAAGAAAACAGAGTACAATGACCTTTTCTTAATGGAAAAAATGACCGAGTGATCTCTATTTCTATGACAATCACAGTAATAACAATAGTAATGATAATAACGGCTTTTACAAAAAGGAGTAATTGATTAAACGACAATAGAAGTTAATCGAAAATAAATATCAAGTCAAGTTTGGGTCCATAGTGGCAAAAAAAACCAAAGAGGAAGAACGCTTCCTCTCAATGAAACTAATCTCCCAGGAAAATATCCTGCCGTGGGGATTAATGACTTTGAGGAAATCGGACCTAAATGATTAGTGCCCAAAGGAATTCCTATTGCTTAATCATCTCCCAGAGATTGGGATTATGAGGGGGAGAGAAGGAAACCGATCTACTGGTGCATACCCATTACACTCTTTCTCTTTTGTTTCCTGTTTTTCTCTTATCTTTTCTTCTTTCTTTTCTTTTTCTTTTGTTTTTCCTTTTACTTCTTGGTACCTCTGTCCTTGATCCTCCTTTACAGGGCACGGCAAGGGTTCTTTTATAGGGCCAGCCATGACCGGATTTTACTACTTTACCCTTTAACCGTCTTTGTCTGGTCTAGGCGTACTTGCCGACTACCCAGGAGCTCGTCTGTGTACCACTTACCCTTGCCAGACAAAGGCGGGTTTATGTTGTTTGTCAGTCCGCCGTGGCACTTTCACCTACCATGGCGTAAATGCTCTCTCTCTCTCTCTCTCTTTCCATGGCATGCACCCAACGTTTCCCCCTTCAACCTTGCCTTTTTTGGGCGGTCTGTCATCCTAGCAGGACGTACCTCCCAAAAGGCCTTGGACAGGAACCATAAAATAGATCTTTTCCCCTCTCCCCACCACCAAACCACATCCCTCCTTACCTCTTACCTCTGACCCATAGCCCCACCACGTCCCATATTGGCTGGGTATAGGCTGGTGGTACCTGGGCCTTACACGTGCTTTCCTGTTATGTATGTTCAAAATCTGCCTGCAGCTCATGCGTTTACCGTGATCTGGAGCTTTGTTTGCACAATATGCCGTGCTTCTTTGATTTTTTACGTGGGCCGTTTTGTATAATCCACTGTTTCCCTTTGGAGCTGGGCTTCTTTTAATACTGGGTTTTACATTTCTCTTGGCCCATTTCTTGGTTGCCCTCATGTCCTGCCACATTACTTGGCATTTCCTGCCGTGACGATTTTCTCCTGCTAGGCCTCTTTTCAAGCCTGCCATTTCATTCCTTCCCCTAGTGGCTTAATATAGCCACTGGTGTTCTTACTTATGGGCTTCAGTGTCCCTTTCTTTTTCCCTTGGGCCTGCGGCCCATTTACTTCCTTTGGACTTCCTGGGCCCATTTACTAACTCTGCATTCCCATGGGCTTTTACTAACTTGATTGGGTTTCCCCAGCCCAATCTCTTTATTCTCATCCTTGGGGTTCATGGGCTTGCCATCAACCCCCATTTTCTTTGTTTACATTCCCTTGGGCCTGCCGCAGCCCATTCTCACTTTTCCATACCATATACTGCCCATGGGTGTCATTTCTCTCTTTTCGGGCCCTTTGGGCCCATTTGCTTCCCTAAGACCCATTTGTTCATGTTATGGGCCCGTGATCCATTATTCCTGCCGCTTAGGCTTAATAGTTTTATTCTATGCTTGCCACTTCTATTTGCTGCCTACTTTGTTGAGTTGGGTCTGTTTTACAAAAATGACTCTCAACACCTTTCCTCCCCCTTGTCGTAATAGTGCATCCATCTCCTTCAAAGAGAATAGAGTAGCCATTCCGTAAAAGTTCACCAACACTTAGCAAATATTGTTCCAACACTGGAACTAACTGGACATCTTGAGTCAGCTTGATCACTTCCTTCTTATGAAATCCAACTGGGCCATTCCCCTTTACTTGATCAACACCACTATTTCCCAAATTCACTTGCGAATTGATAGTAGCATCCAATCAAGAAAAAATCCTTCATCTACTCCAATGTGATTTTTCTAGTTGCTGTCTAAGAACCAAACATCATTCTTCATCTCTCTCCATTTGTTTCGATGTAAAATGTTTTCAAATGTAAAAAATTTTAGTGTAAAACATTTTCATGAAAACATTTTCAAGTGTTTGGCAAGATTAGACACTTGAAAATGTAAGCAGAAACCAGCAACCACCGCTAAATACAAGTACAAACCACCGCCAACCACCCAAAATCCAGATTGGAAAAGGCAAAAAAAATAGCCACTACTGCCCTGCTGCCACCAAAATATAGTGACTAAACACAACCACCTGCACCACCACTAACAGGAACCAACAACCCAAAAAAAAAAAAAAAAAAAAAAAAAAATCCAAAATCAAAGATCAATGAAACCCACCCTTATTCAACCACCATTGACATTGGAACCCACCGCCACCGTCGAAACACATGAACCACCATAACTACAGTCATGCTTGCCACCAAAACCTTTACCCCATCACTGAAAGAGTGACAATGACACTCAGATTTGATGGCAGCCCACCCCATTACCGACCTTATCATTGATTTGCACCGCCCTTATGCTCGACATCCACTTCAAAAACATTGATGCCGAGAGTCAAAGTCCCAAGGGACTACCAGAGAAGGTGGAGCCGGTGATAGGTGGGAGAGAAAGATTGAAAGTGGGTTGGGTTGTGGAGAGAAATTGAGAGAGCGTGAGAGTGATACAGAGCTGATCAAGACTTAGAGAGAGGCACATGTAAAATATTTAACCACTATTTCAAGTGTAAAAAATTTTATACTATTTTATTTGCTTTGTTCGACGGAAAATATTTTACCTTTGATTAAATGTTTTATGGCAAAACAATTACTATAAAATGTGAAAATAAATTCTTATAAATATTTACATTGAAACAATCAACATTTTGATAAGTATAAAATAAAGTTATTTTCATTTTCCTTTTTCTCAAAATCAATTGTTTACTAATTTGTTTTGAACCTACAATCCTTCTAGAAAAACCCAATTTTATAGCAATTAAATAATCGAACTCAGTTTTCTCTTGAATTTACAATCCTTTACATGTTTACTTGAAAAACCGTTCATTATTTGCTCTCCTTTCCCTGCTCTATGAACTTCTACATTTTCTTCTTCCTTGCCTATCGCCTCTAAATTGCTTCTTCACTAATATCAACCACGGGATCAATTTTATTTATTTATTTTAAACCTAGTAATTATTTTCTCCACAAATATTTTATCACTAAATCCTCACCATAGTTTTTTATTTGCTTCACAACTTTTGAAAATCAAGTAGAAAACTCATTTATGGTGTCATTCTCTTTCATTTCTGTAAGGTTGAATTTAATCAACCATCTTGTTGGCTTTATTCCATGCCAAATTTACTTGTAATACAGCATTTAGAAACCCCGTATTTAGGTGGGAATCATGTAAGGGTAGTGTGTGAGAGAGTGTGAAGAAATGCCCAAGACTATGCAGTGAAGCAGGGACTCGCGACTAGATCTCGTGGGTGGCTCGCGACTGGTAAGCTGCTAGAAGATGCACATGAGTGAAGCATGCAGAGAAGCTGAACCGCCATGCCAATTGTAGCACTATAGGACAAAAAGTCCAGACTGGCCATTTAGTTAGCTCGTGGCTTGAACTCACGACTCAGTCAAGTCGCAAGGCCAAGTCGCCAGCCAGCTCTGTTTTGGAAAAATTGACTCTTCGCATTCCAAACACACACCAGTATATATAAACCCTTATACTCACGAAATGTAGAGAGCTTCTAGAGAGAATTTTGAAAGAGAAACCCTAGAGAAAAACAAGATTGACTCATCCACAATCTTTACATAGAGACTCTTTAAATTCCTCTACTCTCACCGTCTCCATTGTTACATCCTCGAGAGGTTCTTGGCCAAATCCTTTTCTCACCATACCCACATTTGTGAGAAGGCTTTTTGGTGCTTTGGGAAGCAGTTAGGAAGGGACCAATGGTTATTGGTTGATGCTATGGGCTATAGCAGAATCCGATAAGCTAAAGAAGACAAAGGTTCGGCACAACCTTGTTGGAGCAAGAAGCTTGGAGGCTTAGGTACACTGGGTAGATTAGGTTTGGAGGGTCTTTTGCTGTTCATGTATCCCAACTTCATTCTTTAGTGGATTATTGACGGCTTGGAGGGCGGCAGAGAGGTTTTACACCGAAGGCTTTGGTTTCCTCTTCGATAACACATCGTTGTGTTGTCCTTGTGTTTGCATCTCTCTTCCCTTAATCTTTGCGATTTAATTTCTGCTGTGGATGTGATTTTAATTGATTTAGATTGTTTATCAATTATGTTATTAGCTTATGTTCATTTTCCGCACATATACTGTTTGACATTAAGCTTGAATTGATAATTTTGTAATTGGGGGTCTAAACGTTCATAAATTTTTATACACATTTTGAACATTCAATTTCTATGTTTTATAAACTCCTCTAAGATTCCAAACTTTAATGGCCCTTACCTTTTAGCCTTGATATTCTAGTGGGAGAATGTCTCATGCTTGCTTGCTTGTGTTGTTCACATGATTCTTCAGAAAGCATTTTAAACTCCTTGTAGGAATTTGCCAGAAGCTCTAACATAGATGCTTTTCCTTCTTCTCCTTAATCTTCTTTGTTGAACTTCAATCAAGTTTGCATTTGTTGATTCTGTTTATGGTCTAGTGTACCCATTCCAACCAACACCCACAAATCAGGAGACAAAAGATGGTCTTCATCTTCTCGTACCAAAATTATAATTTTTTCCATTAAAATTAAGTACATAGACTTGTTGAATACCTATGCTTGAGCTGCTTGTGCTTATGAAGGAGTTTCTCCATCAAATTCCTTATTTTCTTTTACATTATATCCTAAACACTTGCTTCTCTGGATTTAGCTCTAATACCATTTGTTGGCTATTATTTCAGCCTTTTTCCTGGTGAAACAACCTAAATCAACTTGAAGAGTAAAAAATAAAATAAAAAAAGTTCATTGTCTGCATAAAAGACAGAAACAAAAAAGAGCAGGGAAGTGAAGGAAATGACCAATATATATATATATATATATATATCTAGAGTTCCAATATTACATCAACTTTGTTAGAAAGACTAAATAAGTGTATTTTATTTCTCAAGTAATAGAATATACATGAGTCCCTTTATATAAGAGGTAAAGTGTGCAGTACAAGTAAGTGAGCTATACAAGTAAACAAGGTGGGCCTAAAGCCCACATACCCTAATACACGTTAACAGCCCCCCTCAAATTCAAGGTGGATGTGAAACTAACTTAAGGTTGTCAACCAAAGTACGAAGGCGTCCCTTAGGATGTGACTTGGTGAAGATATCTGCAAGTTGATCTTTAGAGGAGACTGAGATCAGCTTGAAAGCACCATGGACAAGATGATAACGATAAAATGACAATCGATCTCAATGTGTTTAGTCTATTCATCGAAGACATCTTTGTGAGCAATATGAATGGCACTCTGGTTGTCACAATAAAGAGAAGTAGCAGAGGATGTGGACGCACCTAAGTCTTTGAGAAGCCATCGTAGCCAAAGGAGCTTAGATGTGATATCAGCAAGGGCACGATATTCTGCTTCAGTACTGGAGCGAGCCATATGAGTTTGTTTCTTGCTTCGCCAAGAAATCAAAGAAAAAACAAGAAGAAAGCAATAACTAGTGGTGGACCTACGATCAGTGGGATCTCTTGCCCAATCAACATCAAAATGGAGAACAAGAGGAGACTGAGCAGAGTAGAAAAAACCATGGAAGAGAGTGCCCTTTAGGTATTGAAGAATGCGTAGAACAGCAGCATAGTGAGTCAATTGTGGAGCAGAAAAATACTGGCTCATTTGGTGAACAGTATAGGAAATGTCTGGACAAGTGACAGTGAGATAAACTAGGCTACCAACCAAGCGTTTGTAAAGAGAGGAATTAGACAATGGTTTCCCCCCTAAGGGAGTCAGATGCGCATTAAGCTCAACAAGAGTGTTAACAGTCATGCTATCAGTGAGTCTAGCTCGAGACAAGAGTTCAGAGGCATACTTGACTTGAATAATATAAAGTCCATCTGTAGAATGAGCGATTTCAAGACCCACGAAGTAGCTGAGATGTCCAAGATCTTTCATCTCAAACTACTGAATGAGAAAATCCTTTTCTTAAATGCCACTAAGGTCATCACAAGTTATGATCATATCATCCACATACAGGGGAAGTAAAATAGTGCCTTTGTCAGTGCGATGAAGAAATAAGGCAGAATCATAATGATTGGCCATGTAACCCAAGTGAGAGATGGTAGAGCTGAATTTGGCAAACCAAGCTTGTGGAGCTTGTTTAAGGCCATAAAGTGCACGTTAAAGGTGACAAACCTTGTTCGATTCAACAGAGAGACCAGAAGGAGGTTGCATATAAACTTCTTCACTTAAATCCCCATTAAGGGATGCATTTTTGACATCCGTCTGAAAAAGGTCCCATTTTTTACATATAGCAACAGCTAAGAGGGCCCGAACAGATGAGATACGAGCAACCGAAGCAAAGGTCTCTTCATAATCAATCACATACTCCTGTGTAAAACCTTTTGCAACAAGACAAGTTTTGTAGCGCTCAATGGACCCATCAGTGTGAGTCTTAGTCTTGTAAATCCACTTAAAACCAACCATAGATTTCCTAGAGGGAGAGTCACCAAATACCAAGTATGGTTTTTAGACAATGCATCAAATTCCTCTTCCATTGCAATCTGCCATAAAGGGTCAGTGGAAGTCTCACGATAGGTGTGAGATTCATGCAGTGTAGAAAGGCAGCGTAACAATGATAGTCAAGTAAATGTGTAGTAATGGATCTTACCTGAGTTGAGTGACGAGGTGGAATGTCTAGTGCAAGATCTTCAGGTGGAGCAGGAGTAGGGGACTTAAGCTCAGGGTTGGGTAGCTCGTCTTCAACCTGTTCATCTTCCACCTATTCATTAAAGGGTGAACTAGGAAAGGGATCAAAGGTATCTAGTGGTTGGATAGAGAAGTCTATAGGAGAATCAGGAGCAACTACAAGAGGATCAGGAGCAGCTATAGAAGGAATATGTGCCTCGTCTGGAAAAAGATCTAAGACAGAGGAGGAAGATAGGGAGACACGGAAGTGAGAGAGCTCGACAAAGGTGCGATGTTACCAAAGGACAACATTGCGGGAGATATGAAGATGATGTGAGACAGGATTCTAACACCATACCCCTTTTGAGTTTTACCATAGCCAAGAAAATAGCAAAGCCTTGACCGAGGCTTAAGTTTGATATGCTCATGTGGCTGAAAAAGAACGAAACAAGTAGAACCGAAGGAGCGAAGGTGGTGATAGTTTGGAGGTGACCCAAAAAGGTGCTCATATCGAGTTTGATTTTTGATAACAGGACTTGGAATGTGATTAATAGCATGAGCAGCATGAAGAGCAACTTCGCCTCAAAAATGAGTAAGAACTTGAACAGAGAGAAGGAGAGTACGAACAGTGTCAAGAATATGGCAAAGTTTTCGTTTGGCTCTACCATTTTGTTGAGAGGTACTTAGACAAGTTAGTTGATGAACAATGCCATAGGAATGCAAAACAGCTTGGAAAGCATACTAAGTGTACTCAAGAGCATTATCAGATCGAGAAATTTTGATACGTTTGGAAAATTGAGTTTCAACCATTTTTACAAAATTAGAATATATTTGCAATAATTCAGAATGATATTTCATATGAAAAATCTAGCTATAGTGGGAATAATCATCAACAAAGACAACAAAATATCGAGATCCACCAATACTAGAGACAGAGGAAGGCCCCTAGACATCAGAATGAATTAGGTCAAGGATATTAGTAGACGTTGATTCATTAGTATTGAAAGGCAAAGCTGGTTGTTTTCCTAACTGACATGAAACACAATCAAATTTTTTTGTGGACACTGAACCTAACAAACCTCTAGAGCATTATTAGATCGAGAAATTTTGTTACGTTTGGAAAATTGAGTTTCAACCATTTTTACAAAATTAGAATATACTTGCAATAATTCAGAACGATGTTTCATATGAAAAATCTAGCTATAGCGGGAATAATCATCAACAAAGACAACAAAATATCGAGATCCACCAATACTAGAGACAGAGGAAGGCCCCCAGACATCAGAATGAATTAGGTCAAAGATATTAGTGGACATTGATTCACTAGTATTGAAAGGTAAAGCTGGTTATTTTCCTAACTGACATGAAACACAATTAAAATTTTCTGTGGACACTGAACCTAACAAACCTCTAGAAGCCAAGTGTTATACCCGAGAGGAAGATGCATGACTAAGTCGAGCATGCCAAAGTGCAAGGGAAGGAATAGAAGACCCTAGGAACCGAAAGGTTGGAGGTTGAAATGAAACCTATATTATGACCAGACATCGTAGAACCATTTGCTGTGCGAATATTTCAAGGGTGTGGTGCAGGTTTGAGGTCAGAAAATAAGGACAAGTGAGGTGTCATGTGTTGCAACAAGTAGAATCCATAAGCCAAGAGGAAGGAGACATACCAGATAAAGTTGAGAGAGAAGAGGAATAGGATGCATTACCAACTATACAAATGACATTAGCGATGATGTTTTTAAGGTCATCTGCAAAAATGGTGAAAGTGTGTCCTAAAGACTTAGACTGTGTAGAGACAGGAGCCATTGGTTGGACACTCTCAGTGTTAACAACAGTAGCAGCAGAAATTGAAACAACTAATTTGTTACGATGGTAGCAAGTCTCAATATTATGGCCAAAATGTTTGCAAAAATTGCAAAAATGTTTGCTGGATTGTCGGCGACGATTATTGCAACAAGAAGAAGACGTGTCCTTATTCTTCATTTAGATGCAAAATATGCAAAAATAGATTGCAAAAATGAAATCTACGTGAGAAACTGGGTAAGGAGCATCTGGACTGCTAAAAGTTAACTCTGGCAAAAAGTCAATGGTCAACCCTGGTCAAAGTCAATGGTCAACGTTGTCAAGTCAATGGTCAACAAAGGCAAGTCAATAGATGAAGTCAGGATGACGACAATAGCAACCTGAAGGATGACGTTAGCTAGGGTTGATGTGGCAGAGTGATGTCATAGATGACGTCAGCAGCAGCAGGGGTGGTGGCGCGTGTAATGCGTAGACGACGTTGTAGAATTCTTAAGCGGCGAGTGATAGCGTGTGGGCCGTCTGATGAGGCCGATTCATTTCCAATGATGTAGATCGAAGAAAGACAATTTCGATAGCGATGGCGGTGAGATGATCGAAGCAATACCCAAGGTGTGTGAGGTGCGTGGAAGAAACTGCTGAAACTTTGACTAGCTCGTGGCGGCACGTGGCTGGTCTGTTGATAATGATTCCGACGACATTGTGTAGATTGGTTGAAAATCTACACGGTGATATGTATTATGTCCTAATCAAAGGTTTGATATGGAAGATCTGACGGAGGCAGTGATCTTGGTGGTGGTGATTGAGCTTCTGGTGGTGAAGATTCAACCTTGGGCACCACTAACGGCGGTGGAGTTGTCATGAGAGGGCACGGAAAAGTTTTACTAACCGAAGAAGTCAAGGTACCGGAAAATACCAGCAAAGACAAGATTGCAAGACACAAGAAAGTTAGAGCAATGACTTTGATACCATGTTAGAAAGACTGAATAAGTGTATTTTATTTCTCAAGTAATAGAATATACACGAGTGCCTTTATATAGGAGGCAGAGTGTGCAGTACAAGTAAGTGTGCTATACAAGTAAACAAGGTGGGCCTAAAGCCCACATACTCTAATACACGTTAACAAACTTTATATACTTTAAATTATGACCATGTTAGACCATATAAATGGATAAGTAATTGCCATACAATTCACTTAACACTAACGAAGGTTTACTATAATCTTTAGTAAAAACTAACCAAATTTAGGCATACAATTCTGTAAAAAATAACAAGTTGCTTCGATATGTTTTATAGCGCATAACTTTTAGCACCTTCACTAGATTCCATTTTCAACTCTAGGAGTTAAAAATTTGATATAATCTATTTAGTTTATTATCTCATGTTTTATCAAATTTCTTATAAAAGAAAGGTTTTCTTGTTTTGTTCCAAATAACACAGTGGAGATCATGACATGGTTATTCCATACATAGCTACGCACGCATGGATAGAATCACTAAACCTTACTATTGCCCATGATTGGAGGCCTTGGTTTGTTGATGGGCAAGTCGCAGGGTAGGTTTCTAATTTCATATTTCAGCAATCCTCTTCTCCCCTCCACCATCCCCTCTAACCTTTTAAAGTTTAAATGCAAGTTATATTCAATTCGATAGCTTATAATTGTCTCACAAATTACTTTTAATTGTATTCTGCAGATTCACAATGCAGTATACATCTAAAAAGTACTGCTTGACATTTGCAACAGTAAAGGCAAGAATAAGTAACTAGTTGATTGTTCTATAAATATATACATATATATATATATATATATATATATATATATAAGGTAATGCTAACGAGTGTTCTTAGAGCAATGATAACAATCTATTTTAGAAAAGTTTTGACCCCACTTTTATAAGAAATGAAAAAAGCTGTCAAAACATTAATTGTTTTTTTTTTTCTTATAAAAACTTTCTTTAAATGGATTGTTAACTATTGTCCTAAAGATATCTGTTAGCATTTTCCATATATATATTCCAAATAATAGCCACAACGTTACTCTAGCATTTGCATTTTTGTAGGGAGCGGGTCACACAGCTCCAGAGTACAAGCCTGAAGAATCTCTTGCCATGATTGATAGGTGGTTATCTTACTATCCCCTCTAGTGAATAGTGGATTTTACAAATTCATTCAACTGAGTAGGCTTGTTGTACATCGAAAATTTCGAGTATTTATACTTGTGTATTCCATATCGAATAATAAAATTCAACAAATTTACACAAGTTTTGTAATAATGTTGACTCGCCCAATATTTTGTTGGTGGTGGGTTATAAAAGCTATCAAGTCTGCTTATATATAAAAATAAAAATAAAATACTTATCAAAATAATAAAATAAACAGATTCAACTTCTTCGCCTTTTTCTTTCCATTCTTGATTCTTGTTCATGAATATATAAAAATAAGTTCCTAAAACGTTGGTGCAAAAATTTCTTTCTAATGACCCTTAAAGTTGTAAGACTAGGACCTATAGTGGCATTTTAAAAACGCCATTATAGACCTTTAGAAACGCTGCTATAGACCCATTTTTCCAAACGCCACTATAGGACATTCCAAACGCCACTAGAGGACCAGTTTTTTGTAGTGATAGGATGATTTACTCCATCATTGAGGTAGTGACTTTAAGCAGACAAGTGGGTGTAATGTAACAAGTACATATACTGAATTGGATCCGATCAAGGACACCTTATGGAGCGATCACTGTTAATTAAAAGGTTGTCCTATCACAATTTTTTCTATTGTCCTTAAACATGAGAGGTTTGTGTATATTTATTTATTATGCACATAACTTTGACAATGTCAACTGGTGATGCCAATTTTAAAGGCTATATACAGACACGTTGGGTTATGTGTGTAATGAGTAAGATATATAAATGCTCAACAATGAATCCACCAGTCTCTAAAGAAGATAGTATATTCAGTTGATTTTCATATTGAAGTTGGACTCAAAACAAAACTGGCCGGTGACATTTTTTGGAAATGTTTTTCATGTATATAATATTGTATATATATATTTAAAGAGTTTAAAAAAAAAAAAAAAATTTTGGAGTCCAATAGAAATTATGAAATCAAGAAATTAAGGGTTACATAAGCTAGGGACATGATAGTGATATTAATCCAGTCCTAGTGGCTTGTGGGAATATAGTATGGTGGAAGGACATAGATATAAAATTGTAAGTAATGGGACCTCATTTGTAATTCTCTAATCTTCAGGGGTCAATTGCAATGTGTTGATGGACATTATTGAAATCTGTAGAACTTCAAATATTTTCCTGATATGATTGAGAAAATTAAGGAATAATTTTGGAAAGAGTTTCAAGATAAGTCAATAACATTTAAAAAGTTATTAATAAAATCCTACGGCTGAAGATTAGGATCCCACGTCCAATCTCTCTCTAGGGTTTTAGAAGTCTACTATAAAATAAGATTTTATAATATCATATTTACGGGTTGGCCATCAGAACTACTGAGTGATACTACAGTCTTCTGAAAACTCAAAAAGAAATAGAGAGAGAGACGTGAGTACCTTGGGAGGCAACACACTTAGGTTGCTAAGAGAAGTACGCAATTTTGTTCTATTTAGAATTTATGATTGTGGGGTACAACGATCTTTAAAAACAAAATATAAATTTTTGTTCTATATTGCTTCCGCAAAAGTTTTCAATGCAATCCTAGTTCAACCTAGCTGGTTTATTGAGCCTCAATTTTAAGTCCAAGCTCAACCTTAAAGACAATTCTTAGGCTGTAGGACAATAGATTTGACCAAACTTGCCATGTTCTCCCTGACAGCATTGTTCTTTATTAACCCCAAAATAAAACTTATAATACATATTTACCCTAATATTGTTCTTTATTGAATGTGAATTTTATCTACATAATTTCTTGAGTATGAACGCTACAACCAATAATCTGCTTTGTATATGACAATATTACACCAAAATCCATAAGGCAAAGAAAGGCGAAAACACCATTTTGGTTCTTACATTTTAGGGTCACGGTCAATTTGGTCCCTATATTTTAGTAACAGTCAATTTGAGAGAAGGTATTTGGTATCAAATGATACCATGTCAGCGGTATCAAAATCCAATAAGTGTAAGACATGTCAATAAAAAATAACTAACCTACTAACAATTGAAAGACATGTGTTAGTACGTAGTTATTTTTGTACACATGTCTATTGATTTTGGTACGGATAACGTGGTATCATTTGATATAAAATACTTTTTTGTCATTGTGGTCCCTGTTATTTTCAAGTTGCAGTCAATTTGGTCCTTACCGGTAACTTACTAACGGAAAATGCCTATGTTACTTGGTGAATGATTTGCATTGTTGGTGCACATGTGGCTAATATAATACTATAAAACTAAATATTTAAAAAGGCATTTTAATTTAAAACAAAATCCATGTCAGACAAAAAAAATTGAAAATATTAATTGAAAGAACAAAAATAAAGAAAATGATTTTGTTTTTTAATCTTGAATTTCTTTTATTTTCTTTCCCATCCTTGCACTTTCTTAGATACCAAATACAATATCCAACAACACTATAATCTTAAACCAAATAATATAATCTTCTCTACCTCACTCTCTCATTCTCTCTCTCACACACACAGAAATCCAAATCTATTTCCAATAACATAAGCTTCCTTCCCCGCCTCTCTCTCTCTCCCTCTCTCTCACACACACACAGAAACCCAAATCTCTGTATCCAATAACCATGGCTGAGCATGGTGGAGCGAGAGGAGACATAAATGGTTTCGTGCAAGGCTTCGACAGCAGATGCCCAAGCGGAATCGTGGACGCGGAGGACACTGCCATAGGCAACGTGAGGAGGAGAAGTGGGTCTCGTCCATTCCAATAAATCACTAGAACAGATCTATCTCCACTCACTCCGTGATAGGTGATTGGGATTCGATATTAGCAGTAGTGATATGGATCTAGGCCTTGCAGATTTGAATGTGTTATTGGATTAGAAATAGCAAAATTGATTTCTGATGGTTGAGGGGTTTCGGTCTTGGTGGTTCAACCTTTAAAGGTTTGGATGTTGATTGTGGCTGTAAATGGTCTAATCTATGATGGTTTTGATAGTTGTGTGTATTGGATATATTTCAACATTTTACTTTTGTGATAAAGCAAAAGGAACAATACACAGATCTAAGAATAAGAAATAATACAAATAAATATGATAGACAAGAGCAATAAACAAATACTGAATATATATATGAAGAAATCTGCAAATAATTAAAACTCATAGACCAAATGCGTGAAAAATGAATGATTCAGATAAAGTCTTGTGTTTGACACAATCTCCTTAAAGCAGATTTCGCCCCTCACACAATTACTGTGGTACTTTGAGACTTACGGACGTCTGTCTCCCAGGATAAAATGATCTACAGTATGAAAATGAAGCACACAAGGTCGTGCTCTGCAAACTACTCAATGTCTCTTTCTCTCTCTTTGACACAAAATGAATGCACAAAATATTCTCACTGTAGGAGAGTTTTTTCTGAAAAGTTTTTCTTTTATGAATGAGGGACTATGAAATTATACGTAACTTAAAACTGAAACACAGTTTCAAAGATAACTATTGTATACAGACTTATCGACTCAAAAATAAAATAATAAAATATTATTATTATTAATTGGATAAGTGGGTCTAGTCCACACATGCCTAAAGCCCAACCCTATATCCAGCCCAAACTCATATTCTCTATCATTTTCAATGTGGGACTCAAGAATTTTCACAACTTATAATAACATCCTCAAGAAAATATAGAAAACATCAATTTTTTATTCACTCTATGCTATCCTCAAGTGAACATAGAAAACATCAATTTCTTATTCACTCCATGCTATTTTTCCAACAATCCCCCACATGAATAGAAATTGATAAAGCACAATGCAAATGATAATGCAGACACAGAGAGTAGAAGAAAAGTTACTGTATCAGGAGAGGTGGCTTTTGGCTTTGAACCTTCCTTAGTGAAAGACTATCGGATATACTAGCTAATCAGTGAACATGATGTTTTTGAACTGTCAGCCGTTTGTGTATACCAAGACAATAGAATTCACACAGCTCCTTTTCAGACATTTTTTTATTCTTATAGTTGTATTCATTTTGGCCCTGAACATATCTTGGTAAATTCATGAAGTGTTTTGGAGAATTTATCCTTAAAACTCTCATGGAAGCGGCCCACTTCACACTCATATAGGTGATTCTTATTAAGAGTATCCAGCTATAGCCCACTCGAAATTCCAAGATATAAGAATCATTAAAAGCAAAGCTTACCCTGAACATCGCTTACAGGCATCACTATTTCATCATAGGAACGGGAGGGAGATGTTATCTCCATAGTGATAAAAATAGTCTCCACGATTCGGTTGTCCCTTTGAACCTAGATCTTGGGATCTCTAGTTAGCTAGGTTGGGTTGCCATCCCAGAAACTTGTAGGTAATAGGTTTTAACCCCATTCCCCTCGATGAGCAGTTTACTTGCTCTCCACTCAATCAATTAATTACGAATTCGTTTTATAATTTGGAAATATTTCCATTTGAGAGTAACTGCCTCATGGTATTAATACTCCTACAAAATGTTGAGACCTGCCATAACTCTGTGCCCTACCAATATATACAAATAGGAGGCACAAGTATCCAACAATGCATGTTTGTTTAGATTTATTGACTTCCCAAAAAATACATATGCTCTTTGCATAAGGTGTTCTCACTAGACTGTCGTCACATTTCTCATGTGATTGAGACAAGACAAGTCCATTAGATGTATTAGAAATTTTCATTTCTTGTATCACATCCACAACACTTAAATGAGCATATCCCACAACAAGATAGCCTTTTGTGATATATTTCACATATCACACTAGTTGCATTAAATCTAAACTCATTGGACATCAACTCATTGTCAAATTTCTCATGTCATTGCATTGAAACTTGCTTCAATCTATACAAAGATTTAACAAGCATACACCCTTTGTTTCCTTGTACAAGAATCATAAACCCCTTTGGTTTATTGTGTATCAAGAAAACTCACATCTTCCTTTTATTTGTAGCCTTCTAAGACAAGTCTGGCATTGTAATAATCAATAATTCCATCAACTCTCAAACTCTTAGGTGGTAGATCCACCAATTGTTATGCATAGATTTCAAAGATGGATTTATTGCACTATTGACAATCTCTTTTCCAAAAAGGCAATTTAGGATTTTGCTTCTTTGAAGCTTGAAGTTCATCTTCTAATATATAAATTAGAAAATTTGGACCAAACAACCATGATGTTTGTCCTTTTACTATGCTTAGGCTCAACCTTTCTTCCATCAACTCTTGATCATGAGAGATACTAGACGTAGACTCAAACTTTCTTTAAGAAAGTTTAACACTTGAAATATATTCTATTTCATTGTCATGCATATAAAATAATAGATTCATAAATTAGAAAACACTATGCACTACTGTTATGACTGTAACCAATGAAAACATAATCAATGGTTCTTTATCCTTTAAGAATAGGAATCACCACCTTCATCAAACACTCCCACATTTAAAGAATTTATGGAAAGGCGATCACTTTTTCCACAATTCACAAGGTGTCTAAGTGGTTTCTTTTAAGGCATCTCAATGAACAAATAAAGTGGAAATAATAGCTTCCCCCCACAAGTTCTATGGTAATCAAGAACTTATTGCATTCATTGAATTATTTCTCAACTTCATTCTTATAATGAATGGACATCTCTAATGTCTCATCCTTACTTACTTAATAAGCACTCATAACAGACTCTTGTGCATTCCAAAATTTTTTTTTTTTTTTTAACAACTCAAGTATGTTTAACTAAGGCATGTAACATATATTTCATCCAAAGAAATATTACAAAACATATATTGGGATTAAACACATTAATATCCAATCAAGTTCACACATGCCCAAAATATATATACATATATATCCATGTATGTAATTAAATAAGGCTATATGTGCTCAAATACAACAATCATGTGTCCTTCATATCAATACAAACAATTGATCCTTAAACTTTATAAATAAATAATACCTTTGGCCAAGGGGTGAACTGTCACTCTCTAACTTAGAGTGAAACCACATAATTACAGCCCCACTAGTGTGCAATTGATCTCATTCTTGGGCTTATATCCACACATTTGAAATTATTAATAACATCTCTCATAATGCTATTTTAATTTCAAATAGAGGATCTCTTGATGAATTAGTAAAGGCTAACCAAAAACTAAAAATGGCAGCCACGCCCAAAATTGAATACACTTAAATGGATTCAAAACAATTTTGTCTCCAATAAAATTCTCAATTTCCTTTATTCATCTCACCCATACACCATTGCACATAAAAGCCGAGGACATGTTACTAGCATTAATGACATGTTTAATTGCCATTTACATCTACCCTTGATATCAAATAAATACCATATGACCATATATATCAATATATGTATTACTCATAGATAGATTACATGCCATGAACTATTACAATCTACCCAAAAATCCAATGCTTCCTCTTGTGGGTCATTGCAAACATAGTAAATAAATCTTACACGGTAGAATGAATCAAGTTTGTAATATTACAATCAACCAAAAGCAACTATATGAGTTTTTAGACCCCTTAGACACAGCCAGATTAACCTAGTTAATTAGCCAAGTGATTAACTTAGTCAAATTATCAAATCTAGGTTAACACAAATATATCATATCAATGTAAAGTGCGGAAAATAAAGAACACAAAAATATGATGACCCAGGAAAACCAAATCGGTAAAAAACCTGAGGAGGATTTAACCTAGCTATCCTCAAGGTAAACCTGAATCCACTATGAAAGAATCGAAGTTTTACAATAGTGACTTAGACCACTAACATCTTATTGCTATATCATGTAGAAAACTTACTGACATGACCACGTTCAAGCTCCGAGACCACAGACTCCTTCTTTCTTGGATTCTCCAGCAAGTACAAGCACTCCTGCTTGTATATCTTTAAGCTCTTTAGTGCAGCAACCGAATGATCATCAAGCTCTTAATGAAATCTCCTTCTTGATAATCCTAAGCATGTGTGAAGGCAACCACCTCTCAGATCTCACAAGAGATTCACACATAGAGCAAAATAGAGTAACCTTAAAAACGTGGCTAGGGTTTCCCTTTTATACCTAGGGCAAAACATAAAACCCTACACATCATATGGGCTTAGGGCTGAGTTGGAAATTCTGCAGAAAAAAACATTCTATCTGACTTTCGATCGGTTGAGTCTAATTCTCGATCGATCGAGCCAGACCGAATTGCACAATGAATTTTGCAGCAGCTCAATTCCAACTTTACATAAATCACATACTTTGAGCAAGTCTAAAACAAGACTAAACAATCTATTTTGATCATGGTTTGCCAACAATACAAATTAGAGTTCTAATACATTAGTTCCTAATTACTTAGAACCTAACAAACTCCCTCTTTGGCAATCCGTGACAAAACACAAACACAATGCTCAAAGTTACAAGTAAAAGCCCTTTACAAACATAATGCCCATTACAAAATAATCCAACCTAACTACTATCCATCAGTTGCAAGCGTAGACAACAGCACGACTGAATCAACCTATATATTTCCTAAAATACTCAACAAACACATAAACGCATGTGTGGAAAATACAAGTAAAACAAAAATAAATTCTTGACTTCACAAAACACAAAACAAAGACATATATCAAGAATAACTCATATATATAAATCAATGAACAGTGAAAAAAGAAACATAGATAACAATGTATCTCCCCCTAACATGAACAGCCCAAAAACAATACGTCAAGAGCCAAAAAGAATACATACATAGTGAAGCACCTAGATACAATCTAAATAACTGCATAAGCTCCAAAACATAAAAAAACTCTCCCCCTAACAAAAAAACACAACAGGATCCAAAAGTACTCCCCCTTTTTGTGACGGAATGCCAAAGGGCATTAGAATCCATCATCAAAAGGAGGTGGCGAAGGCAAACGTCAAAGATGCGCCAAAATTGCTTGCAAAGCATAGAGCTCATCAAGCATGTCCACCAAAATCTGATCATGCGCCGCCTGAACAGTCATGACAATCTCCAAAGTATGATGAATGTCAAAGTAATCTGAAGTAGAGGGTAGAGGAACAGCAGCACCAATAGGATCAACAGAAGCCTCACCAGCAGGATAAGCAACTTAAATTTCAGCCAAATCACAGGTGGGTAAGTTGTAATTTGTCCAAAATAATATAAAAACTGAAAATTGAAAAGCCATTATCAATTTTTTTTCCTTGCTAAAAAAAAAAAAAAAAATTACAAGACTGTATTACTAATTAACAATAACAGAAATTACTTATTCACAACACGTTCATTATTTTTTCGGGTGTAAAAATCAAGGTATTTTCCAAACTGTTCTTTTCTAGATGCTGAATTGGAGTGTATCCCATCCTATGAATGGAGGAGTTTATTGGTAGCTAGGTAGATTATTTGTGAAGGTTCCCAGTGGATTGTGGGTGATGGCCGAACCATTGGTGTAACTACACATAAGTGGCTTTCTCACAAGCCAATTTTCCTGGGAGAGAAGCAACCAGAGTTATTAGAGAAGGATTTGATAAATAGAGACACGGTGCAATGGGATAAAGAGAAAATATTTGATCACTTTGCACACAGGATACGCATGGAGATTATGTCCATTCCTTTGCGACAGATTACAGCTCGGGATGTCTTAATATGAAAGGAGACTAAGTCACAAACTTTCTTGGTGAAATCTGCTTGTTAGGTGGCTATTAGTATGAAGGAGCCCACACTGATAGAACACTCAACAGCAAGCACTAACCAGCCCCTATGGAGGAAGCTCTGGAGATTGAATGTGCCTCCTAAGGTTTGAATGTTTCTTTGGCGTGCATGCTCCAACCTCCTACCAACCAGGGAAAATCTACACAGGCGAAGAGTGCAGGTGGATCCCCGTTGTGAACTGTGTTGCCAGCAACCCAAATTAGTAGGACACCTGTTGTGGGAGTGTCCTCTTGTAAGAAATGTTTGGGCACTCTGCTGTTGTGGAATTCATAAGTGCCCAAACAACCGCTGTGATTTTTTCCTGCCTTTTGGATGTTGTTGGACGGACTATCTGTGCTGGACTTGGAAAGCTGGGCGGTGACATCTTGGGCAATTTGGAATGCGAGGAATAAGTACTACTTTGAAAGGATCCAAACTCATCCCAAATCAATTTTGAATGGGGCTCTCGGGTTCCTGCAAGAGTACCAGAATTTTATGGCAACACAAAGGCACACCTGAGACACTGGTTTTTTCTTGGTGCACAGATGGTATCGGGACTTCATTGTTGCTGTGTCCCTTCAATACAACATGGTTTTTTTTAGGCTTGTGTTAGTTGTTTTTTTTTCTTCCCTTGTTTTTGTTGTGCTTGAATAGGGTTTATACTTACTTGTACTTTGGTTCATATCAATAATAGTTCTATCTTTTACCCCAAAAAAAAAAAAAAACATTTACATCAGCACAGTTTTAGTTCTTAATTTTAAGGTCTTTATGAATTTTCAATAAACTAATCAAGAGAATTTATATATGATCCATATTCATAAAAATACTAATAAATTTTACTCTCACCATTAATCTATTGAAATATGGCCCCCATTGTCATTGATTTAAGACTAACTAAAACCAAACATTTTGATGCTGAGCACTCGCACAAACGAAGTTATAACTTATAAGACTATGCTCTACCTAAATTTTAAAAATCCATGGACTAAGTGAGATAGAGAATTTGTATTCTAATAATAAGTTGAGGAGATATCTCAAAATTGACCTTGAAGTGTAATTGCTAATAAATTAGGCCCCTAATCCTTGCCATGATTCACATGTACACGGTCTATAAATAAATTAAGCACAAGTTGGATAGAGGCGGAGGGCCCTTTGACCCATTGGAACCTTCTGTTAGGTTATAGACTTATAGCAAACAAGGTTTAAATAAACAAACCAAACCATTTTCAATAGCAGCATGCATGAGCACAATGTGGTTGTGCATAGTTTGTTTCTTGGCTGTAATCAACTTGGTTGCATCACAGTGGATCATCAATAGCCTCCTGGGCTTTTCCAGCGATCTTCCTTTCAAACTTGAAATTGAGTGAGCATATTTTGTGATCATAGTTTCATTTTTTTTTTAATGAACGATCATAGTTTCATTTAATTTTATGGGTAATTTATAGGTTTACATTATACTAACAATATAAATCCTACATGTTAGACTAAACCATTGGGCACATTTGTATAGTCTATAATATCAGAATAAAGAGAAGAAGCATAAGAAGCATGAAGAGGTTTATCAAGAATTAGAGCAGGATTTGACAGAAACGGAGACGAGAACCTGCAGAATTAAACTTGAAGAAGACAATAGTAGCTTAAGAAGAAAACCTACATGTAGCTTTTGTATTTATTAGTTGATATGTTAGTTGCAACACGTGAAATAGTTGGTTAGGATTCTGTTCACACGTGTAGAGGTTAGTTAGTTAGTTTCTCTTAGCAGTTACTGTCTTTCTTTTGCTTTGTATAGTATATAAGTTTTACAGCTCGGTTCTTAATGAGATTTGAGAAGTATTTTCCAATTTTCTGATATGGTATCAGAGCAAATTCCCAAATTTTGTCTAGGGTATATACTTCCTCTCAATTTTCTCTAAGAAAACTCTTTCTTTTCTCTAAGAAAATTCTTTCTTGCTAACAATGGCTTCCACTGCAACTTCAAATGCTCCTGCTGGAGAGAATGTATCATCTTCGTCTTCACAGGATTCACCAATGGATGATCCTCTGTTCTTGCATCATGTAGAGAGCTAGAGTACAGTTCTCATTATACAACCTTTGATTGGTGGAGAGAATTACTTGGCATGGACTCGAGCTGAGGAAAGCTTTACTTACCAAGAATAAATTGGGATTCATTGATGGTTCTCTTACCTTATCATCTCCATTGGTGTCTTCTCCTTCAATTGTTCAAGCTTAGATCAGGTGTGATAATATGGTTGGAACTTGGCTAAACAATTCAATCTCACCAAAACTTCAAGCAAGCATCATCTATGAAGAAACAATTTTAGAGAACTAAAACGATCTAAGGAATCAATTTTCTCAGAGCAATGGGCCAAGGATTTACAATCTTCAAAAGGAAATTGCAAAGCTTCATCTAGGTGAAGTTTCTTTGACTAATTTCTTTACTCAGTTAAAAGTGCTTTGGGATCAGTTGCAAAATTACAACCCATTTCCTTCATGTACATGTGGGAAGTGTGTGTGCAATGTGAACAAACGGCTTAGTGATTTGCAAGTCTGAGAATCAATGATGAAGTTTTTGATGGGATTGAATGACTCATTTCACAAGTTAGGACACAAGTCTTACTCATGGATCCTCTTCCATCCACTAGCAAATTTTACTCTTTGTTGATTCAAGAGGAAATGCAGAGATCTGTTGCAAATTCATTTGGTGTAAGGGTTGATTCAATTGCTTTAGTTGCTAAGATGCAAAGCTTTAATGCTAATCTTGGTAGCAATGGTAATGGTAGCAAGGGTAAAGACAAACCAGTTTGAACCCACTGTGGTAAAACTAGTCATACAGCAGATAAGTGCTATAGGTTGCATGGTTTGCCACCTGGCTTCAAATTCAAGAACAAGCCTTCAATGGCTCGTCAGGTGTTAGCCATTCAGTCACATGAATTGATGCCTTGCACAAGTACAAGCAACTTAATTTTCACTCTAGAGCAGTGTTAGCAGCTTCTTGCACTGATCAGTCCTTGTTCTCCACTAGCCTCTACTGTTTAAGGAAAGGATGCACCTTTGGCAAATGTAGTATCTTCTCCTACCACTGTAATGTCAAGTATAGACCTTTCTCATTTTTTTTTTTTTTTTTTTTTGCAAAAATTGTGAACAAAATGGCTTATAGTTTTGACAGTTAGGTCATTGATACTGAGCAACTGACCACATTGTTTCCTCAGTGTGTCTTCTATCACAGCTATTGCTCAATCCATAGTTGAACTACCCAATGGAGAAACTGCCCCCGTAACTTATCTACTATTACTCTATCTTCTTCTCTCACTCTTCATAATGTTTTATGTGTGCCATCATTCCCTTTTAACTTTCCTTTTGTTAGTACCATCACTAAATCACAACCATGTTGCCTTGTATTCCTCTTTAACTTCTGTTTTGTCCAGGACCTTACTTCTTGGAGAACGATTGGAGTGGGACAAGCAACTGATGGTTTGTATTAGTTTCAGCCTGGTAGCATTCAACAGACTTCTCCAAACTCTTTTGCCGATTTTTTGGCCAGTCACAAACTAAGCACAGTCTTCAACTCTTTCTCAGTTGCAACATCAAACAATACTCTTTCCTCTCTTTGGCATACTAGATTAGGCCATCCATCAGATACTAGATTGCAAGCTCCAAGTCATATTTTTCATTTTCTGCAAAATTCTTGTAATAGTACTTGTGGAATTTGTCCTTTGCGTAAACAAAAATGTTTGTCATTTCCTTTCAATAATAATCTCAGCAATTCTGCTTTTGATTTACTCCATTTGGATGTTTGGGGACTGTGAGAGACCACCAAAATTAGGGGTGCTCTCAAAAAAGAGGTTTTTGAATGCTTTTAAGGGCACCTTTCTTTTTTGATAAGTGGTGTGGAGTCGCCACTTATTTTTTATACAAAAAAATAAGAAAAAATTAAATACAACTTTATATGACTAAATTGTTCCATTCTCATTGATTGAATAAAAAAAGTACAAATTTGATAAATCCAATATTACATGGCTTTCTGTCCTAGTTGCAATATACCCAAAATAATAACAAAGATAAAGCCTAGGTCTACCTATCCAAAGACACTAAATTTGGAGGCTATGTTACGGAATGGGAAGGTGTTAGGCACCCATTCCGCCCAGACAGAGTTTGGTCTTCTAGACCCTCATGACCGATATACCCCTTTTATGCATGACACGAATGATATGTTGCACACATGAAAAACTAAATCACATAAGTCTATTTATGAATGCATCCTCTTCTTTGTTTAAAAAAAAAAAAAAAAACAGTTTTGTGTTGTGATAAAAAAAATTTTGATTTGGTTTAGAAAAATCAGATCTATTTTTGTATATGTAAAAAAAAAAAAAAAAAAAAAAAAAAAATTGGCATAAAAAAGTCAGATCTGTGTTTATTAAATAAAACAAATTCTTTTGGTTTTAAAAAAATATCAGATCTGCTTTTGAGAACTAGAAAAATTGGTTTTTGGTTTGTATAAAAAAAAAATCAGATATATTTTATAACAAAAAAATTTAGATTTGTAGAGAGCTAGAAAAAATCAGATCTGTGTTTTTATGTAAAATAAAATAAGAAAAATTTTTTTTAGAAGAGAACTATATTCATGAAATAAACCTATGCTACATGCATCAGACAAAACAAACAAAACTATTCATGACTTTTTTTTTTTTTTTTTCAAAATATGCTATGTTAACAAAAATTCAGATCTATATTCAAAGAAGATGTAGATCAGTTTTTTGGATTTAAAAAATTCAAATTTGTATCTAAGGAATAAACAAATCAGTTTTTTAATTGAAAAAATTCAGATTCACATCTAATGAATATGCAAATTATTATTTTTTTTTTTTAATTGAGAAAATTCAGATCTAGATCTAATGAAGTTGCAAATTAGTTTTTTAATTGAGAAAAATTGAGATCTGCATCTAATGAAGATGGAAATTAGTTTTTTGATTGAAAAAATTTCACATCTGCATATAATGAAGATGCAAACCAGTTTTTTAATTGAAAAAGATATGATAACAAGCAGATTTTTTAAACAAAAAATAAAATAAAATAAAATAAAATCTTGACAACAAAAATGTCAAAAACATATTCCAATAGAGAAAATATCAACAACACATGATATGAGCATTTAAAAATCAAAACTAAACAAACATTTATTCATGCATCACCAAATTAAAAGAAATAGAAGAAGAAAAAGTAAAGAAAAACTACCTCTTGCATGGACTTACTCTTTTTCTTGAGAGAATATTTTAGGGTTCAAAGAAATTTATGCAATTATCTTTGAAACCTAAAAATCCTTACTTAAAAAAAAAGAAATTCTTAAGACTAAAGCCTCCAGAACCTCTTTAATGTAAGAGAGAAAATACTAGAAAGAGGAGTTAGAAAGAGGGGAAATCTGAGAGCGTGAAAAGGTCCCCTAAAGTTTGAGATCCAGTCTCTATTTATAGAGATTGGAAGGCTCGAAAACATAGCTTAGACAGTCAGAATACAAACTAGGATGCGTCCTTATTAATAAAAAAAAAATGAAAAGGATGTGTTTTAACGTAATCCCAATGCCCTTGGGCCGAGGCCCAAATGTGTGCCAATCAGCACTCCAAAAGTACCGAATGCCAATCCCACTTTCGAGTTTTAGTCTGTTTTGGACTCCTTTTTTGAGATTTTTTTTAGCCAAGACTTGCACCTAGACGCGTTTTTAATCTGTATTTTAAAAATTAAACCCTTTTCTGGATAATTCAAGTCTTTTTAGCAACAATTATCTTGTAGATAAATACTCTTAAAAAAAAATCTTGATAAAGTCTAGATTATCCACAATTTTATTGCTATCCAATTATCCGTTTTATTCCCATGCAAACAATCCTATTTTTGACATTAAATATCAACCAATCACAAAATTATTTAATTAATTTTAATTGTTTAACCATTCAGAATTAATTTAAATTAATCATGTGTGGTTGACTCTACCTGGACACAATGCATGCTGACCGTGCAAACTTGATCATGCGATATCTTTTGATCCGATGGTCCGACTTGAAAACCGTGCATACCATCATGACCGTTAGAACCTTAAGATCATTTTTATGATATGTAATAAACAAATTAATGCACGTAATGCAATCATGAATTTTGGGTCTATGAATGGTCATTCTAGTCATCTTTCTTGATTAAATCACGGGTGCAAAATCAAGTGTCTACAGAATGCCCCTCATTAACGGAGCTTGGAAAGTGAATGTCAATGTAAAACAAATAAACTGATTTTAGTGGCCATGATTTAATTGTGGTTGAATTTACAAAGATTACCTAGCCCTCAAACCTAGAATCTTGGAACATAGAACTAATGCTTTGCCTTTTGACAAAAATGAAAATTGTGAATACTTGACCTACTTGATAGTTGATGAATTTTGAAATGATTCTTAATAATTGAGGTGACCAAGAGGCTTTTCTATCTCAGTCTGAATGTGGATGGTAACCAAGGGGCTTTTCTACCTCGAAACTAGAAATGTGGTGACCAAGGGGCTTTTCAACCTCAGAACTGAAGCTAAGGCGACCAAGGGGTTTTTCAACCTTGATCTTAAAGAAAGGCAACCAAGGGGCTTTTCAACCTTGGAACCGGAACTGTGGCGACCAAGAGGCTTTTCAACCTTGATCTTGAAAAAAGGGAACCAAGGGGCTTTTCAACCTCGAAACCGAAGCTGTGGCAACCAAGGAGCTTTTCAACCTTAGAGCCGGAGTTGTGGCAACCAAGGGGCTTTTCAACCTTGATATGAGTTGTGGCGACCAAAGGGCTTTTCAACCTCAGAACCAGAGCTGTGACGGCCAAGGGGCTTTTCAACCTTGATCTAAGCTATGGCGACCAAGGGGCTTTTCAACCTCAATCTTGAAGAAAGGTAACCAAGGGGCTTTTCAACCTTGGAACCGGAGCTGTGGCGACCAAGGGGCTTTTCAACCTCGATCTAAGCTGTGGCGACCAAGGGGCTTTTCAACCTTGATCTTAGTTGTGGCGACCAATGGGCTTTTCAACTTCGATCTGAGCTATGGTGACCAAGGGGCTTTTCAACCTCGATCTTGAAGAAAGGGAACAAAGGGGCTTTTCAACCTTGGAACTGGAGTTGGGACGACCAAGGGGCTTTTCAACCTCGATTTGAGTTGTGGCAACCAAGGGGCTTCTCAACCTTGATCCGAGCTGCTGCTTGCAAAAAGTCAAAATTTAGGATTAGACTTTAAATGATGAGGGCTTTGTGGTCCCATTTTGTTTTTTAAGATGTGTGATTTCCATTTGTTCCTTTTTTATTTGAATTGTTTCATTAGCACGAAAACCTTGATGGGTTTTTGGGTTCCTTGAAAAATATATATTTTTTCCTTTGAAACTTGAAACTTGGAATTTGAAACTTGGAACTTTGAAATTTGAAAATTTGAAAATTGAAACTTTGGAATTTTGAAACTTGAGATTTTGAAGCTTGAAACTTGAGATCTTGAAATTTGGAACATGGAATTTGAGATTTGAAAATTTGCAACTTGAAATTTTAAAACTTGAGATTTTGAAAACTTGCAATTTGAAATTTTGAAACTTGAGATTGAATTTGAAATTTAGAATGTGGAATTTTAAGCTCGAGAATGAAAATTTGAATTGAAAATTTGGGATTTGAAAATTTTGGAATTTGAAAGTGAATCTTTTATCCTTAATCCACTCCAAGAATTTTCTTTTCTCTCTCTCTTTTTTTAATTTTTTTTTGGAAATCGATATGACCCTTCTCTTTCATTATTTTTTTTTAGAAGAAGAAAAGAAAAGAAAAGAAGAAAAAGAAAAAGAAAAAGAACTTTTTTTTTAAGGAGTTGACTGAGTCAACTCAGTTGAGTTTTAAGTGTAGGGGCCAAATTTTGGCCCCCCACTTTTTGGCTCTCTCTCTTATTCTTTCTTGCTTCCTCCTTCATCCTTTCCTTCTTTCCACCATTAACACTATTCACCTTCTTCTTCACCTTGCATTTTCTTCTTCATCCCACCATTTCTTCTTTAAAAAATTACTTTCCTAAGGTTCTCAACCCCCCTTCATTCATCTCCCTCAATATATATATATATATATATATTTTAGATCCTTGTGTTCTTGAGCACTTTTGCTACACATCCAATTTTGGTGAAACCCGTTTTCTAACTCCTCTTTTCTTTGCACAAAAATGTTATCCTCTTCCAATGGACTCTCTTTTCTTACTTTTCATGGAAAGAAATATCATCCATCATTTGAATGGAATGATGAGGAAGGGCTCCTTCAAGACCCCAAGACCCATGCTCCACATTCCCACACGGACTTCAAGGTGAGTTTTTCTTTAGTTTCTTTGTTTGGAAAAATGTTGTTTCCATGCTTTATTGAAAGTTTGATGGTGAGACATTGTCATTTTATTGTGCGCTCTAGTTGGAATCTGGGGCATTGTATGATTGATCATGTTGTAATCTTGGCTTTGGAGCATTTTTGAAGTGTTGTATTTTTTTTTTTTTTTTTTTGGTTATGGTGTAATTTGGACAATGTTGGTGGCTCATGGAATTTTGGCAATGTTGGTAATTTGTGATATTTTTGGATGAATTTTGGCTTGGAGTTTGGGGGCATTGAAATTGTGAAAATTTTGTGTTGTAGGCTTGTATGAATATATTCATGATACATGTGGGAAATTTTTGAAAGTTCAAATAGCGTATAAAACACCAATGAACGTTTAGACCCCCAAATACAAAATTAACAACACAAGCTTATAATCAAATAATATATGTGCAGAATATGAAATATAAGCTATATCCAAATTGGTAACACAGTCTAAACCATAATAAATTACAAACACAGCAACAATTAAAAGGTAAAGAGAAAGGGAAGAGAGATGCAAACACAAAGATAACATGGCGATGTGTTATCAAAGAGGAAACCGAAGTATTCGATGAAAAACCTCTCCGCCGCCCTCCAAGTGGTCAATAATCCACTAGAGAATGAAGTTGGGATACATGAATAGCAGAAGACCCTTCAAGCCTAATCTATCTAATGAACCTAAGCCCTCCAAGCTTCTTGCTCCAATAGGGTTAGCTGAACCATGTCTTTTCTAGCTTACCAGATCCCGCAATAAGCCCATTGCATCAACCAAATGAGTTGGTCCCTTTTTGAATTGCTTCCCAAGCACCAAAACACCTTCTCACTGATATGGGTACGATGAGATAAGGATTTGGCAAATGTACCTCTCAAAGATATATCAATGGAGAGGGTGAGAGTAGAGAAATTTAGAGAATCAAAAGGTAAAGATTATGGATGAGTCAATCTTGTTTTTCTCTAGGGTTTCTCTCTTAAAATTCTCTCAGGAAGCTCTTTACATTTCGTGGGTATGAGGGTATTTATAGTAGGGTGTATGAGGAATGTGAAAAGTCATGTTTCAATCAAATAGGGCATTCTGGTGACTCAACCTCGCAATTGGAATGAGTTGCGAGTTTGAGTCGTGAGCTAACTATCTGGCCAGACTGGAAGTTTTGTCCCGTAGTGCTCCAGCTGTTGTGACCCTTCAGCTCCCTTGCATGCTTCACACGTGTGCCACCTCTGGCGACTTGCCAATCGCGAGATCTAATCATGAGACCCTTCTTGAGTGCACACATCTTGAATTTTCTTCACACTCTCTCACACACTACCATTACAATTTTGTTGGCATGTGTAAATTTTATTTCAAGAACAATGCAAAATTTTGTGGGTAGTATGGAAAATTTGTGGTTAGGGACAATTTTTGTGGATATGGAAGAAATTTATGGGCATGAAATTTTGTCTATGGAAAAATTTTGTTGGGTATGTGATGTTAGATCATGAAAAAAAATTTTGAGGTTATGATTTTGGATGTGTAGGGATTTTTCGTTGTGATTTTGGACATGTAGGAATTTTTTATGGTCATTTTGGACATGTAGGAAAATTTTTGACAATTATTTTGGAAATGTAGGAATTTTTTGATGGTCATTTTGGACATGTAGGAAAATGTTTTACGGTTACTTTGGACATGTATGAAATTTTTTGGTTGTGGTCATGGACATGTAGGAAAATTTTTGGTTATTTTGGACATGGAATTTTTTGTTGTTGGTCATGGTAAAATTTCGGTGGGACGTTGATTTTTTAAGACTTATGATTTTTGGTTATGGGAAATTTTTTTGGTATGGAATGAGATTTTTGTTGAAATGAGAATTTTTGCCATCCTGATGATGGGTTAAATTTTGTGTTGTAGAGTCTCAAGAGTCGAGGTAGCCTCCAAATGTTGAAGGGCATATGGGAAGCATTGTCTTCAGATATCAAGAATCTTCAATGATGTGGACTTTGGTACTTTCTTTGAGGCTTTATTAAATCAAGAGACTCATGAGTACAAGGACCTTCAGTTGCTCCTTGCTTTGTCAGAGCGCTTTTGGGACACCACGTGTACTTTCCATTTTTCGGGTGTTGGTGAGGTGATGTTGACACCTTACGACTTCTCTGTCATCAACAGCTTGAGGTTGGGTGGTGAAAGAATCCGGGTCAAAAACTCCCTTACTCCAAAGGAAATTAAGAAACTTCTAGGTGTAGTGCCTTCTAAAATGAGGAGTGAAAATGTCCCTTTTATGTGGCCGTATGAGAACATTGCAAAATGTGATACCGTGGCAATGGGTACATGCGTGTTCATGCTTCTCTTCATTGGGACTTTCTTGTGCCCAGATTTAGGTAGTATAGTGAACCTACACTATTTGTGGAGCTTGAGAAATACTGAGCAAATCAAAAATTATGACTGGGGTGGTATGACTTATGCTACTATTTTACACTTCATGACTCAACTTTCCAGGCATAGTCTCTCAAGCTTGGGTGGCGCTGCATTTGTCTGGCAAGTGAGGTTTGGAATTTTTGGCTATGTTGTAATGGTGCTTTGAAATTTTTTTTTAAGGTTTGGATATATGAGTACTTTGGAGTTGGTCCTCAAATTCGGGGGGAGGTTGATGATATTTATCCTAGATTTCTCCATTGGTTGCCCAAACACCATTTGTTAACACCCTCCAAGTGTTCTTTGGAAATTTGGCATATGGTGATTGACAATTTGACTGTTGATGATGTGAGTCTTTCTCCCCTTTTTTTGTGTGGGGTTTTTGGTGTTTGATTATGGTTTGGTCTTTTTCTTATTCTGGGTTCTTTTGTGATTTTTCAAATGTCTTTAAATCTTTGGGTTGGATGTGAGGAGTATGAAGAGTGTGAATGGGTTCTGGAGCTGAATAGTCATTAGGTATTGTTTGAATGTAGGCATGGGAGGTACTAGTATCTTGGTGATCGGGTTTTGCCTCAAGTTCAACATGTGTCCCTTTCTACAACAATTCTAGTGCCTCCTTGTCCTTCCATCCGATTGGCTAATCTTCTGACTAATGAAGAGATTGCTCGGGCTCGTGTTAGCCATGTTGTTTCAGGAATACCAGGGACTTATTCTAAATTTATTCAAACTCAATTGCAAGGTTGTTTGGCCAGCATTTCTGTGACATCATTATTTCCCTTCCCTTCTGAAGTCAAATTTTCATCTTGTATTCTCATTTTCCATATTTCTGTTTGGTGACAATATTTGCACGTTGGACTTTCAGGCTCCATCTTCTGAAGGAGAGGAAGAGGGAGAGGAAGAAGAAGAAGAGATTCCTTCTCCTCACTATGCTAGTAGCTCTTCTATTTCTTTCATGAAGACTTATCCCCATTTTCCGGCATGGCAATATGAAGTGATTAATCCTGATGGAACATATAGTTCCATGCCTTTACATAGGCTAGAGCACACCCCAAATGTCCCTTGGCCTGATCTGGTGCGTTCTTGAATTTTTTTAGTTCCTTGTCCTTATTTCTCCTTAGCTTATTGAATGGATCCTGATATGGTAGATTTGTGTTTCAGGTTGATGTTGAAGTTGTGGAGGAAAGAATGCAAATGATGGAGGCTAGCAATTGTTGGCTCGTACTCAGTCTTCCCAATGATGTTTGATTTGCATTTTTAATTTTTCCTACAAAACAAAAGGAAGTGATCCTTAGACAATCTTGTATTAACTTCCATGTATAGCTCTTTGTCCTTGGAATTGCACTTGATCATGTAGAAACTTTAAATGAGACAAGTTTAGAATTCACCTGATGATGTTTTGTATTACCAATTTAAACTTATCTTGATTGGCTCTGATGGAATCTGCATTTACTTGAATGAGACAGAGCCGAATGGCCCTAGTCCAAAAATGAATGCATGATTTTTTGGAAATCTTAGAATCTTGATGATTTTTTTTTTTTTTTTTTTAAATGAATGAGACATGGTCGAATGCCCCTAGTTTGAGACATGTATCCATGAGCTTGAATAATCTTGATTTGATCCATTTTTTGAAAATAAAGATGAAGGTGATGATTTTTTGAAAACAAATGAGTTGGGCATGTCTGAATGCCCCAGTTTAACCTAAAAAAATCTTTTTGAGTGGGTTAAGTGCTGTTCAACACTTTTAGAATGCCATTCAGCACTTTTAGGGTGCCGAATGGCACTTGGTCATGTTGTCGGGTTTAGACCGTGGTGGGCTGACTTCTCACGCTTTTCCAACGAATGTTTTGCGTCTTCGTGTGTGACCATGAAACACTTTCCTACTCAACTACAACCTCTTTGAAACCTATTTAAATTTGATTAAGAACTGATGTAGCTTATATTAGTGGTCTTTCCTGCAACAAATCTCTGCATCAAGGTTAGCAAAACACAATAATCACAAGCAAAAGTCATCCATGGCTAGCAACCAAAGTTTTTCTAATTCAACAATTCATGTTATCAACAGATGGGTTCTTAGCTTTGGTTTTAGTACCAAGACCAATTTTACAGCCTATAAACTAGAGGGGATTAAGGCTTTGAGGAACATCAAAATCAAGTGGGACTTTCTTCGTGCTGTTGTGAAATTCTGTGAAATTAAGGCTTTGAATGTTCAATATGTGTGTAAAACACTATGAATGTTTAGACCCCCAATTAACAAATTATCAATTCAAGCTTAATGTCAAACAATATATGTGCGAAAAATGAACATAAGCTAATAACAGAATTGATAAACAATATAAACCAATTAAAATCACATCCACATCAGAAATTAAATGGCAAAGATTAAGGGAAGAGAGATGCAAACATAAGGACAACACAACGATGTGTTATCGAAGAGGAAACCGAAGCCCTCAGACGAAAAACCTCTCTGCCGCCCTCAAAGCGGTCAATAATCCACTAGAAAATGTAGTTGGGATACATGAACAGTAATAGAACCTTCAAGCCTAATATTCCCAATGTACCTAAGCTCTCCAAGCTTCTTGTTCCAATGAGGTTACGCTGAACCTTTGTCTTTTCTAGCTTACCGGATTCCACTATAGCCCATAGCATCAACCAATAACCATTGGTCCCTTCCTAACTGCTTCCCAAAGCACCAAAAAGCCTTCTCACAAATATGGGTATGGTGAGAAAAGGATTTGGCCAAGAACCTCTCAAGGATGTAACAATGGAGAGGGTGAGAGTAGAAGAATTTGAAGAGTCTCTATGTAAAGATTGTGGATGAGTCAATCTTGTCTAGTAGTGCTACAACTGGCATAATGGTTCAGCTTCTCTGCATGCTTCACTCGTGTTCATCTTCTAGAAGCTTGCCAGTCGCGAACCACCTGCGAGATCCAATTGCGAGTCCCTACTTCATTGCACAATCTTGAGCATTTCTTCACACTCTCTCACACACTACCCTTATAGGATTCCCACCTAAATACAAGGTTTTTAAGTGCTGAATTACAAGAAAATTTTGCACGGAATAAAGCCAACAAGATGGTTGATTAAATTCAACCTTACACTGAAGATCATGTGTTCTAGTTTAAAACTGCCAAACTTTGTCCCACTATTGAAGAATTTTCCGCTATTCTGGGCGATGATCCAAGCAAGAAATCCGTAGCAGTTTCTTGTGATCTCAAGCATAGGGAATCTTTTTCTGATGCTCATGGTCTTCCTACATACATTGCCAGTAGTATGGTTGAAGGACATATGGTGAATCTTCGTGAGATTCTTTCAAGGCTGATTAACAAACGCACCTACGAAGTGACCGACAATATGCAAAAAATTTGGTTTGGCCCTATGCTTCATGGGAGAATTTTTGCTTTGCTTTGGAAGGCACGGTTTTACGGATGCTCGAGCCATAAGTGTTGCGAGTCAAATTAAGGATGGTGATAGTCCTATTTCTTTGATCTTGGCAAACACTCTTCTAGGACTAGATGTTGTATTTCATGGTGGAGAGTCTTAAAACTTTCTTGGGAGTCCTTTGATTTTGCAGATATGGCTAATGGAACGACTAGATATGATTGCCAAGCCTACAGCTGGTAATTATGGTCCTAGTAGTTTTCTTAGCAGGATTGTCATCAAAACTGAGTGCCAAATTAAGGGCGATTGGGTGAAGTTCTTGAACAAGAAGTCCAGTGCCTTAATTCGTTAGAATTTTTATTGGTGGAAGTGCCCATCCCCTCTACTGTGGTTTCCAGGATCAGAACACATCTTCATAGTTGGATTGTAGAGGGCCACTTTCTATAAGGTGGACAATCTCTTAAGGCAGTTCCAATATAAGCAAGGAATGCTTGGTGGAAAAAGAAGAAGAACTTTCACTCCTGTGGAGACAAATCCTACATCTATAAGGAATATGTTGATGGGCTTGGAGATGGCTGACCGACTGGATCAGCCTTTTGTCAAGGTTCACTTTCATAGGTTGACTACAGAATACTCTAACTGGTTGGTGGACAAGATTGCTAACAAGGAAGCTGACATGGTTGCTATGAGAAAGTAGTTTCTCAGAGACAATCGCAAAAGACACGATGATGACTAACTATGAATTTAAAAGAAGGGGAAAAGATGACAAAGTACCTAACACAGAAGAAATCAATGATCAACCAAAAGAGAAAAGACTGAAGACAAAATGACCTTCTTATTCTTGGCTTTGAACATGTTTATTTTAAAAGTTGTTGTGAGACTCTTGTGTTTATGAATTATTTAGGACTTGCAAGTTAAGGGTTATGTTTAAGGCGTAGGGTTTTTTTTTTTTTTTTTTTTTGTAATGACATGGTTTAATGGAATGGTTGAATTTTGGAAAAAAAAAATTTACTTTAATGGGTCAATGGAGGGCTTGGGAAAATTGTGATCGGACCAATGCATGGTTGCCTACGTACCCCCTTTGTAGAAGGATCAGGTCATCACGTAGTTCATTTTTATTATTATTTTTTTTTCTCTTAACTTTTGTCTAGGTCGCCCTTTCAAGTTTTCAACCTAGCAGGGCTCTCTCACTCTCTTTTTTTTCGCTCTCCTTTTGCGTAGGTTGCCTTTATGGGTTTTCAACCTACCTCTTTTTTCTTTTCTTTTCTTTTCTTTTTTTTTTTTTATCAAGCCTAGAGAGGGAAATAACATAATTTACAACTGCTTCAAACGTGGTGTTTTTAGACTACCACCTCAGACATGGTATTTCTTCAATTAACCCATGTTGGTTGGCTCAGTGAAAGGGTTTGCATCTAAATCCATCAACCTTACCATTCCTCTAGAGTATATCTGCTTCATAATGTATGGACCTGCCCAATTTTGCTTAAACTTCTCGTTTGCATCTTGAATTAGGGCTCGAGACTCTTTCAACAGTAAATCCCCAAACTTCAAATCTCTAGTTTTTACTTTCTTGTCAAAAGCTTTCCTAAGCCTCCTTTGGTAACCTTGAATATGATACAAGGCTTTGAGTCTCTTTTCATCCAGCATGCATAATTGGTCATACCTGCCTTGCAACCAATCGGCTTCAAGGATTTCACTTTCCAATACTGTTCTTAGTGAACGGACACCTCTTTCAATAGGAAGAACTGCTTCCATCCCATACAACAATGAATAAGGAGCAGCTCCTGTGGAAGATTGAATTGATGTTCTATACCCCCAAAGTGCATAGGGTAATTGTAGGTGCCAGTCCTTGTAATTTTTTATGCTCTTCTTCAAGACTCACCCTATATTTTTATTAGCAGCCTCAACTGCTCCATTAGTTTGAGGATGGTAAGGTGAAGACTTATGGTGCTGAATGTTGAATTGTCATAGCAGCTTCCCTGTTTCTCCCTTGAAATGCAGCCTATTGTTAGAGATAATTTCATGTGGTACCCCATATCTGTAGATGATATTGGTCTGAATGAATTGAGCAACTTTCTTTGAATTCAAAACCTTATATAAGGCAGCTTTTACCCATTTAGTAAAGTAATCAATGGCTACGAGTATGAATTCATGGCCATTAGATGTTGTTGGGTGAATCTTTCTAATAATGTTTATCCCCTAGGTAGAGAATGGTTAGGGTGATGTCATGGTATGTAATGGCATGGATGGCATGTGTTTTAGATCCCTATGGACTTGGCATTGATGGCATTTTTGAACATGAGCCGCACAGTTGGCTTCCATAGTAGTCCAATAATAGCCTTGTCTTATTATTTTCCTTGACAGCAAGTGTGCATTCATATGTGGCCCATAACTTGACTCATGAATCTCTTCAATTATTTGCTGTGCTTCCTTGGTAGTACAACAAAGAAGATGAATTCCATCTTCTTTCTCCATAAATAATGTAATTAGTAGACAACCTTCGGATAGTTAATTGGTCATTCTTGTTTGCAAACTTCGGGTATGTCCCATCCTTGAGGTATTGTAGGGTGTCTGAATACCATTCACCTTCTCCATTCCTTTCCCCATACTCTTTTATTGTTATGCAATAGGCTGGTTCTTCCTTCTATTCCACCACTATTGTGTTGGGATTGGTGCCCTTAAATCCTAACAAATGATGCTCTATATTATATTATGTATGACATTATGTATGACATGATGTATGACTTAATATTGTAATTAATAAACTTGTTTTATTATTATTTGAAATAATGGTAACATGAATATTTGGACATTATCATATAGTCCATGAGATGCATAGTATGTGATTTACATGATCTAATCATAGAAGATATAAGTCACAAGTTCTTTGTAAACTTAGAATTTGGTTCGTAGTCGGTGATGAAATTGGGCGTTTCATCTGCGAAGACTATAACATATTAACTAAGATGATTTGTCTTGATCATGGAAGTGGTGACTTCTAGTTGATATATTGATATGTTTTAAGAGTTAAGACATGTTGAACTGGACCATTGTGAGATTTATTATTCTCCTAACGACTGTCAATTGAATAATAAATGTCACGACTTCTATTTACATGAACTCTTAATCCTGAGAGAATAATGGACCTGATCATGAAATGTAGGTTGCTTTGATATATCAGGAGTGAGATCTAAAGTAACGGTCAAAACCTCAGTATGTTGGGCAGCCACATTTAGTGTTGATGGAACATATATTCTCAAGATGGAATTCATAGTCTCTTAACAGAGATACAAAATATTCTATTGAGATAAGTTTAATGGGTTTGTTATTCAGAGAGTTAGGCCTAACCACTTTGGTAAGAAATTACTAAAGTATATATTTATGAAATTGGATTTCATAAATATATAATGAATAACTTAAGAGGATTAAACCGGGTACTCAAAGATTAAGATGTAGTAATCTACAAAGTGGCAGTCTACATTCATGACTTTGTATTACTACGAATATTTTATGAAGGGGTTGCATGTAAATAAAGTTTTGAGATATAATTTATTAATAAGGCCTAGAGTGCAATTATATTTGTATAGTGGTATTAAATATAATTAATGGTAACTTTAGACTTGTCAAGAGTTGACAGAAAAGACCAAGGCCCATTAGAGCTAGTGTCTTATTCGTTTCCTTTTGGTCCTACTCCAAGCCACATATTAAAGCTCAATTGGAAAGGCCCAAAAGGCTGGCCCAATTAGATAATCAATTATAGGAGAGAAACATACAGAATTTTGTAATCAATCATAAGTGCATAAAACCTTTTGTATGTGAGTGTTGGACACTCTCATTCTCTCTAGAACAAACACATGTAACTGATTGAGAGACCACACATATTGGGCGTTAGTGGAATTAGAGTGAAGATTGAAAGTGTTCCCGAGAACTTCTGATCTTTGTTTTGAAATTCACCGCACCAAGGTACACTCTCTTGTTCTATATTCTGAAACTTACATAGTGCATGTTATCAATTATGAATAAAGTATATCCATTAATTTTTTCTGCTGCGCACACTTACTTATCCAACAATTGGTATTAGAGCGGTCTTCAATTCCAATATGTATAACATGTTTTGTGAGTTTTAGAATTAGAGAGAATAGTTTCATAATGCTAGAAGATTTTATACTTGTATTTAATTTTCTGCATGTTTGTTGAAACTATGATTTGATAAAAGCTGATATTGATGTTATGATGTTATTTAAATTTGAATTTAAGTATGTTAAATTGAAGTTTAAGGCTATAGCGTCAATGGAATTTAGTTATGATATCATTCTCAGTCAATCATGTTCACATGTTGGTTGTTTGTTCATGAAAAGTCGTTAAAAAACTGCCTTAGAAAATTCTGGAAATTCAAAATTTGCGAAGCTCGATCGATTGAGTAGCTATCGAGCATCGATCGAGCTTGGTGATTCAGAAGCTCGATCGATTGAGAAGCTGTCGAAGATCGAATAAGCAAACAAGAGATTTCTCGATCGATCGAGGAGCTATCGAGCAGTTGTCGAGCTAGCAAGATTGATTCTCAATCGATCAACCAGCTGTCGAGCTTGGAAATTTTTTGAATTTTTCTGAGTGTTTTTACATGTACAAAGTGCAAGGCTGTGTGTGATTAGTTTACACATGATTTCTTATTAAAAACCTTTAAATTAAAACATCTATTGGGAGAGAGATACAAGGGTTGCATCACACGGCCTCCATTATTGGTTCATAGTAATGTGGGGTAAGCACCTTGTCTTGGTGTATATGCCTTGCGATCCCAAAGGACGGTGTTTACTTCACAGTACTACAAGATTGAACTTACCTGTTTAAAGTAGGGTGGACAAGCACCTCGTCTTGGCATATATGCCTCGTGATCCCAAAGGACGGTGTTTTGTTTCATGGTACTACAAGTTTAAACACTATAAAGGAAGATGAAATGTGGCTACACATGATTCTAGATATGGTGTACACTAAACTAAGTGTAATGTTAACCTCCCAAAGGAGCTATATCATTATTACTTAGAGGCTAAAGATCATACGGCATATTATTAGTATTTGATAAGAGTTATCATGATAGCACTAATAATGAGAATAGTTCTCAATCAATTAATATGTTTATAATAAACTTGCTACCAAGGTATTATAGACATGGATTGAGTTGTCGTTGCATATATTATTTTATGGTTTTATTAAGGTTCCATATTATTTGTTTATTTGCTAAATAGATAATGTCTAGTTTACTTATTATATTCATGTTTATTATTTTCAGATTTAAACATGGCATCATTTAGCCCACTTGTTACCATTCTTAATCAAAACAAACTGATTGGATCCAATTATGTTGATTGGAAAAGAAATTTGGACATAGTTCTTACTACTGAAGAGCACAAATATGTGCTTACTAAACCATGTCCTAGCTTTCCTACATTAGATTCTCCTCTTGAGGAAAAACAGCGATATGATCGTTGGCATAAATCTAATGAGATGGCCAAGTGCTACATCCTAGCATTTATCTCAAATGTTCTATAGCATCAAATGAAAGCTGTAGAACTAGCTTCGAACATTATGTTAAGTCTGAAGGAGATGTTTGGTGAGCAAGACTGTTTTGCAAGGCAAGAAACCATGAGACAAATTTATAATACCAATGTGGGTAAAGCTTCTACTTCTCAACCTAAGTCGAAAGGTAAGGGTAAGAGAAGAAGAAGAAGAAGGACTTCACCAAACAAGAAGGTAAACAAATTGTCTTCGAGGTTGTTGACAAAGGAAAGAAGCTCAAAGGAAAATGTTTTCATTGTGGCGAGAAAGGACACTGGAAGAGGAATTGTCCAAAATTCAAGGCTGCCAATAATAGGGTATGAATAGTTTTTTCCTCCTTGAAATATGTTTGGTACAAAATCCCACAAATTCCTGGTGTGTGGATTCAGGTTGTACTAATCATATCTACAATTCTTTGCAGGGGTTCCAGGAGACCAGAAAACTTAAAGAAGGAGAATTGTTTCTTAATTTGGTTGATGGGAGCAGGATTCCGGTTATAGCTGTTGGTGTTTATAATTTATGTTTTGAGTCTAGAGTTTTAATATTAGAAGACTGTCTGTATGTATCTAATGTTCGTAGGAATTTAATTTCTGCAACTTATTTGGGTAAACATGGATATTGTGTTATACAATGTTGTAATAAAGAAGGGTAAAGTGTTTATCTATCTGGCAATATTGTGGATGGTCTTTATATTTTAACTCCTGATAAGCATGAATTATATAATTCTGAATTAGATAATAACTCTCATGTAAAATCATTAAAGAGAAAGTTTCCTTCTACTAATGAAGCATATCTTTAACACTTGCATTTGGGTCATATTAATCTAAACAAAATTCAAAGACTAATTAAAGATGGACTTCTAGAGCCATTTGACTTTGATGAATTTCCAATTTGTGAATCTTGTTTGGAAGACAAAATGACCAAACGACCTTTTAATGCAAAAGGTAGAAGAGCCCAAGAGTTGCTTGAATTAGTTCATACAGATGTTTGTGGTCCTATGTCAACCCAAGCAAAAGGAAGATATGAGTACTTCATCACTTTTACTGATGATTACTCAAGATATGGTTATGTGTACCTAATAAGACGGAAGTCTGAAACCTTTGAAAAGTTCAAAGAGTTTAAGGCTGAAGTTGAGAATCAATTAGGTAAACACATAAAGGCCATTCGATCTGATCGTGGTGGTGAATACCTTCTTGGGAATTTCAAAGATTACTTAACTCAAAATGGGATCATATCCCAATTGATTGCACCTGGAACTCCCCAACAGAATGGTGTAGTGAAAAGAAGGAATATGACTCTTTTAGAAATGGTTAGGTCCATGATGAGTTACTCAACTTTACCAGTTTCTTTTTAGGGTTATGCACTAAAATCTACAATGCATATTTTGAATTTAGTTCCATCAAAATCTGTTCCTAACACACCTAAGGAATTGTGGAGTAGGCGTAAGCCTAGAATGAAATATCTCCACATATGGGGATGTCCAGCACATATGTTGAAAAGGAAGTTTGATAAGTTGGAATCTAAAACTGAAGTATGCATGTTTTTAGGATATTCAAAAGAAACAAAGGGTTATTTAATCTATAATCATAAAGATAACAAAGTGTTTGTTAGACACATCAAATTTTTGGAAGATAATTATATAAATAATTTTGATCCTAGAAATAAAGTTGTTTTGGCTGAAATAAGTGAACCTGTAGTTGACCAACCAATAGATGAAACTAGGAATGATGTGGTTATATTGAATACACCACAAGATACTACTGATGAGATTTCTAGTACACAGGTGCCTCGTCGTAGTGGGAGAATTGGTCGGTCTCCTATAAGATTCTTAGGTTTAGGAGAAACTTATGAAGCTATCTCAGAAGAGGCTGAATCGGATCCCTACACATATGATGAAGCAGTGAATGATATAGATGCATATCATTGGGTCAAAGCTATGAAATCTGAATTAGATTCCATGTATTCCAATCAAGTTTGGGATCTTGTAAAGGCGTCTAACGGCATTAAACCTGTTGGTTGCAAATGGGTCTACAAAAGGAAGAGAGGGATAGATGGAAAGGTTGAAACCTTTAAAGCAAAGCTAGTGGCAAAAGGGTACACATAAAAAGAAGGTATTGATTATGATGAAACCTTTTCACCAATAGCAATGCTTAAATCTATCATAATTCTCTTATCTATTGCTGCTCATTATAATTATGAGATTTTGCAAATGGATGTCAAGACTTCATTTCTCAATGGCAATCTTGAAGAGGAAATCTATATAATGCAACCAGAAGGTTTCATAGCAAAAAACCAAGAGCATATGGTATGCAAGTTAAAAATGTCCATTTATGGACTTAAGTAAGCATCTAGGTCATGGAACATTAGATTTGATCAAGCAATCAAGTCATTTGGTTTTGAACAAAATCTTGATGAACCATGTGTGTACAAAAGACATCAAGATAAAGTAGTAATATTCCTAGTGCTTTATGTTGATGATATTCTACTCATTGGAAATGATGTAGGGTAATGTCATCTGTAAAGGTTTGGTTGTCAAGCCAATTTGATGTGAAGGACTTAGGTGAGGCTAATTTTATTCTAAGGATCAAGCTTTGGCGAGATCGTAAGAATAAAATGTTAGGCTTATCACAAGCTAGATATATAGATAAGGTTCTAGAACGGTTTAGCATGCAAAACTCCAAGAAAGGATTACTTCCTTTCAGACATAGAATCCCTCTATCTAATGACCAAAGGCCTAAGACTTAAGAGGAAGAAGATATCATGAGACAAGTTCCTTATGCTTCTGTAGTGGGAAGTCTCATGTATGCCATGCTCTGTACTAAACCAGATATTTGTTATTCAGTTGGCATGGTTAGCAACTATCAATCAAATCCAGGATGAAAACATTGGTAAGTTGTAAAGCATATTCTCAAGTATCTACGAAGAACAAGAGATTATATGCTTGTTTACCGAAGTGAGGATTTGATTCCCATTGGCTATACAGATTCAGATTTTCAGTCAGATCTAGATTTCAAAAAATCCACATCAGGATATGTTTTCACCTTGGGAGGTGGAGCCATAACTTGGAGGAGAGTCAAGCAATCTTGTATTGTGGACTCCATAATGAAAGCAGAATATGTTGCTGCTTGTGAAGCAGTAAAGGAAACTGTATGGCTTAAGAAATTCCTTTCTGACCTTGGTGTAATGAGAATGGAACAAGTTCCCATCACATTGTTTTGCGACAATAGTGGTGCAATTGCACAATCAAAAGATCCAAGGAACCACAAGAAAGGAAAGCACATCGAGAGAAAGTATCACATCATTAGAGATATTATTGCTCGTGGAGATGTGGTGGTAGCAAAGATTGAAAGTGCAAATAATCTAGTAGATCCCTTTACCAAAGCCTTGCCTTAAAGGACCTTTGAGTTGCATTTGTAGGGAATGAGAGTTAGATTAGTGCACAATAGTCTTTAAGGCAAGTGGGAGATTATTGGGATTAGTGCCCTTAAATCTTAATGTATGATGCTATGTATGACATGATGTATGACTTAATATTGTAATTAATAAAATTGTTTTATTATTATCTGAAATAATGGTAACATGAATATTTGGACATTATCATATAGTCCATGAGATGCATAGTATGTGATTTAGTCACAGAAGATATAAGTCACAAGTTCTTTGTAAACTCAGAATTTGGTTCGTAGTCGGTGATGAAATTGGGCATTTCATCTGTGAAGACTATAACATATTAACTAAGATGATTTGTCTTGATCATGAAAGTGGTGACTTCTAGTTGATATGTTGATATGTTTTAAGAGTTAAGACATATTGAACTGGACCACTGTGAGATTTATTATTCTCCTAACAACTGTCAATTGAATAATAAATGTCACGACTTTTATTTACATGAACTCTTAATCCTGAGAGAATAATGGACCTGATCATAAAGTGTAGGTTGCTTTGATATATCAGTAGTGAGATCTAAAGTAACGGTTAAAACCTTAGCATGTTGGGCAGCCACATTTAGTGTTGATAGAACATATATTCTCAAGATGGAATTCATAGTCTCTTAACAGAGATACAAAATATTCATTTGAGATAAGTTTAATGGGTTTGTTATTCAGAAAGTTAGGCCTAACCACTTTGGTAAGAAATTACTAAAGTATATATTTATGAAATTGGATTTCATAAATATATAATGAATAACTTAAAAGGATTAAACCGGGTACTCAAGGATTAAGACGTAGTAATCTACAAAGTGGCAGTCTACGTTCATGACTTTGTATTACTACAAATATTTTATGAAGGGGTTGCATGTACAATAAAGTCTTGGGATATAATTTATTAATAAGGCCTAGAGTGCAATTATATTTATATAGTGGTATTAAATATAATTAATGGTAACTTTGGACTTGTCAAGAGTTGACAGAAAAGCCCAAGGCTCATTGGAGCTAGTGTCTTATTTGTTTCCTTTTGGTCCCACTCCAAGCCACATATTAAAGCTCAATTGAAAAGGCCTAAAAGGCTAGCCCAATTAGATAATCAGTTATAGGAGAGAAACATACATAATTTTGTAATCAATCACAAGTGCATAAAATGTTTTGTATGTGAGTGTTGTACACTCTCATTCTCTCTAGAACAAACAAATATAACTGATTGAGAGACCACATATCTTGGGCGTTAGTGGAATTGTAGTGAAGATTGAAAGTGTTCCCGAGAACTTCCGATCTTTGTTTTGAAATTCACCGCACCAAGGTACACTCTCTTGTTCTATATTCTGAAACTTATATAGTGCATGTTATCAATTGTGAATGAAGTAGATTCATTAATTTTTTCCACTGCGCACACTTACTTATCCAACATATTAGTCTAGCTTCATCTTCTTTTAGCCCATCCATCATGGATGCCATAGTTGCTAAAGCATTGACAATTTGATTTTGCATCCTTGGCACATATTGATAATGGATCTTGCTAAATTTTGAGGTCCTCTTTTGAAGACTTTCATGATAAGGCATCAGCCTTTCTTCTTTGATTTTCCATTTATTCTGAATCTAGCAGATTATCAAAGCTAAGTCACCATACACCTCTAACTCTTTCACCCCTAGGCCTAGGGCTGCTCGTAACCCCATAATATAAGGTTCATATTTAGTGGCATTGTTGGTAGCAGGAAAGTTGAGTCTACCAAAAAATGAGATGTGCATCCCTTTCAGAGAAATTAAGCGAACTCTAGTACTCTTCACCTTTTAGATAACTAAGTCACATATTTAATATTAAATTTTGACAGAAGCAAAACCCATTTAGCAGTCTTCCCATCTTGCATAAGCTTTTCATTAAGTATTTCAAAGGGTTCATTCTTGCAATCAACAAGACCTTGTAAGTAAGCATATAATGTCCGAGTTTGCGGGTTACCCATACAAGTGCTACATATGTCTTCTCTAGTGGTGAATACTTTTCCTTATAAGGCAACATCTTCTTGCTGATGTAGTAGATTGCATTCTCTTTTCTAGTCACCTCTAGGTATTGAGCAAATAAAGCCCCCATTGTTGTATCTGTAGTGGTGAGATACAATAACGGCTTTCCAGGTACCGGTGGGACGAGTATTGGTGGTTTCATCAGATAATTCTTGATCTTCTCAAAGGCTTCTTGGCATTATTCATTCCACACTACAGGAACTTCTTTCTTGAGCAATCAAAAAATTGGTTCACATGTCATTGTGAGCTGGGCTATGAATCTGCTGATGTACTGTATCCACCCCAGAAATCCTCAGATTTCCTTTTCAGTTCTTGGAGGTTTCATCTCCACAATGGCCTTGATTTTGTCTGGATCGACTTCTATTCCCCTCTAGCTTACCGTAAATCCCAATGGCTTTCTGGATGATACACCAAAAATGCACTTCTTTGGATTAAACCACAGCTTGTAGAACTGTATTCTTTCAAAGAACTTCCTCAAAGCCAGCATATGCCCTTCACGGTCTTTGGACTTCACTATCATATCATCAACATAAACCTCTACTTCTTTGTGGGTCAAGTCATGCAACAAAGTGGTGGCTGCACGTTAGTAAGTAGCACCAGAATTTTTTATGGCCAAATGGCATGACCTTTAGCAATATGTCCCTATGGAATAATAAAGGAGGTTTTCTCCATATCTTCTAGAGCCATCTTAATCTAATTATACCCCGAAAATCTATCCATAAATGATAGCAAGGCATGTCTTGTTGTATTGTCAACCAGGATGTCAATGTGAGGCAAAGGAAAGTCATCTTTTAGGCTGGCCTTATTCAGATCTCGAAAGTCTACTCACATTTTGACTTTTCCATCTTTCTTTGGCACTGGAACAACATTAGCTAACCACTATGGGTAATTGATCACCCTTAGGAATCATGCATTGTACTGTTTCTCAACCTCTTCTTTGATCTTAAAAGTCCACTCTGGCTTCATTCTTCTCAATTTCTGCTTGACTGGCTTTATGGTTGGATCTGTTGGAATGCAGTGCTGTACTATATTTGTACCAATCCCAGGCATGATTTCATATGAAGACGCAAAGACCTCTGTCAGTAGTGCCACTAATGCATCTCTCTCTGAGGCGGTTAAGGTATTACCCACTTATATCATTTTAGGTTCATCATTAGTTCCTAGGTTAATGGGTTGGGTTTCTTCTTTTATGGGTTCTAGGTGTCCTTGTTTTAATTCCTCATTATTAAGAGTTTCTTTACCAGTTTCAAAAATAGAAACATTCAAAGCCAACAAATAAGCAGAATCAGAAATCATATTATAAGGAAAAGAGTTCTTAACTGACTCAATAGACTTAACTAAATCAGACTCAACTAGAATACTATCATAAACATAATTAACAGGAACAGAAATACTAGTAGAAATAGACTTAATGGGGATAGAAACAATGTTCTTAGCAAGGGTAATTGGCTTGATGGTCTTGATCTTCTTGGTAAGGGTGATGACTTGACGGTCTTGATCTTCTTCCCGGAGTCCTCCATGGGGTGGGCAGCTCCCTCCCATGCCCAGTTCTACAACTTAATAGTGGCTTCAACGATGGCAGGTGGCTCCTAGTTAGTCCCTTCTTCCCTCAACATCAGTAATACGGGATCTTCATCCATATAATTCGTGGCTTCTTCGTCAATCTCCACGTCTGTAGACTTCTTGGTCATAAAAGCATCCAAGAGCTCTATGTTGTCCGTCCACTCATTAAATAAACCGTGCTTCCCTTTGTTGCCCAAGTAGGTGTGTTGAGGGAGATGCTCTGACTTGCCTCATTCCATCCTCTAATTATTACCTCCAACATTCTCAAGTGTTAGGATTTTGAGTCTATGGATCATTAGTTTTTGGTCTAGAACGGCCAATCTAGCATCTATATCATCCTCTTCTTTGATATGTAGGGTTAGTGAGCTAGGTTCTGAATGGTAATATGAACCCAACTCTGGAATCTCTCTTCCATGCTTGTCATATAGAGGACCAGACCTCGAGCTCCAATCTGAGGGGTGCCTATAGGGGTAATCATCATAGTCCACATTATTGGCTTGTTCAACCTCCTCTCTTGCATCTTCTAACACATTTATTAGCTTGTATTGGTCATTATCAATGCCACTCCACCTGTTAGCTTTGGCATCATTTTCAATATCTTCATCATAGTAGTGTACATCATCATCATATTCTTCATAGTAAAGCTTTGCGTCTTCATCTTCTCTATCACTAGAGGGTTCACCCCAATTATTGCCACTATATTGGCTATCATCGTCTTCACTGTTGTTGCTCTCACTATCGTTGTTATTGTCATCACCACTATGTCTACTGTCACTACTACTATCAATCTTGGCATCACTTCCTTCATCATCATCACTAGGGGCTGCTCCCCCTTCCTCATCTTCATCATTGGCTCTTAGTTCATACGGGCTCTTCAATGCATGCTGGCAAGCCTCTCAATATTCTTCTTTTTCTATATTGCAGATGGCATCACCAAGGAGTGTAGTAATGGCATCAGGGTCTATGTAATCAACCCAATCAGTAGGAACCCAAGTTGTACCTTCCTTCTTCAATTTCGAAAGCTTGTTATTGCAATCAAGTAGTATCTCAAACCCAGCACCATTGTCCTCGTCACAAGATCAAATCTTGGTTCAGGGAATCCCCAATAGCGCTGACTATCTCCAGCTTTGACAAACTTTCCATTCAATGTAGGAGTATAGGGCTTTAGGGGTTCTGGGGGACAAGGAAGTCACTTTGCTTTAGCTTTGGCTTGGGTCATCTTTCGCACCTCCATCTCTAACAAATCATCATTAGTGGGCTTATAGCCTAGCCTAAAAGGTGGTGTGGCAGTGGGAATCATCGAGACTTGAATAGTAGACTTCTTCATAGTTCTCTCCAAGCTCATCCCTAGAAGGTAATTTATTCTTCTCATCATCGCTACCACACATTGTTGTTGCTATACGAAGCAAAGTCCATCAAGATCTTTTCCACTTCTTCTTTTTTCCTTTCAAAGCTAGGCTTCTCAATCTCAAAGCCATCCAAGGTCAATGGCTCTTTCTCAGAATCAATACAAAAAATGGGCTTAAGCATAGTCAAAGTATCACCATATATGGTCACAATTGCTCCTTCATGCAGAAACCGAACCTTTTGATATAGATGTGAAGGCACGACCTTTGTGTCATGGATCCATGGTCGCCCTAGAAGCATATTGAAGCATAAGGCTATGTTAAGGACTTGAAACTCCACCTTCTTGATCATCGGCCTTATATTGAGCTCTAATGTTACAATTCCCAAGACCTCTCTTCTATTGTTGTCATATGCCCTCACATGCTAGTCAGTTGGCATAAAGTCTTCAATGCTTAGACCCAAGCAACTTTTAGTCTTTAAAGGACACATGCTTAAGGCGCTTCCATTGTCTATTAAAACCATTAGTATCCTCTTCCCCTTTGCATCTACAATAATGTGTAACGGGTCATTGTGGGGCTTCCCCTTCTTTGTCAGATCCTTGTCAGAGTAGGAAATAGTAAGTTCCCTACTTATAGACCTAATCATGGCATTCAAATCTTGAGAAGTTGTGGTTGTAGGAACTTGAATTTGGTTAAGAAGGTCTACTAGGTTTTGACGGTGTTTGTATGAGGCCATAAGTAAACCCCATAAGGATATGTTGGCTTTGTCTTTTATAGTTGCTTGATGACCTCATCTTCTTTAGCGGGTGTTTGTTGGGTAGATTTATTCAAGGTTTCTATCAATTTTTCTGTCTCCAAATGTGGGGCTTTGAAGTGTCCCCCCTTGTGATGTGGGCAATTTTTGTTGAGTCATTAGGATCAGTATCTTAGGGTTTGAAGTATCTCCCCCCATTTGTGAATGTCAGGTTACTTGATTGGGGTTCAAAGTCTCTCCCTCCGTTTGTAGGTGCTTAGTAGTTTCATTAGGGTTGGAAGTGTCTCCCCCCATTTGTGGATGTTAGGCCATTTGTTTGGGGTTCGAAGTGTCTCCTTCCATTTGTAGGTGCTTGGTAGTTCAATTGGGGTTTGAAGTGTCTTCCCCCATTTGTGGATGTTGAGTAATTTTTGGGTTCTAGTACATCTTCACTCCATATATCACATCCTATGGTGGATGTCTTATTCATCAATTCTTCCTATGTCATCATAAAGCATTCGGGTAGGTCATAGATCAGGTCAGATGGGTCTTCTTTACTTTCCTCTTCGGTCATCAGGCAATTAATCCTTGGTCCTCTCCTAAAATTGTGATTGGGCAAGGGATTATTAGTGATGCTAGGCCTTGTAGGTAGCGCAATCACTTTGTTGTCTATTAGGTTTTGAATTGCATGATGAATGCCAAAACAATTGTCGGTATCATGGTCAGGGCCTTGGAGGTAGGCACATCTCTTATTCACATCAAACCTTGAGGGTAGCAGGTTTGGAATTGGTCTTGGGTCTAAGGGTTTCAATAACCCTTTTGCTTTTAGCTTGTCAAACACTTGGCTGATAGGCATATACAACTCATGAAACTCCCTCCTAGGTCTAGGCCCTTGTGATACTTGTACTGGTGCAATGGGTGCAATCAGTTGATAAGGATCATTTTTATGGATATTAGAAAGTTCTTTAGGCTTAGAATTAGATCCTAAAATCTTTTTAAACCTTGGTGGGTCATCGTTCTTTATAGTGCCACTATTTATTACATCCTCAATTTGGGTTCCAACTACAATTAAGGCTTTAAAGTTAGGAAAATATTGGGCAAATAAGTACTTATGGTATACAGGTAATAAATTCTCTACAACCATAGCTAACTGTTCTTCTTTACTTAGCCTATTCATCATCTGTGTTGCCTTGGTTCTCCACTTGGTAATAAAAGTAAAGAAGGATTCTTTTGACTCTTGCTTCGCGGTCTCGAGATCTCTCCTTGTTATGTCCACTTCTATGTTGTACTTGAATTGCTTATGAAACTCACAACAGATGTCCTCCCAGCTTCTTGCTCTAGCATTATCTAGGTTGAGGAACCACTTAAGAGCAGCTCCGGTCAGAGTGTTTTGGAACATTTGAGCAAGTATTTCTTCAGTCGCACCTAGGGGCCGCATAGCCCTCATATACATCTTCGGATGGGACTTTGGGCAACTGGTCCCGTCAAACTTGTCCAGGGTTGGCATCTTGAATTTGAGAGGTAGTCTCACACTAGGGAAAAGTGAGAGGGAGTCGTAGTCTATAAGGTCCTCCATCTTACGGGCTCTTCTAATCATCTCCTCCATTTTGTTCATTCTTTCATTGATCTTTTTCTCACTCTCCATGGTTGGTGGATTATGGTCAGCCTTGTTCTCCTCTTGGTTACTCTTCAGACTAAAACCGTTGCACCATAATGTTCATGTCTTCCCTCAATTAGATCTGACTAGCTACCATGGGGTTGAGTAGTTTTTAAGTGTTCTTGGGTTCTTCAGTGTTTGGATGTTCTCCCTCTTCTGCCATAGTGTTAGGAGTTTTAGACTTCTTGTGTGTTAGGACTGTTAGGTTCTAAGGTCTTAGGATTTTATGTATTTAGAACTCTAATATGTAATGTTGGCAAACCATGATCAAAACAATGTACTTAGTCTTATTTAAGTTTGCTCAAAGTTGGTTTAATATTGTAAAGTTGGAATCGAGTGACTGCAGAAGCATTGGGGCTTCTGGGCCTGGCTCGATCGATCGAAGGTTAGACTCGATCGATCGAAAGTCGGCCCAGATGCGTTTTTCTACAGAATTCCAACTCAGCCCTAACTCTTTAAACGTCTAGGTTTTTATGTTTTTGCCCTAGGTATATAAGGCAAACCCTAGCTACGTTTTTCAGGGTTGCACAAGTTGTATTGTTGCTCATACATTGCGGTTTTGTGTAAATCTCTTGTGAGATCTAGAGGAGCTTTCCTTTACACAAAGCTTAGGGTTTTCAAGATTGAGATAACTTCAACATCTTGATGATCAACTTGGTTGCTGCCATTAAAGCTTAAAGAGAAAAACAAGTGAGGAGCTTGTACTTGAAGAAGGAGTTCAAAGAAAGAAGTAGTCCGTGGATTCGGAGCCTGCGCGTGGTCGTGTCAGGAAGTTACTACTGGTGTGTAGCATTAGGAAGTCAAGCGGGGAGCTTGTAAGTCCTTTTGTAAAAACTTCAATTCTTTCTTAGTGGATTCCGTTTTGCCTTGAGGATCGGTGGGTAAAATCCTCCCCAGGTTTTTCCGGTGTGGTTTCCTGGGTGATCATATCACTGTGTTATTTATTTTCCGCTGCTTTATTTGTTTTATATGCTTGATATGATCTTGTGATTGTTTTAACCTAGAATTACATAATTTGACTAAGTAACAACTTGGCTAATTAATCTAGGCTACGCAATCTGGTTATAGTTTTAGGGGTCTAAACCGTTCAAGTGGTATCAGAGCGGGTTGCTTGTCTTGTTTGAGATCTTTTTCTCAGAGCTGATCCTTGACCCCAGTTGTCATGGAGCATGGACACTCTCTGTTTGTTCCTCCTCACTTTGATGGGAACAATTATGCTTACTGGAAAGTAAGGATGAAAGCATTCCTGAAATCCATAGATGAGAGGGTATGGAATTCCGTTGAATACGGATGGGAGAAGCCCACTACTCCTGTGAGTGAGTGGCAAACTTCTCAGAAAGAAGCAGCAGGCTTCAATAGCAAAGCTATGAATGCCATCTTCAATGCTGTTTCAATGGAGGAATTTAAGAGGATCTCTAATGTTGAGGTTGCTCATACTGCTTGGAAAATCCTCCAAACTGTGCATGAAGGCACAAAGGCTGTTAAAATTAACAAACTGCAGCAATTAACTTCTAGGTTTGAAAACATTAGAATGTCTGATGATGAAACCTTTGATGAGTTTTATGCTAAATTAAATGATATTGTTAATTCTGCATATAATTTGGGTGAAGTCTATGATCAACCTAAAGTTGTTAGGAAGATTCTTAGATCTTTGACTGAAGACTTTAGACCCAAAGTAACAGCCATTACTGAGAGCAAGGATGTTGACTCCATCCCTGTGGATGAGCTTGTAGGATCTCTTCAGTCCTATGAGTCTGACTTACCCAAGACTGTCAAATCCAAATCAATGGCACTGAAGTCTGTTGATGATGTTGAAGGTGGATTTGATGATGAGCTCTCTCCCACAGAGATAGCTTACCTTGCCAAGAACTTTAGAAATTTTCTCAGAAACACTAATAGAAAGGCTAGGAATACCAACACTGCTGAACCTAGAAACTTTAGGAAGAATGATCCCACTAAGGTTAACAACTTTGAAAAACCTAGAGAACAAGTAGGTCAATCTTCTAATAACTCTTTGGGTCCTCAGTGTTATGGTTGTCAAGGGTATGGTCATGTCAAATCTGAATGTCCTACTTTCTTGAGAAATAAGGGTAAAGCTATGGCTGTAACCCTTAGTGATAATGAGGTTTCTGATGATGAGTCCGGTTGTGACGAGGATGGAAACTTCATTGCTTTCACTGCCACTGGTGCAGTAGATGAAAGCATATCTGCTGAGGACAACCCTGCTGATGGGGAACTCTCTGAAGACGCAGATCTTCAAGAGGCCTATAACAAACTTTGCAAAATTGCTGCAAAGGATGCCATGAAAGTTGATTTAGGCCTAAAGAAAATTGATGCTCTTGAGCTTGAGAAGAAAAATTTGCTTGTAAAGTTATTTGATGCTAATGATCTTTTGAACAATGTTAAATCTGAAAACATGCTGTTGCTTGATAAAGTTAGAACTTTGGAACATGATTTATCTGTTGCTAGATCTGCTAGTTCTAAACTTGATCACATGTTAAATGTTCAAAAGTATCCTTCTGATAAAGCTGGGTTAGGATATGTAGAAAGCATCTTTGATTCTGGACCCCATTCCACTGTCTTCGTTCCTTCTTCTTCTTCTTCTGAACCTCTTGTGAGTAAGGTCGTGAGTGAAACTGTAAAACCCCCTGTGAGTGAGGTTGTTAAACCTGTAGAAGTTTCACCACCAAAGAAGATTAGGGTAGACTTAAGAGAATCCAAACCTAAGGAGCCTACCAAACCGAAGGACAAGATGCATGGTAAACCTGCTTGGGTTTGTCATTATTGTGGTAAGTCTGGACATATCCATCCTAACTGTTACAAGCTTCAAGCTGATAAGAGAGCAAAAAGACCAAAAGTGCCTGTGCCTCAAGCACAAGATCCTATGGCACTAATTGGTGAATTGGTAAAGGCGTTAAACCTTTATTCCAATTCTGGAGTTGAGAATCACTCTAATGTGAATAAGAACTCCAATGCTCGGGGTGCATCTAAAAAGTTTTGGATGCAAAAGACTCGAACTAATTGAGTCTTTCTGACATGGTCCTTATGCTTCATTGCTCTATTCTATTGTGACCATTGTTATTTGGTTTTTGTGTTTTCTTTTGTTCTAGGACTTGCATTGCATTACATACATGCATTTCATTCTAGGATTTATTTGTTTTCTCTTTTGATAATAATAATAAAAAAAAATAAAAAATAAAAAAAGAAAGCAAAATCTGTGTTGAACACTATTTATCTTGATTTTTGAAAACAAGGTTGGTCATTCTTTTTACACATGTCATGTCTTGTGTACCTTGTTTAACTTTGATGAGCTTATTTGTTGCACTTAACTAGTTGAAACTTTGTAGTGCATGTTGTGTGGGAAAGATGTGTGTGGTTCTTAATCACTTTGCCTTAATCATGAAGTCACATGTTGTTGACTGACGGACTTGATCCTTTTGAGAAAGGCATAAATAACCATCTCACCACTGTTCACTAGCCAATCATGAACACCTTAGTGCATATCATAAGATTTAGTGCTCGAGAAAGTGTAGCACATGCACAAAAAGAACATAAGGTGTAGCCTCAAAATAAATTAAAACTGGTGTGTACTATTAGGCTTGATGCCAATTCACTTAATTCAAACCGGTGTGTACTATTAGGCTGAATGCCATTTCACATAAATAAGAGGCAAAAATAAAAGAAACTTACATGATTGCAAGCTTTTGATCTAGGAGATGTGGGAGTTATAGGATGTAACTCTTTAGGTGATAGTCTCTTTTAATTCTATGTGATGAATTGTGTAGACTTTGTGCTTGATTGCCATTCACATATCACCTCACATGTATCTCAACTCTTTGCTAGTTTCACACACTACACAAGTTACTCTTTGTTAAACACTGTACATGCTAGTGTGTGTGCTCTTGGTCTGACCAACCAAGTTTGAAAATATCTTGAGATTTGTGTACAACATACTTGTTGCTTGAGAAAATTAATTTGGAAGATGATTAAAAATTGTTTCTGAGAATTGGGTTTAAAATTTTGGGTTTTTGAAAATGCATTCCATCTCATACTCATGCATTTTGTGTTCATTGTTCAAATGCTTTGAGGAGTTGTTTCAAAATTGGGCTTGCAAATTTTCAAAACTGTGTTTTTTCCCAAAATTCAGTGTGTTTTTACCCTTTTCGATCGATCCAGAGTGTTTTTCGACCGAGCGAAAAAGTGCCTCAGAAAGTGCTAAAACATCTGTCACTTTCGATCGATCGAATGTAATTCTCGATCGATCGAACATCGTGAATAAGCTCTTTAAAAAGGGAAAATCTGACTTTTTCAAAGTTTCAAAACTTTTTCAAAACTTTTCCTTTTCTCTCTCCGACGAGGCAAGACAAATTTTTCAAGTTTTTGTCGTTTTCTTCCGATCTTTTTGCATAATCTCTCTCTCCTCAAGCCGGTATGTCCTTAATACCCTTGCTTTTGAGTTTATTTACTTGATTTCATGCATTTTTCATGCATTTTAGAGGGTGATTTTCGGACTTTTCTTTTTAGGATTTTTTGATGATTCGGACCTATTCATGTGAAATTGATCAATGGGTTTTGTTGGGGACACTATATAAACATGTTCTTGAGTGATTAATTTGATCAATTTTGAGTTTTGTGAAAATTTGAATTTCTAGGGTTTATACTAGGTCTGAATTGGGGCTTTTTTTTGAAATTGGGTTTAATTGTTGAAATTGGCTTGTGTAATTGATGCAATTGGTTATTATAAACTATTTCCAATGGTATGTAATGATTAATTCATCAATTTGTTGCAAAAATTTTCAAGTGGTTCTAAATTTTTTAGGGTTTTTGTTAAGAAACTCTATGCTCAAGCCAATGTTGTGAAAATTGAACTTAATTTGATCCTCATCACTGCATTAGTTCATGCATCATATCATTATTAATGATTCATGCATCATATAGATTTTCATTCTATATTTTTTTTGTACTAACTTGCAGTCTGCCCTTGGTTTTATTTCCTGTTCTTTTTGGTTTTCTCTTTGTGTCTCTGTCCTGTTCCTTAGCACCATGCCTAGGAAGACTAGAGCTCGTAGGACCATCCCCACTCCTACTCCTTCCCCTCCATCCTTTGATTGTGAGCGGTTCCCCACTGAGAAAAACCAAGAGATTTTTGAGACTTTAAACCTACATAGGAAGATTTGGGCTGAGCGTTCTGTTCGTTTAGATGAGGTAGATCCTGCCATTAGGGCAAATTTTGAGCGTAGGGGTTGGTTACCTTTGTTGACCGTGTCTGACCCTCCACCTCCGGCTACCTTGATTAGAGAGTTCTTCTCGAACCTCTCTGTCCGCATCTATGATTCCAACACTCTCGTTAGGAGTTGGATACGAGGTGTAGAGTACTCCATTACTCCTCAGGTAGTGGCTGATGCTCTAGAGGTACCATTGGTTAGGGATCCTATTTACCCCTATGATGAGTCACCTGAGCTGAGTGATGTCATGTCCTACATCACTGGATCTTCTATCCAGTGGGGTTCTGATCCTCGGATCACCACCGCTGAGCTTCCTGAGACTACCTACCTATTCTTTAGGATAGCCTGTCATTCACTCTGGCCTATTTCTCATCTGCACACCATTCCTCTTGAGAGGTGTGTATTTTTGTACGCTCTTGTTACAGATGCTCCTATTAGTTTTCCCCATCTTTTTCTTCGTTCTTTGAACGAAGTTTATAGGAGTTCATCTACTGCCCATGCCCTTGTCCATCCTATTTTCATTCATAGGATTTTACTTTATCTAGGTTTAGAGGACTTCCCTGCTTCTGAGCCTGTTCATGTGATAGCTCCTATAGGTGCGTCTTTTCTTAGACAGAGGGCCGCTCATCTTCGAGCTGGTTCTAAACACCCTAGGTCTGATCCCTCTAGTAGCGCCCCTCCTTCTTCTTCTACAGGTCCTGCTGGTGAGGCTGTTCCAGATTCTGTAGGTGCTGCTGCTGTTCCTCCACCTTCTACGGCTGACTTCGATGTTCGTCGTACTTTGGAGACTGTCATGACCGTTCAGGCGGCTCATGGTCAGCTTTTGGTGGATCTGTTCGACGAGATTCGTGCTCTGCGAGCGGATTTGGCGCATCTTCGTTCTTCCTCACCACCTCCTTTTGATGATGGTCTATGATGCCCTTTGGCATTCCGTCACAAAAAGGGGGAGTAGTGTTTTGACTTGTAGAGGTGTTTTTGTTGATAGGGGGAGATTTTTGTGTTAGGGGGAGTTTATTTTTTTTGTAGCATGGGATATTTTTTGTGGAGTTTATTTAGATTGTATCTAGGTGCTTCACTTTGTATATCATTTTTGGGATGTTCATGTTAGGGGGAGTAACATTGATTGATATATTGATATACATGTTTCTTTTGATTCTTGTTGTCTTTATGATTCACTGCTTATTGATATATATTTATGAGTTGCTTCATTGATATATTTCTTTATTTTGTGTTGTGTGAATCTTACAAGAATATTATACCTGTTTATATACTATTTGCTGCCACACATGCGTTTATGTGTTTGTTGAGTATTTCAGGAATATACAGGTTGATTCGACAAAGCTGCTGTCTACACTTGCAACCGATGGATAGTAGTTAGGTTGAACTTTTATTTATGAGCATTATTATGTAAAGGGCTATTACTTGTAAACTTTGAGCTTTTATTGTGTGTTTTGTCACGGATTGCCAAAGGGGGAGTTTGTTAGGTTCTAAGGTCTTAGGATTTTATGTATTTAGAACTCTAATATGTAATGTTGGCAAACCATGATCAAAACAATGTACTTAGTCTTATTTAAGTTTGCTCAAAGTTGGTTTAATATTGTAAAGTTGGAATCGAGTGACTGCAGAAGCATTGGGGCTTCTCGGCCTGGCTCGATCGATCGAAGGTTAGACTCGATCGATCGAAAGTCGGCCCAGATGCGTTTTTCTGCAGAATTCCAACTCAGCCCTAACTCTTTAAACGTCTAGGTTTTTATGTTTTTGCCCTAGGTATATAAGGCAAACCCTAGCTACGTTTTTCAGGGTTGCACAAGTTGTATTGTTGCTCATACATTGCGGTTTTGTGTAAATCTCTTGTGAGATCTAGAGGAGCTTTCCTTTACACAAAGCTTAGGGTTTTCAAGATTGAGATAACTTCAACATCTTGATGATCAACTTGGTTGCTGCCATTAAAGCTTAAAGAGAAAAACAAGTGAGGAGCTTGTACTTGAAGAAGGAGTTCAAAGAAAGAAGTAGTCCGTGGATTCGAAGCCTGCGCGTGGTCGTGTCAGGAAGTTACTACTGGTGTGTAGCATTAGGAAGTCAAGCGGGGAGCTTGTAAGTCCTTTTGTAAAAACTTCAATTCTTTCTTAGTGGATTCCGTTTTGCCTTGAGGATCGGTGGGTAAAATCCTCCCCAGGTTTTTCCGGTGTGGTTTCCTGGGTGATCATATCACTGTGTTATTTATTTTCCACTGCTTTATTTGTTTTATATGCTTGATATGATCTTGTGATTGTTTTAACCTAGAATTACATAATTTGACTAAGTAACAACTTGGCTAATTAATCTAGGCTACGTAATCTGGTTATAGTTTTAGGGGTCTAAACCGTTCAAGGACATATATGATTCATGTTAGGAACATATGTCAACATTTTATGTAATTGGCTAATCCTTTGACAAAACGCACTTTACTTGTAATTGGGTAGATCTAGGATGTGTTTAATGCTTCAAGAAATAAGGTTTCAAGTTTAATTGTTAAAGCCATGCAAGACTATCTAAGAATCAAGTGAGAAAGTGTTGTTCATTAAAGCTCGTTAGCTAGTATCTATCAAGGTTTAAAGAGAGCTGTTTCAGCCCGAGGCTCGACAGTTGCTCGACAAATAGGGTATCTATCGAGATTTATGAAGTTCAGTTTTTCAGAGCTGATTTTCATCCAATCCGTGAATGTATGTTTGGGCTTTCTTTTCTTACAACCCTAAACATATATAAGGATTATTTTAAAGGTCGTAAAAGGTGACACGCAGTTGCACAAGAGCACAATTCCACAAGTATGAAGAAAAGTGTGATCGGAAACCTAGTTTGCCTTAGTTCTTCTTTCTCTTGAAGAAGCTGTTGTGCTTGTACACCGAAGGGTTTTGTGACCAAACAACTTCATGATCTTCATCATGTGATGAACAACAGAACTTTGCAACCAACATCCTTCTCAAGTTGGTGATTAAGTCGCGTACTGGGATCCGTGCAATTGGTTAGTCACGTATTGGAAGCCGTGCATTGAAAAGGAGAGATTGTTAGTACAAAACAAGTCCAATTAAGTATGGGTAAGGGTTCAACTGTAGGTTGGTATAAGGTACTGGGATTCCTTTACTTGTAACTACTTGTTTTGATAATAATGGATTCTCGGGAGTGGTGACCTTAAAATCACCCAATGAGGTTTTTGCCACGTTAGTTTTCCACGTTTGTAAACAAATCACCATGTCAATTTATTTTCCACTGCATACTTTAGATAATTGGTGATTTGTTTGTGCTATCACGCGTTTTGCATGTTAATTTTATTAATAAATAAACTTGACAAATTAATCAATTAATATATCATAAGGGGTCAATACATTCTTGGCCTGTCATTATGGCTTCAATTGTCTTGTAGGTCGAATATGGGATTGCGATGTTGCAGCAACAGAGTATCTTTTATGCTTACGGGCTTTAGTACTGTAATGGGAGTGATGGGCTTGGAACTGGAGCTACTAGCTTAAGTGTCGGCCTTAGGTTCTCTTTGCAGCCTTTCTTTGGATCTTGACCAAATTCTCCCCTAATGACAGGCTTGGTCGGGTTAATCAAAGCTAGGTCCCCATCCATATCAATCAATCAACCAAACAAACACATACAACATGGAATGCAATTTTAACATGGACCAGCCTAAGGGAAGGTTCTAAGTCATTACGTTGTAGGGTGGGTTTGTTGTTTCATTGATTCCCATAACTAGGATGTTACACCTCCCAACTTGTAATAAGCATTGCGTTAGTCCGAACGGCATGGTCTATCCTTTACAGTGAACAAGAAATGATCCAGTGACTTTAGGCTATGAGTTGGTGAGTTTACCACTAGGTACCCAAATCTAATGAAGACTAGTGATCCATGGTTACTACCACCACATGTTGTTGAAAGGGATGCATACATATTTGTTGATTTGATGGCACACACTATGACAGTAGGGGAAAGCTCCTAACAAACAATACAAACAACAAAATATCATACCATATCTCAACAAACATAAATGAACAAATAAACAACAATATCATGTATGACCAAGCAAAAACAAGGGTACACATTTGGTCACTTAAGCCTAATACGAAACTTAGCCCTCAACATCCCTAGTGGAGTCGCCACTATAAGAGATCGCCAAAATTGGGGGTGCTCTCAAAAAAGAGATTTTTGAGTGCTTTTAAGGGCACCTCTTTTTTTTGGTGAGTGGTGTGGAATCGCCACTTATTTTTTGTGCAAAAAAATAAGAAAAAATTAAATACAACTTTACATGATTGAATTGTTCCATTCTCATTGATTGAGTAAAAGAAGTACAAATTTGATAAACTGAATATTACATGGCTTTGGGTCCTAATTATAGTTTACCAAAGATATATGGCTTTTTGTCCTAGTTACAATCTACCCAAAATAATAACAAAGATAAAGCCTAGGTCTACCTATCCAAAAACACTAAATTTGGAGGCTAGGTTATGGAATGGAAAGATGTTAAGCACCCATTTCGCCCAGATAGAGTCTGGTCTTCTAAACCCTCATGACCGATGTACCCCTTTTATGCATGACATGAATAATATGTTGCACCCATGAAAAACTAAATCACATAAGTCGATTTATGAATGCATCATTTTCTTTGTTTAAAAAAAAAAATCAGATCTGTGTTTTGATAAATAAAAAATTTGATTTGGTTTAGAAAAATCAAATTTATTTTTGTACATGTAAAGAAAATAGTTTTTGGCATAAAAAAGTCAAATATGTGTTTATTAAATAAAACAAAGTCTTTTGGTTTTAAAAAAAAAATATATCAGATCTGTTTTTAAGAACTAGAAAAATTGGTTTTTGGTTTGTATTAAAAAAAATCAGATCTATGTTATAAAATAAAAATTAAAAAAAATTAGATTTGTAGAGAGCTAGAAAAAATCAGATCTGTGTTTTTATGTAAACTAAAATAAGAAAAAGATTTTTTAGAAGACAACTATATCCATGAAATAAACGTATGCTACATGTATCAAACAAAACAAACAAAACTATTCATGACTTTTTTTTTTTTTTTCAAAATCTACTATGTTAACAAAAATTCAGATCTATATCTAAAGAAGATGTAGATCGGTTTTTTGGATTTAAAAAATTCAGATTTGTATCTAAGGAAGATACAAATCAGTTTTTTGATTGAAAAAGATATGATAACAAGCAGAATTTTGAAAAAAGAAAAATAGATCTTGACAACAAAAACATCAAAAACATATTCCAATAGAGAAAATATCGACAACACATGATATGAGCATTTAAAAATCAAAACTAAACAAACATTTTTCATGCGTCACCAAATTAAAAGAAATAGAAGAAGAAAAAGTAAAGAAAAACTACCTCCTGCATGGATGTACTCTTTTTCTTGAAACAATATTTTAGGGAAATTTATGCAATTATCTTTAAAACCTAAAAATCCTTACTTACAAAAAAGAAATTTGTTAGGCCATATGTAGAACTTGTTAGCACATATGTCATATAGAATTGGCTAATCCTTTGACAAAACGCACTTTACTTTAAATGGGTAAATCTAAGATGAGTTTAATACTTCAAGGAATAAGAGTTCAAGTCTAGTATTGAAGCCATGCAAATCTGTTCAAGAATCAAGTGAAGAAGTATTGTTCATTAAAACTCGACAGATAGCTCGACAGATGTATCTATCGAGATTTAATATGTGATTCTTGACAGCTCTCAACAGAAGCTATATCTATCGAGAATTACAGAATTCAAATTTCTAGATTTGTTTTTCACGCATATCTAAGCTATTTGTATAGGGTTTCTTTTCTCACAACCCTAGACATATATAAGGATTATTTCAAAGGTTGTTAAAGGTGATGCAACTTGATGCAAAGTGATTGTTCACTAAAATTGTGACCGGAGACGATTTGCCCTAATTCATCTTCTTTGTAGAAGCTACTGCATTTGTGCGCCAAGGGTTTTGTAACCAAGGAGCTTCTGGATCTTCATCGTGTGGATGAATTGAAGAACTTTGCAGCCAACATCTTTCTCAAGTTAGTGTGTTAGTCACATACTTGGATCCATGCAATGATTGGTTAGTCACGTACTGGGAGCCCTGCATTGAAAGGAGAGATTGTCATTACATTACAAGTCCAATTGTGTATTGGGGTAAGAGTTCAACTGTAGGTTGGTATAAGGTACTGGAATTCCATTACTTGTAACCGCTTGTTTTGATAATAGTGGATTCTCGGGAGTGATGACCTTCAATTCACTTGGTAGGGTTTTGCCTCGATGGTTTTCCCCATTCGTAAACAAATCACCCGTGTCAATTTAACTTCCGCTGCATTTAATTATTTGGTGATTTGTTTGTGCTACCATGCTCATTGCATGTAATTGAATCTAATTAATTTCACTTAGCTAAATTAATTAATTAAGTTACCAAAGGGGTCAATACATTCTTGGCCTATCAAAATTCTTCAGACTAAAACCTCCAAAACCTCTTTAACGTGAGAGAGAAAGTACCAAAAATGGGAGTCAGAAAGAGGGGAAATCTGAAAGCGTGAAAAAGTCCCCTGAATTTTGAGATCTAGTCTCTATTTATAGAAGCTGGAAGGCTAGAAAAAATAGCACAGACGATCAGAATACGTACTGGATGCGTCCTTATCACTAAAAAATTGAAAAGGATGTGTTTTAACTTAATCCTAATGCCCTTGGGCCGAGGCCCAAATGTGTGCCATTCGGCACTCCAAAAGTGCTGAATGGCACTTTTGGATACAAATCTCACTTTCGAGTTTTAGTCCATTTTGGACTCCTTTTTTTAGCCAGGACTTGGACTTAGATGCGTATTTAATCTGTATTCTAAAAAATAAACTCTTTTCTAGATAATTCAGATCTTTTTAGCAACAATTATCTTATAGATAAATACTCTTAAAATTTTTTTTGATAAAATTAAGATTATCCATAATTTTATTGTTATCCAATTATCCCTTTTATTCCCATGCAAACAATCCTATTTTTGACACTAACTACCAACCAATTACAAAATTATTTAATTAATTTTAATTGTTTAACCAATTAGAATTAATTTAAATTAATCATGCATGGTTGACTTTACCTAGACACAATGCATGCTGATCGTGCAAAGTTGATCATGCGATATCTTTCGATCCGACGGTCTGATTTGAAAGCTAGGCATACCGTCACGACCGTTAGAATCTCAAGATAATTCTTATGAGATGCAATAAAAAAATTAATGCACATAATGCAATCATGAATTTTGGGTATATGAATTGTCATTCTAGTCATCTTCCTTGATTAAATCATAGGTGCAAAATCAAGTGTCTAGAGGGACCATATTCCACACCTATCTTAGATGGTTGTAAACACTCAATTTTACACCCATAATTTAATCAAGGAGAATGACTTGAATGACCATTCAGGTACCACAAATTGCATCACATGCACTAATTGGTTCTTGCATTACATGCATCAATTTTTCTTTCCATTACATGCATTAATTCATTCATTACATATCATAAAAACTATCTTGAGATTCTAACGGTTGCAACGGTGTTTCTGGTTTTCAAATCGGGCCATCTGATTGAAAGATATCGCATGATCATTTGCACGGTCGACATGCATTGTGTCTAGGTAAGGTCGACCACACATGATTAGTTTAAATTAATTCTGATTGGTTAATCCATTAAAATTAATTAAAAAATTTTGTGATTGGTTGATAATTAATGTTTAAAATAGGATTGCATGCATAGGAATAAAATGGATGATTGGATAACAATAAAATTGTGGATAATCTGAACTTTATCAAGATTTATTTTAGGGTATTTATCTACAAGATAATTGTTCTTAAATAGCCTAAATTATCTAGAAAAGAGATGAAAAATCATAAACGGAGGATGAAGACACATCTAGGTACAAGGACTGGCCAAAAAACCCTTGAAGAGAAGTCCAAATGGCACCTGAACATGAAAGAGTGTGCGGAGTCCAAAGGGCAATTCGGCGCTTTTGGCCTGAATTTTCTCCTTGTGGGCTTTGGCCCAACGGCCTTCAGGTAACGATAAAGCATACTCTTTTCGTTCTTTTCACAAAAGCATGTGTCTGGATTCAAACCCTAATCGTCTATGCCTATTTTTTAGAGTCTTCTGCCTACTATAAATAGTGACTGAACCTCATAATTCATGACCTTTTTTATACGCTTTGAGAGGGAAACGTTTTAAGGCTCTCAAATTGCTGATATTTTTTAATCCTCTCTGAGATTTACTGCATAAATTAGGGATTTTAGGTTTCAAAGATAACTAAATAAGTTTCTTTGAACCCTAAAACATCCTCTCAAGAATAAGGAGTGCTCATGCAAGAGATTGTTTTCAATCTCCCTCTCTTTTTTATGCTATCTTTTTATGGTGATGAATGTTTTATCCATAGCATGAATTGTTAATTCTTGTTTTGTTTAAAGCATGATTGTTTTTTTATGTGATTGTTATAATCTCTTTCTTGAATGCCAATAATCTGCATGTGAACAATTCTTTTTCTTAAAATAAAACAGATCTACATCTTTATTAGGTATAGATATGAATTTTTCTTGAAATAAAACAGATCTACATCATTATTAGATGTAAATCTGATTTTTCCTCAATACAAAAACAGATTTGCATCTTTCTTAGATGTAGATCTGAATTTTTCTCAAATAAAAAACAGATCTAAATTTTTCTCAATTAAAAACTAATTTGTATCTTTCTTTAATACATGCAGATTTGAAATAAGGAAAAAGATTAAACATGATTGTGTTTGTGTTTGTTTTCTTTAATTCATGTTGCATAAATTTTGATTATGAGTGAAACTATCTTCTTAAAAAATCTTTTTCATTCTTTTTTAAACATATACAAACCAGGTTTGATTTTTCTGTTATCAAAGAAACATTTTTATTATTATCTCAAAACAAATCTAGTCTTTTATAAATCCAAAAACCATTTTTTTAGTTCTTAAAAAACAAATCTAATACTTTTTTCAAACCAAAAGACTTTATTTTATGTAATAAAAACAGAGCTAAATTTTTATCTCCAAAGACCACTTTTTTTCTACATACTACAAAACAGATCTGGTATTTTAACAAATCAAAATCAATTTTTTTTTACCAATTAAAACATATCTGAATTTTTTTAAAACAAAAGAAGAGACTTCATTCATAAATTTTATGCGTTTTAATTTTAGTGTCACGTGTTCAACATATCATTCATGACATGCATAAAAAAGTACATTGGTCACAAGAGTCTAGAAGACCACTCTATTCAGGCAAAATGGGTGCCTAACACCTTCCCATTCAGTAACCTAGCCTCCGGATTTAGGTCATTGGTTAAGTAGATCTAGCCTTGTCTTTATTTGTTTTTGGGTAGAATGTAACTAGGACAAAAGCCATGTATTTTTGGTAGATTGAAACTAGGACCCAAAGCTATGTAATTTAAAAAATTTTTAAGATATGTAATTTCTTTTATTCAATCAATGAGAAGAACAATTCAGTCATGTATATTTAGTTTTTCTTATTTTTTTTGTATAAAATAATAAGTAGCAACTCCATACCACTTACCCAAAAAGAGAGGTGCCCTTAAAGGTACCCCAATCTCTTTTTTTGAGGGACGCTTTTGTCAAGGTCTCTCACAATGTCTTCAAATATTTTTTGACTATTGTTGATGATGCAACTAGAGCAACCTGGATTTTCTTAGTGAAATCAAAATCTGGTGTTAGGTCTATATATGTGTGTGTGTGTGTGTGTGTGTATACTTGAAAAAAAAAAAACAATTATACCATAAATACTTGTAAAGAACAGATGATGAGTAGGCCGAGTGAGGAAAAACAGTTAGCCATGGTTGTAAAGAATTTATTGCCTATATACCATAAATACTTGTTTGCACAATATTTTACCAATTTTAAAGCTTTAATTGCTGCTAGAACCCAAATTGAGAATGCTATAAACAATGGCACTATAAAGACTGATGACCTTCCAAGGTTTAGAAAGAATGTAGGGTCTAATTCTAAAGCTGCAAAAATTTCCAATATTCATAATAGAGATCCTTATCAATTGATTGTGTCCATTGCACCTGTGCAAGTACCCCAAAGGCCTAAACCCAAGAGAGAATTTCATGAGTTGTACATGCCCGTGAGCCAAGTGTTTGATAAGCTAAAAGCAAAAGGGTTACTGAAGCCCTTAGACCCAAGACCATTTCCGAACCCCTTGCCCTCAAGTTTTGATATGAATAAAAGATGTGCCTACAACCAAGTCCCTGGTCATGACACTAACCGTTGTTTCACCCTTCGTCATGCAATTCAAGACTTAACATACAACAAAGTGATTGCACCGCCTACAAGGCCTAGCATCACTAACAATCCCTTGCCCAATCACCATTTTGGGAAAGGACCAAGGATTAATTGCTTGATGACTGAAGAAGAGAACAAGGAAGACCCGTCCAACTTGATCTATGACCTACCTGAATGCTTCTTGATGACATGGGAAGAATTAATGGATAGGACCTCTACTACCACCATAGGATACGACATATGGAATGAAATACCAAAACAAGAAAACAACCAAACATCCACAAATGGGGGGGAGACACTTTAAACCCCAAGAGAACAACTAAACATCCACAAATAGGGGGAGACACTTTAAACCCGAAGTAAATGGCTAAACACTTACAAATGGGGGGAGACACTTCAAACCTCGAGACACTAATCCTAATGACTCAACTAAAATTGTCCACATCACAAGGGGGGGGGGGGGAGACACTTAAAACCCCGAGACACTAATCCTAATGACTCAACTAAAATTGTCCATATCACAAGGGGAGGGGGGAGACACTTCAAACCCTCACATTTAGAGACCGACAACCCAGTGGAAGCTCTGAATAGATCCACCTAACAAACACATGCCGAAGAAGATAAAGTCGTCAAGCAACTACAGAAGACACAAGCCAACATATCCTTATGGGGTTTACTCATGGCCTCATACAAACACCAACAAAACCTAGTAGACTTGCTCAACCAAATTCAAGTCCTTACAACCACAACCTCCCAGGATCTAAATGCTATGATTAGGTCCATCAATAGAGAACTCGCTATTTCCTATTCTGATAAGGATTTGACCAAGAAAGGGAAGCACCATAATGATCCGTTGCATATCACTGTAGACGCCTTAGGGAAGAGAATACCGATGGTTTTGGTAGATGATGGAAGTGCCTTGAACGTGTGTCCTTTGAAGACTACTAGCTGCCTTGGCCTGAGCATTGAAGACTTTGTGCCTACTAATCAACATGTAAGGGCATATGACAATAGTAGAAGAGAGGTCTTGGGAGCCATAACATTAGAGCTTACCATCGGACCAATGGTCAAGATGGTGGATTTTCAAGTCCTTAATATAGCCTCATGCTTCAATATGCTCCTTGGGTGACCATGGATCCATGACACAGAAGCCGTGTCTTTTTCCCTATATCAAAAGGTTCGGTTTCCGCATGAAAGGGCTATTGTGACCATCTATGGGGATACTTTGACTGTGCCGAAACCTGTTTATGGTATTGATTTTGAGAAAGAGCCATTGACTTTGGATGGCTTTGAGATTGAGAGGCCTGGTTTTGAAAAAAGAGAAAATGATGTTGAGAAGATCCCAATGGACTTTGCTCCTTATGGTAACAACAATGTGGTAGCAATGATAAGGAGAATGAACTACCTTCTTAGGATGAATTTGGGGAGAGCTATGAAGAAGCCAACTATTCAAGAATTGGCAATTCCTACTGCCACACCACCTTTTGGTCTAGGCTATAAGCCCACTGATGATGATTTGCTAGAAATGGAAGTAAGAAGGATGGCTCGAGCCAGAGCCAAAGCCAAAGCAAAAGAACTTCCTTGTTCTTCAGAACCTCTAAAGCCCTACACTCTTACATTTAATGGGAAGTTTGTAAAAGCTAGAGAAAGTCAACATTATTGGGGATTCCTTAAGCCAAGATTTGATACTGTAACAAGAACAATGGTGCCTGGGTTCGAGGTACTACTTGATTACAACAACAAGGTTCTAGAATTGAAAAAGGAAGATACAAATTGGGTCCCTACTGATTGGGCTGATCACATGGATCCTGATGCCATGATTACACTCCTTGGAGATCCTATTTGCAATATAAAAGAAGAAGAATATTGGGAGGCTTGCTAGCATACATTGAATAGCCCATATGAACTAAGAGCCAGTGATGGAGATGAGGAAAGAGGAACAACCCCTAGTGATGATGAAGATGAAAGTGAAGACAAGAGTGATAGTAGTAGTGATAACAGCAGTAGTGATGGTGGACATGATGATGACGACAGTAGCACCAATAGTGATGATAGTAGAGATGATTGGGGTGAACCCTCTAGGGAAAGAGAAGATGAAGATGCGGACCTATTCTATAAGGAATATGACAGTGATGTGGACTATTATGATGAAGACATAGAAGACGATGCCGTAGCCAACAGGTGGAGCGACACTAATAGTGACCAATATAGGTTGATAAATGTGTTTGAGGATGCAAGAGAGGAGAATGCACAAGCCAATCAAATATATCATGATGATATCCCTATGGGCATCTTTCAAATTGGAGTGATATCACTAATGTCAGTTAAAGGTATGGCCCTAGGTATGATAAGCATGGAAGAGAAGTTCCAGAATTGGGGTCATATTACGATTCAGAACCAACTACACCAACCCTACATACTGAAGAGGAGGATGACATAGATGCCAGGCTGGCTGCTCTAGACCAAAAACTAATGGTCCACGGTTTCAGAATCGTGACACTTGAGAATGCTGAACGTAATGAGGAGAAAATAGAAGAAAGTAAGTAAGAACATCTACCTCAGTCCACTGACTTGGGCAACAAAGACAAACACGATCTATTAGATGAATGGATGGATAGCATAGAGCACCTAGATGCTTTTGTGATCGACAAGCCCACAGGCATGGGGGTTGAAGAAGAAATTATAGATGATATGGATGTAGATCCCACTGTACTGATGCTGGGAGAAGAAGGAGCTTACTAGGAGCCACCTGCCATTATGGAAACCACGACTGAGTTAAAGAACTGGGCATGGGAGGGAGCTACCCACCCCATGGAGGTCTCTTTGAGGAATATCAAACCAATCAAGTCAGTCACCTTTGCCAAGAAGATCAAAACTGTCGAGCCAGTCACTCCTGCTAAGAACATTGTTTCCATTCCTATTGAGTCTATTTCTACTAGTGTTTCTATTCCTATTAAGTTTATTTGTGATAGTTTTCCAGTTGAGTCTGTTAAGTCTATAGAGTCTATTAAAAACTCTTTCCCTTTTAATATGATTTTTGATTCTGCTTATTTGTTGGCTTTGAATGTTTTTATTTCTGAAATTGGTAAAGCAACTCTTAATAATAAGGAATTAAAACATGGATACCTAGAACATATAAAAGAAGAAACCCAACCCATAGGAACCGATGATGAGCCCAAAATGATCCGAGTGGGCAATACCCTAACCACCTCAGAGAAAGATGCATTAGTGGCATTGCTGACCGAGTTCAAGGAGGTCTTTGCCTGGTCATATAAAGACATGCCTGGGATTGATACAGATATAATACAGCATTGCATTCCAACAGATCCAACCATGAAGCCAGTCAAGTAGAAGTTAAGAAGAATGAAGCCAGAGTGGACTTTCAAGATCAAGGAAGAAGTAGAGAAACAGTACAATGTAGGATTCCTAAGAAGGGTCAACTATCCAGAGTGGTTAGCTAATGTGGTTCCGGTACCAAATAAAGATGGGAAGGTCCAAATGTGTGTAGATTTTTGAGATCTGAACAAGGCTAGCTCGAAAGATGACTTTCCATTGCCTCACATTGACATCCTCGTTGACAACACAGCAGGGCATGTGCTGCTCTCGTTTGTGGAGGGATTTTCAAAATACAATCAGATTAAATGGCTTAAGAAGATATGGAAAAAACCTCCTTTATCACTCCATAGGGGACATATTGCTATAGGGCCATGCCATTTGGCCTTAAAAATACTAGTGCTACTTACCAATGAGTAGACACCGCTTTGTTGCATGATTTAATCCACAAAGAAGTAGAGATTTATGTTGATGACATGATAGTGAAGTCCAAAGACCATGAAGGGCATATACTGGTTTTGAGGAAGTTCTTTGAAAGAATCTGATTTTACAAGTTGCGATTGAATCCAAAGAAATGTACTTTCAGAGTCGCATCCGGAAAACTGTTAGGGTTTATGGTAAGCCAAAGGGGAATAAAAGTTTATCCTGACAAAATCAAGGCAATTGTAGAGATGAAGCCTCCAAGAACTGAATAGGAGATTCGAGGATTTCTAGGGAGAATATAGTACATCAGCAGGTTCATAGCCCAACTCACTATGACATGTGAACTAATCTTTTGACTACTCAAGAAGGAGGTCCCAACAGTGTGGAATGAACAATGCCAAGAAGCCTTTGAGAAGATCAAGAGTTATCTGACGAAACCACCTATACTTGTCCTGCCAGTTCTTGAAAAGCCATTGTTGTTGTCAAGGAAGATAATAAGACAAGGCTATTGCTAGACCACTATGGAAGCTGACTGTGCGGCTCATGTTCGAAAATGCCATCAATGCCAAGTCCATGGAGATCTGAAACATATGACACCTATGCCACTACATACTATGACATCACCCTGGCCATTCTCTACATGGGGAATAGACATTATTGGGAAGATTCACCCAACAGCATCCAATGGCCATGAATTCATACTTGTAGCCATTGACTACTTTACTAAATAGGTAGAAGCTGCTCTATACAAAGTCCTGAATTCAAAGAAACTTGCTCAATTCATTCAGACCAATATCATTTGCAGATATGGGGTACCACATGAAATCATCTTAGACAACGGGTTGCACTTTAAAGGAGAAACAGAGAGCTGCTACGATAATTCAACATTCAACATTGCAAGTCTTCACCTTACCATCCTCAGACTAATGGAGCAGTTAAGGCTGCTAATAAAAACATAAGGCAAATCTTGAAGAAGAGCACAAAGAACTACAAGGACTGGCACCTACAGTTGCCCTATGCACTCTGAAGGTATAGAACATCAATTCGATCTTCCACAGGAGCCATTCCCTATTCATTGGTGTATAGGATGGAAGCAGTCCTTCCCATTGAACTGGGTGTCCATTCACTAAGGACAATACTGAAAATTGAAATCTTTGAAGAAGATTGTTTACAAAGCAAATGTGATTAGTTGTGCCTGCTAGATGAAAAGAGACTCAAAGTCTTGTATCATATTCAAGGTTATCAGAGGAGGCTTAGGAAAGCTTTTGACAAGAAGGTGAGAACCAGAGATTTTAAGTTGGCGGATTTAGTGTTGAAGGAAATACGAGCCCCGGTTCAAGATGCAAATGGGAATTTCAAGCAAAATTAAGCAGGCCTATACATTATCAAACAAATATACTCTGGGGGAGCAATAAGGCTAGTGGACTTAGATGCAAACCCTTTCACTGAACCAACTAACATGGATCAATTGATGAAATACCACGTCTGAGGTGGTAGTTTGAAAGCACCACGTCTGAAGTGGTTGTAAATTATGTTATTTCCCTTCCTTGGTTTGACTTTAAAAAACAAAAAAGGAAAAGAAGAAGATAGGTTGAAAACCCAAAAGGGCCATCTATGCAAAAGGAGAGTTAAAAAAAAAAAAAAAAAAAAATGTGAGAGAGCCTACTAGGTTGAAAACCCGAAAGAGCGACCTAGGAAAAAGTTAAGGCAAAAAAAAAAAAAAAAAACCATCATCATAAATGAACTAAGTGATGACATGATCCTTCTATCAAGGGGGTATGTATGCAACCATGCATTGGTTCGGTCACAATTTCCCAAAACCCACCATTTGCCCATTAACAAAAATTACCAAAAATTCAACCATTCCCTTAAACCATGTCATTACACAAAATCCAATAACCCAAACCCTAAACCAAACCATAAAAATTCCAAACCCCAAAAGCCTACACTTTAAACAGAATCCTTAACCTGTAAATCCTAAATAATTCCTAAATATAAGAGTTTTATGTCAACTTCTAAAATAAGCATGTTCAAAGCCAAAAAAATAAGGTCACATTTTCTTCAATCTTTTTTTTTTTTTTTTTTTTTTTTTTCTATTGGTCATTAATTTCTTTTGTGATAGGTACTTCATCTTTCATGTCCCTTCTTTTGAATAGTTGTCTTCATCAGGTCTTTCCCGGTTGTCTCTAAGAAATTGTTCTCTCATAGCAATCCTTTCGGCTTCCTTGTCAGCAATCTTGTCTATAAACCAGTTAGAGTATTCTATAGTCATCTTATGAAAGTGGACCTTCACAATAAATTGATCCACTCGATCAGCCATCTCTAAACCCAATAGCATGTTCTGTATAGAAGTAGGATTTATGTCCACTGGAGAGAAAGGTCTTCTTCTTTTGCCACCAGGCATTCCTTACTGATATTTGAATTGCCTCAAGAGTTTGTCTCCCTTATAGAAAGTTGCCCTTCGCAACCCAACAAGGAAGATGTGGTCTGACCTTGGAGACCTCAATAAAGGGGGTGGGCACTTCCACCAATAACAATCCCATTGAATTAAGGTACTGGATTTCTTGTCTAAGAATTTCACCTAATCATTCTCAGTTTGGCATTCATACTTGATTACAGCCCTACTAAGAAAACTGCCAAGCCCATAATTATCGATTATAGGCTTGGCAATCATGCCCAATCACTTCATTAGCCATATCTGCAAAGTTAAGGACTCCCTAGGAAGTTCTAAGTTTCTCCACCATGAAATACATCATCTAGTCCTAGAAGAGTTTCTGCCAAGATCAAAGAAACAGGGTTATCACCATCCTTAATTTGATTCACAACACTTATAGCTCGAGCATCCATAAAGTCGTGTCTTCCAGAGCAAAGCAAAATTTCTCCCACAAAGCATAAAGCCAAACCGAAGTTTTTCTGTATGTTGTCGGTCACTCCATAGGTGCGTTTGTTAATCAGCCGAGAGATAATGGCACGAAGATTCACCATATGACCTTCCATCATACTATCAGTAATGGAAGTAGGAAGACCGAGAGCATCGAACAAAGATTCCTTATGCCTGGGATCACAAGAAACCGCTATAGATTTTTTTCTTGGATCATAGCTCAGGATAGCGGAAAATTCTTCAATTGTTGAACAGAGTTTAGCAGTGTTAAACCGAAACACATGATCTTCGGGATCCCAGAATTTCAAAATAGCACGGAGGAAGTCCCATTTGATCTTTACATTCCTCAGAGCCTTGATTCCCTCTAATTTATAGGTTGTAAAATTGGTTTTGGTACTAAAATCAAAGCTACGAACCCATTTGTTGATCTCATGAATTGTTGAATGAGAAAAGCCATGATTGCTAGCCATAGATGATGTTTGCTTGTGATTATTGTGTTTTACTAACCTTTATGCAGAGATTTGTCACAGAAGAATTCGTTTAAATAAGCTGCATTAGTTCCTAATCAGGTTTGAAATAGGTTTCAATTTTACGTTCTCCTGTAATTTTTTAAGACCGTTTGACACTCAAAAAGATTTTTTCTAATCAAATTGCGACATTCTGACATGTCTAACCCACTTGCTTTCAAAAATCATCACTTGCACCATTGTTTTCAAAAAAATTGATCAAATCAAGTTTTTTTAAGACTCATGGATTTATGTTCCAAACTAAGGGCATTCGCCCATGTCTCAGTTTTCATAATATATATATATATATATATATATATATATATATATATCATTGAGATTTTCAAGAATCATGCATCTTGTTGTATACTAGGGGCATTCACCCATGGCTCACTTTTCAAAAAGATCACCATCATCATTTTTCTAGAAAAAATCATCATCACTAGGATTTCCCAAAAAATCATGCATTCATTTTAAACAAGGGGCATTTGGTTCCACCTCATTCAAGTAAGTGCAGATTCCAATAGAGCCAAGCAAGATAAGTTTAAATTAGTACTACAAGATCTCATCAGGTGAATTCTGTCTTAGTTAAAGTCTCTACATCGTGCGAAGGACCAAGAACTAAACATGGGAAATAATACAAGATTGTCTAAGGAATACTTCCTTTTGTTTTGTAGGAAAAATAAAAATACAGATCTTGCATCATTAGTACTCCGAGTCCACCTGCGTAAGGATCTCCTTGATCCACCTCTAAAGGAGCCACCTTCAGTATTTCCTTCCTGACTTGTGAAAAAGCGAGGATCGTACTGGCGATTTTCAAGTTCGAGTATCCTGATCCTTTCCTCTAAAGTTCTTCTGGCAGCATCAGCAGTTTCCATTCGATGTGCCTGAAAAGTTAGCAAAATCAAGTGTTAATTTCACCATCAAGCACAGTTCAAGTAAGAGATGCTTAAAAAGCAACGTGGCATACCCAGTTCGAATCATTGAGCACATATTGAGAGGACTGAGTGTGAGCCAATGACTGCAAGCCTCCAATCATCCACATGCTTTCTTCCACAAGATCCACATCAACCTGAAGCAACTCTACCAGATTAAGAGTAATTAATTTAGTTAAGAAGAAAATAAGAACAAAGAACTGAACATTCAAGAACATACCAGATCGGGCCAAGGAACATTTGGTAGGTGCTCTGGCCTAGTCAAAGGCATGGAACTATACATTCCATCAAGATTCATCACATCATACTGTCGTGCCGGAAAAATGAGGATAAGTCTCTGTGAAAGAACTAGAAGAGCTACCAACGTAGTGAGGAAAGGGAATTTCTTCCTCTTCCTTTCCTTCAAAAGCAGGAGGCTGAAAGTCCAACATGCAAATATTGTTACCAAGCAAAAATATGGAAAAGGAATTTGCAGAACAAAAGTTTGATCTTAGAAGGGAAAAGAAATATCGTTCTACCAACCAAGCAACCTTGCTGATGATCCTAGACAAAGTCAGAATAATTTCCTTCTACTCTTGCAAAAATATAGCCATCACGGGCCCGAGCAATCTCTTCGTCAGCCAGAAGGTCAGCCAACCGAATAATGTGACAAGGAGGAGTTGGAATTGTGATAGGAGGATACACATGTTCAACTTGGGGCGACACCCGATCACCAAAATACCAGTACTTTCCATGCCTACATTCAAACAATACTTGGTGGCCATTCAGTTCTAGAGCCTGGTCACACTTAACATAACCCTCACATCCAACCCAAGGATTTAAGTTTATCTAGAAAATCACAAAAAGGAACTCAGAAAGAGAAGGGATTGAAGCATAACCAAGTGCCAAAGATTTGAAAAGGAGAGAGAAGAAATAACTCATATCATCAATTGTCAAGTTGTCAATCACTAAGCACCAAATCTCCAAAGAACGTTGAAGGGTATAGACAAACGATGTTTGGGCAACCAACGGAGAAATCTAGGAAAAATGCCAACAACTTCCTCCCGAATTTTAGAACCAACTCCAAAATACTTATACATCCAGGCCTGAAAAATTCACAATAACATTACCACATAGTCAAAATAACCCATACATAGCTAGAATAATTTTCACCACCAACACATAGCCAAAATAAATATCAAACCTCACCTGCCAAACAATTGGAGCCCCAACCAAGCTTGAAAGGCTTCGCCTAGAGAGTCGGGTCATGAAATGCATCAGAGTAGCATAGGCCATGCCGCCCTAGTCATAATTATGGATTTGTTCAATTTTTCTCAAGCTCCCTAAGTAGCGCAGATTCATAGTACTGCCTAAATTTGGACACAGAAAGGTCCCAATAAAAAGAAGCATGAACATGAGAGCACCCTTTGCCACAGTTTCACATTAGGGAATACACTCATATAGCCAAGACAAAGGAGTATTGCTACTCCTCATTTTAGAAGGCATTACACCTAGAAGTTTCTTAAGCTCAGTGGAAGTAAAGGAATCATTGACAAGAATTCTATTACCACCCAACCTTAGACCAGTGATAACAAAGAAGTCATAAGGTGTCAACATTACCTCCCCAAATGCCTGGAAAATAGAAGGTACAGGTAGTGTCCCATAAGCACTCTGCCAAGGCAAGAAGTAACTGAGGATCTTTGTACTTAAGTGTCTCATGATTTAACAAAGCTTCGAAGAAAGTACCGAAGCCTGCTTCATTGATAATTTTTTTGATACTAGGAGACAATGCTGCCCATGCACTTTTCAACATTTGGAGACTGTCTCGACTCTTGAGACTCTGCAACATAAAAGTTCAGCTTGTCAATTTCCATGACCAAAACCCACATGTCCAAAAATTCCCATGCACCCCGAAAAGTCAATGTCCCACAACAAAAATTCAATGCCCCACCAAAATGTCACCACTACCAAATTTTACCACAACCAAAATTTTTGACATATCTATACACAACTACCAAAATTTTTCCATAACCATGCAAAAAGAAAAAAAATTCCTACATGACCAAGATAAGAATTCCCACAAGTTCATGCACAAAGAAATTCTCACCTAGCCAAAATCATAACCATACAAGTTTTCCAAGAACCAGCATCACATATCCAACAAAAGTTTTCACAAATCAAAATTTCATACCCATAAAAGTATGCCAATACCCGTAAATATATCCATGCACATACCCACAAAATTTTGCCATGTCCATAAAACAAAGTTTACGTATGCTAATAAACTTTTCCTGCATACACCATGAACACATCCATATAAGCCTAACCCAAATTTTTCACAATGCCAATACTCCTAAAATCCAAACCAAAGTTTATCCAAAAACATCACAATTTACCAACATTGTCAAAATTCAATAAGCCACTAGCATTGTCCAAATTGCACAAAATAAATAAAATAAAATAAAATAAAACACACACACACACACACACACACACACACTTCAAGAATGCTCCAAAGCCAACATTTCCAAAACATGATCAATCACATAGTTCCCCCAAAATTTCAAAATAACCAAATGACAATATCTCACCATAAAACTTTCAATGTAACATGTAACAATATTTTTCCAAGCAAAGAAACCAAAGAAAAACTCACCTTAGTGTCTACATGACAATATGGAGCATGGGTCTTAGGGTCTTGAAGAATTCCATCATCATCATGCCACTCAAATGTTGGATCATATTTCTTACCATGAGAAGCTAGAAAAGAAGATCCCTTGGAGGAAGAAGCCGTTTTAATGCAAAGAAAATGGGTTTTGGAAAATGGGTTTTACCAAAAATGGGTATGGGATGAAAATGCTCAAAACACAAAGATCTAAAGAAATATTGATGGAGATAGATGAGAGAGAGTTAAGAAGCTTAGAAAAGTGTTTTTTGTGAGAAGAAATGGTGAAATGAAGAAGAAAAATCAAGGAAAAGAAGAAGGTGAATAGTGCCAATGGAGGAAGAGAAGTTGATGAAAGATGAAACAAACACGCAAAAAGAGAAGAGACAAAAAAGTGGGGGGCCAAAATTTCACCCCCACACTTAAACTCAGCCAAAAGCTGAGTCAACTCAGTCAAACTAAGTTGACTTAGTCAACTCAAAAAAAAAATCCTTTTTCAAAGTTTCCAAGTATCTTTCAAAATCCAAATTTTCAATTCAAAAATTTTCATTCCCAACCTTTCAATTTCACATTCTCAATGCCCAAATTTTAAACTCAAATCTTCAATTTTCAAAAATTCAAACTTCAGATTTCATGATCAAAATTCCAAGCCTTAATGTTCAAAATTATAAGGCTCAAAATTTCAGATTTTAAATTACAAATTTCAAGTAAAAATTTCTAGGTTCCAAAGTCTCAAAATTTGAAATAAAAATTTCAAAATTTACAAAGTATCAAAAATCAAATGTTCCTCAAAAGAAAAATCTTTTGTCAATTAAAATTTTCTTGACAAAGTTCAAATCAAGAGCAGCAATTCCAAATCAAAGTAGAAGAAGACCTTTGATCGACATTCCAACTATCCCAGATAAGAGCAAAAGAAGACCTTTGATCGACATTTCAATTCTAGATCAAAGTAGAAGAAGACCTTTGATCGACATTACAACTCCATATCAAAGTAGAAGAAGACCTTTGATCATCCTTCTAGCAATTCTAGATCAGAGTAAAAGAAGACCTTTGATCGACGTTTCAATTCCAGATCAAAGTAGAAGAAGACCTTTGATTGCCATTCCCATTCCAGATTATCAAAGTAGAAGAGGACCTTTGATCGTCATTCCACTCCAGATCGAAGTAAAAAAGGACCTTTGATCGCCATTCCCATTCTAGATTATCAAAGTAGAAGAGGACCTTTGATCATCATTCCATTCCAAATTGAAGTAGAAGAGGACCTTTGATCGTCATTTGATCATTATTCCATTCCAGATCGAAGTAGAAGAGGACCTTTGATCGCCATTTCCATCCCAGATTATCAAAGTAGATCAAAGTAGAAGAGGACTTTTAATCGTCATTCCGTTCCAGATCAAAGTAGAAGAAGACCTTTGATCGTTATTCCAGAAATTCCAGATCAAAGTAGAAGAAGAGATTTGATCGTCCTTCTAGCATTTCCAGATCAGAGTAGAAGAAGACCTTTGATCGACATTTCCATTCTAGATCAAACTAAAAGAGGACCTTTGATTGACATTTCAATTCCAAATCAGAGTAGAAGAAGACCTTTGATCGACATTTCAATTCCAGATCGAAGTAGAAGAAGACCTTTGATTACCATTCCCATTCTAGATTATCAAAGTAGAAGAGGACTTTTGATCGTCATTCCATTCCAAATCAAAGTAGAAGAAGACCTTTGATCGTCATTACAACAATTCCATATCAAAGTAGAAGAAGACCTTTGATCATCATCCCAGATAACTCCATTTTCAAGATCAGGATTGGAAAGTTTCCTGGTCACCCCACTTGTCAAGAATTATTTCCAAAATCATCAATTGCTAGCTAAGTCTGGTATTTTCATTTTTTGTCAAAAGATAAGGTACTAGTTCTATGTTCCAAAGTTTAGGTTCGAGGGCTAGGTAATCTTTGAAAATTCAACTCAATTAAATCATGGTCACTAAAATCAGTGTCTTTGTTTTACATTGACATTCACTTTTCAAGCTCTGTCAATAAGGGGCATTCTGTAGACAAGCAATTTAGCACCCATAATTTACATAAGGAGAATGACTTGAATGACAATCCATGTACCACAAATTGCATCACATGCATCAATTGGTTCTTACATTACATGCATCAACTTGTCTTTGCATTACATGCATTAATTCATTCATTACATATCATAAAAATGATCTTGAGATTCTAACGGTCGCAATGGTGTTTTCGGTTTTCAAATCAGGCCATCGGATTGAAAGATATCGCATAATCAAGTTTGCACGGTCAACGTGCATTGTGTCTAGATAAGCTTAACCACACGTGATTACTTTAAATTAATTATGATTGGTTAAGCCATTAAAATTAACTAAATAATTTTGTGATTGGTTGATAATTAGTGTTTAAAATAGGATTGAATGCATAGGAATAAAATGGATGATTGGATAACAATAAAATTGTAGATAATCTAAACTTTATCAAGATTTACTTTAGGGTATTTATCTACAAGATAATTTTTCTTAATAGCCTGAATTATCCAGAAAAGGGATGAAAAATCATAAACGGAGGATGAAAACACATCTAGGTACAAGGATCAGCCAAAAAACGCTAGAAGAGGAGTCCAAACAGCACCCGAACATGAAAGAGTGTTCGGAGTCCAAAGGACAATTCAGCACTTTTGGAGTGCCAAATGGCACTCTAAAAAGGCTGAATTTCTCCTTGTGGGCTTTGGCCCAACGGCCTTCGGGTAACGATAAGGCACACCCTTTTCGATCTTTTCGCAAGAGGATGCGTATGAATTCAAACCCTAATCATCCATGCCTATTTTTTAGAGTCTTCTGGCCACTATAAATAGTGACTAAACCTTATAATTTAGGACCTTTTTTTAATGCTCTGAGAGGGAAATGTTTGAGGCTCTCAAATTGTTGATATTTGTTGATTCTCTCAAAGATTTGTTGCTTAAATTAGGGTTTTTAGGTTTCAAAGATAACTAAATAAGTTTCTTTGAACCCTAAAACATCCTCTTAAGAATAAGGACTGCTCATGCAAGAGGTTGTTTTCAATTGCCCTCTCTTTTTTATGCTATCTTTTTGTGGTGATGAATGTTTTATCCATAGCATGAATTGTTAATTCTTGTTTTGTTCAAAGCATGATTGTTTTTTTATGTGATTGTTATAATCTCTTTCTTGAATGTCAATAATCTGCATGTGAACAATTCTTTTTCTTAAAATAAAATAGATCTACATCTTTATTAGGTGTAGATCTAAATTTTTCTTAAAATAAAACAGATCTACATCATTATTAGATGTAGATCTAATTTTTCCTCAATACAAAAACAGATCTGCATCTTTCTTAGATGTAGATATGAATTTTTCTCTAAAAAACAAATCTGAATTTTTCTCAATTAAAAACTGATTTGTATCTTTGTTAGATACAGATCTGATTTTTCTTTAATACATGCAAATTTGAAATAAAGAAAAAGATTAGACATGATTGTGTTTGTGTTTGTTTTCTTTAATTCATGTTGCATAAATTTAGATTATGAGTGAAACTCTCTTCTTAATACATCTTTTTCATTCTTTTTTTAACATATACAAACCGTATCTGATTTTTCTATTATCAAAGAAACATTTTTATTATTATCTCTGTTAGGTTCTAAAGGTTTAGGAATTTATGTATTTAGAACTCTAATTTGTAATGTTGGCAAACCATGATCAAAACAATGTACTTAGTCGTATTTAGGCTTGCTCAAAGTTGGTAAAATATTGTAAAGTTGGAATCGAGTGACTGCAGATGCATTGGGGCATTTCGGCCTGGCTCGATCGATCGAAGGTTAGACTCGATCGATCGAAAATCGGCCCAGATGCGTTTTCTGCAAAATTTCCAACTCAGCCCTAACTCTTTAAACGTTTAGGGTTTTATGTTTTTACCCTAGGTATATAAGGCAAACCCTAGCCACGTTTTTAAGAGTTGCACAAGTTGTATTGTTGCTCATACATTGCGGTTTTGTGTAAATCTCTTATGAGATCTAGAGGAGCTTTCCTTTACACAAAGCTTAGGGTTTTCAAGATTGAGATGACTTCAACATCTTGATGATCAACTTGGTTGCTGCCTTTGAAGCTTAAAGAATATCAAGCGTGGGTGCTTGTAGCTGATTGAGGAATATAAAGAAAGAAGTAGTCCGTGGATTCGGAGCCTGCGCGTGGTCGTGTCAAGAAGTTTTACTGGTGGGTAGCATTAGGAAGTCAAGTGGGGAGCTTGTAAGTCCTTTTGTAAGAACTTCAATTCTTTCTTAGTGGATTCCGGTTTGCCTTGAGGATCGGTGGGTAAAATCCTCCCCAGGTTTTTCCGTGTGGTTTCCTGGGTGATCATATCTTGTGTTCTTTATTATTTCCGCTGCTTTATATGTTTTATATACATGATATGATTATTTGATTTCTTTAACCTAGAACTGCTTAATTTGACTAAGTAACAACTTGGCTAATTAACTAGGCTACGCAATCTGGTTGTGGTTTAAGGGGTCTAAAACCGTTCAATCTCAAAACAGATCTGATCCTTTAAAAATCCAAAAACCATTTTTTTTAGTTCTTAAAAAACAAATCTAATACTTTTTCCAAACCAAAAGACTTTATTTTATGTAATAAAAACATATCTAAATTTTTATATCCAAAAACCACTTTTTTCTGCATACTACAAAACAGATCTGGTATTTTGACAAATCAAAATCAATTTTTTTACCAATCAAAATAGATCTGAATTTTTTAAAAACAAAAGAAGAGACTTCATTCATAAATAAATTTATGTGATTTAATTTTAGTATCACATATTCAACATATCATTCATGACATGTATAAAAAAGTACATTGGTCACAAGAGTCTAGACGACCAGACTTTATCTGGGCGGAATGAGTGCCTAACACCTTCCCATTCCGTAACTTAGCCTCCGGATTTAGGTCATTGGTTAAGTAGATCTAGTCTTGTCTTTATTTAATTTTTTTAGGTAGAATGTAATTAAGACAAAAGCCATGTATTTTTAGTAGATTGTAACTAGGGCCCAAAGCTGTGTAATTTTAAAGTTTTTCAAGATATGTAATTTCTTTTATTTAATCAATGAAGAGAACAATTTAGTCATGTATTTGTGTATATATATATATATATATATTTTTTTTTTTTGTATAAAAAAAATAAGTGGCAACTTCATACCACTTACTCAAAAAGAGAGGTGCCCTAAAAGGTACTTGAATCTCTTTTTTTGAGGGACACTTTTATCGAGGTCTCTCACAATGGCTTCAAATATTTTTTGACTATTGTTGGTGATGCAACTAGAGTAACCTGGATTTTCTTAATGAAATCAAAATCTGATGTTAGGTCTATACGAGCGCGCGCACACGCGTGTGTGTGTGTGTGTATACTTGGAAAAAAAAAAACAGTTATATACTAAATTAACTTATTTTGACCACCTTAATAAAAATATTGAATACTCTTAAGAATCGTAAGATTTTAAGTTCAACAAAAATTAGAATAATGCTACATCCATAACATTTTCATAATAATTTCACAAAAACTCTTATGTGGTATTCTAATTTAGACCCATTGCTGATATCACTTTTTTATTCTCTAATAACAGCTTGTTGTATAAGATTTGTTGTAAATATTGTGATTGTAGCATTACTCCAAACATTATTTTGGCCCTCCAAACATAATTCTTAACCTCTTAGACCAAAAAAAAAAAAAAGATTTAAATAACAATAAATAAAAATTATTCAACAAAGAGTTTATTAAAAAAATAATAATTCTGGTAATTCAAATTTACATCACGTTCAACTTATTACATAAAAATAATTTTTAATTTCATTTTTGCTTAAAAAATGTACTAAGAGAAATACTGTAGTTGTGAGTTCTCTTTGGCGTTGTTGATAGTTGTACTCTCTTTGACTTTAGAATCGCAACAATTTTTCTCCCTTTAGCAGTCTGACTCACAGTCATAACAAATATCATCTGTTTCTCTCTCTCTCTCCATTTTTTTTCTTTTTCTCTATTGTCATTTCAAACTCTCTTTCACTTATATTCTCGTCTCTTAATTTTCAGTTTCCACTTTATCTCTTATTAGTCTTTTTTTTTTTTTTTTTTTTTCCTTTTTCTCTTTCTTTGTACAAACAAATTGTAATGTTTCAAGTATTTGCATGCTTTTTTTGGTGATGTTGATATATTCAAATTATCTCTTACTAGATTTTGTATCATTTAAGTGTTTTAGTAACCATCCTAAAAATTTTTTTTAGAGCCGCTACTGCATAAAAGCCAATTGGATGGTGTAACTGTTAGGATATGTGCGCTTTAAATCCTATTGTATGATGCCATGTATGACATTATGTATGACATTATGTTCTATGTAATAAAGTTGTTTTATCATTATCTAAAATAATGGTAACATGAATATTTAGACATTATCATATAGTCCATGAGATGCATAGTATGTGATTTAGTCACAGAATATATAAATTACAAGTTCTTTGTAAACTTAAAATTTTAGTTCGTAGTCGATGATGAAATTGGGCATTTTATCTACAAAGATTATAACATATTAACTAAAATGATTTGTCTTGGTCATGGAAGGGGAGACTTCTAGTTGATATATTGATATGTTTTAAGTGTTAAGACATATTGAACTGGACCGTTGTGAAATTTATTATTCTACTAATGACTGTCAAATGAATAATAAATCTCACGACTTCTATTTACATCAATTCTTAATCCTGAGAGAATAATGAACCTGATCATAAAGTGTAGGTTGCTTTGACATATGAGAAGTGAGATCTAAATTCACAATCAAAACCTCAGTATGTTGGGCTGCGACATTTAGTGTTGAAGGAAAATATATTCTCAAGATAGAATTCATAATCTCTTAACAAAGATATAAAATATTTATTTGAGATAAGTTTAATGATTTGGTTATTCGAAGTGTTAGGCACAACCACTTTAGTAAAGAGTTACTAAAGTATATATTTATGAAATTGGATTTCATAAATATATGATGAATAACTTAAAAGACTAAACTGGGTACTGAAAGATTAAGATGTAGTAATCTTCAAAGTGGCAGTCAACATTCATGACTTTGTATTACTACGAATATTTTAATGAAGGGATTGAATGTATAATAAAGTCTTGGGATATAATTTATTAATAAGGTCTAAAGTGCAATTATATTTATATAGTGGTATTAGATATAATTAATGATAATTTTGGGCTTGTCAAGAGTTGACAAAAAAGCCCAAAACCTATTGGAACTAATGTCTTATTTATCCCTTTTGGTCCCACTTCAAGCCACATATTAAAGCCAAATTGGAATGGCCCAAAAGGTTAGCTCAATTAGATAATCAGTTATATATAAGAAGAGAAACCTACAGAATTTATATAACATATAATTAGTTATGAAAATGGTGTGTATGTGAGTGTAAGCCACTCTCTTATTCTCCCTTGAGCACATACGTATAAACTGATTGAAAGACCACACTTCTTGGGCATAAGTGGAATTGGAGTGAAGATTAAAAGTGTTCTCAAGTATTTCTAATCTTTGGTTTTGAATTTCCCTGCACCAAAGTACGCTTTTTTGTTCTTAAATTCTAAAATTTACCTAATACATGTTATCGATTGCGAATGAAGTAGATCTGTTAATTTTCCGTTGCGTGTTTTGTATGAGATACAAAACTGTATTTTCCATGTGTTTTTCCAACAGTAGCATATTCTGCTTAAAATGCACCCCTCAACGTCATTTCAAGTTCACCAAAATGGTATTTCAAATTTTCAGTCACCAGTCCTATCCACAACTGTTTCTTAATTTTGTTTTCGTTGTTATATATTAGCCTAGCTAGCTACCATTCTTTCTTGTTTTTATTTTCCTGTTTTGGTAATCTACAAACTTAATTAGATACAAGTCCCAACAACACGTGATATTGCATGTTTTTTCGATCACTAATTTTAAAATGTCCTATATAAATGAACTACTTTAGGAGAAACAGAGGCTTCAATCTACTCCACTAGTTTGGGTTAGCACGAAAAAGCAAGAAATATGGTACCATCACCATCTCCACTTTCTGATGCCCAGCGACCAAAATACATCTTCAAGTCCAGCACCTACACTTGCACAATGTGGTTGTGTCTACTCGTTTTCTTGTTTCTCTCCAACTTAGTTGCATCTCAGTCAATCATCAAGACTCTACCAGGCTTTGCTGGCGAGCTCCCTTTCAAACTTGAAACTGGGTTAGTACTAAACTTTTATGTATTGTTTATGTGTAATGTTGGTTCATTATCAAGATTTCATGTGTTTGCCGATCGCTGAAATGGCCTATTGGCAGTGGCACCTCTTTAAGGGTATGTTTGTTTGGAGGGATTTTAAAGAGGATGAAAAATTGAGAGAAAAGCCAAGAGAAAATATTTTTAGTGGGTGTTTGGTTGGGAGGTGGAGAGGAAAAAAAGGTAGTAAGGCCTGGATATTTTCTCATCGTGCCCACCAAAATGTTTCTCCCCAAAATGTTCTTAGACAAAATTTTTTTTTTTTCCTTCTTCCTTTTTTTTTTTGGGGGGAGGTGGGGGGGGGGGGGGGGGGGTGCTTTTCTTGTACTTCTTAGTAGTGGTTTTTTTTTTTTTTGGTGGTCATCTTCCTTTGGCTTGTGCTATTAAAAAAAAAAAAAAAAATTGAAGTATACATAGTTTTTTAATAATAAAAAAATGTGTTACATTTTTGTTTTATTTAATGGGGATATAATTGTAAATTTATACCAACTTCATTTTTCATCCTTTTTTTTTTTCTCAATCAAACAAATAAATTTTTCATCTCTTCACTTTTCTATCCCCCAACCAAATACAAATGGGAAAAAACTAAGGTTATGTTTTGTAACAGTTTTTTTTTTTTTTTCGGTGGTCATCTTCCTTTGGCTTGTGCTATTAAAAAAAAAAAATTGAAGTATACATAGTTTTTTAATAATAAAAAAATGTGTTACATTTTTGTTTTATTTAATGGGGATATAATTGTAAATTTATACCAACTTCATTTCTCATTTTTTTTTCTCAATCAAACAAATAAATTTTTCATCTCTTCACTTTTCTATCCCCCCAACCAAATACAAATGGGAAAAAACTAAGGTTATGTTTGGTAACAGTTGTTTTTTTTTTTTTTTTTTTCAAAAACTTGTTTTTGGGAATATAAAGAAAAAACAATTTTCTTGTATTTTTGAAATCAAAAATATGTTTGATTAGTTGAAATTTAAAAGATAGTTTTTTGAAGGAAAAAATTGAAAATACTAAAATATGTTGTTACTAGGATTTGAACTCTAATGCTAACTCATTAAATATGATAGGTTCATTAAATTAAATGTGTGTTTTCATTGACTTTTGAAAATTAGAAATTGAAAACAGCCTTTTGTATGTTTTTAGTTTCCTTCACAAATTGAGTTTTGTAAGCAGTTTTTGTTTTCTGTCCGTTTTGGGTTCCCAAACAAGTTTTTTAGTCTCAAAAATAGAAAATTATTTTTGGAAACAGAAAATAAGGGGAAAAAAATAGTTACCAAATATACCCTAAATCTCTTTTGTCCTCCCATTTTTCAATCCCTTCCACATTTTCTATCCTTTCACTTTTTCACTCCTCCAACCAAACGGACCCTAAGTACTTATACCTAGGGGGTTGAAGGGGAGGGGGAGGGGGTTTGGGTAATAGTAGGCAATTTTAACCGAACTCAAAAATAAATTAATAAATAAATCACGTGTTCGCTTAGTCGTTATCTTAGAGTTAGACCCCCCAAAAAAATGTAATAAATAAATAAAAGATATTATGATATTAATCATTTTGGAGAGTGATAGTTGATGATGTGAGATTCGTCAGTAATGTTGTTCGTACAAATGAAGTTGGGACCTTGTCGATGTACCTGCAGGCAAGGTGGATGATTTTCCTTAGGTGTTCACCGGTGTGGTGCCTACCACAGAGCCTCCGATGATAAAATCAGTGTATAGAAACTTTGTTAGGAAGTAAGAAAACTTGGAATATTAGAGTTAAGAGTACTAGCGAATTCTTGGGTGTGTGTCTATGTACCTTCCCTAGTTCTGATGAGCATGTATATATATAGCTTCACAGTTTCTAGCCGTTAGGGCCTTTATTGTGGCTTTAGTGCTCTTTTCGTAACACCTCGGAGCTTATTAATGCGGGTTTTGATGAGCTTCCAATGGTTTGACAACTAATTGGTAACTGTCCGAGGCATTGAAATTTCTTATTAATGACTCGCCTGCATTCGTCCTTGTCATGGCAAGGTGGACAAATGTGCTTGATGAGGTCGTCTCGGCAAGAGAGTTCGTCAGTCCCGTCAACAGTAATTAGTCTTGCTTTATGTTTGAGTTAATTAAGGTACATTGGAGTGGGTGATATGGATGAGGTGCAGCTATTTTATTACTTCATCGAGTCTGAAAGGAGTCCTGAGGATGACCATCTCATGCTTTGGCTCACCGGAGGCCCTGGTTATTCTGGATTTTCTGCCCTTGTATATGAAATTTCTATATTACTTCTCTCTTTCTTGTCCACCAGAAGGTGAAAGGTTTTCTACCCAGGCATGGTTCTCAACTGTCAAATTGTCGCCCGTTGTATGATATGATCGTCCGTGTTATCCCGAATCAGCAAACTATATTCTTCCACACGAAGTTTTGGATCTTTACCTCCGCTATGGTTAATAGTGCTTCTGCTTTAACCCATTTTGTGAAATAATCAATGGCAACTAGTAAAAATTTTACCTGTCTTTGTGTTATCCCGAATCAGCAAACTATATTCTTCCACACGAAGTTTTGGATCTTTGCCTCCGCTATGGTTAATAGTGCTTCTGCTTCAACCCATTTTGTGAAATAATCAATGGCAACTAGTAAAAATTTTACCTGTCTTTTACCTTAGGGTAACGAGTCAACGATGTCAAGTCCCCACTGGGCAAACGACCGTGGGGAGGCTATTGTTGTCACTTTTTTAGATGAAATGCTTTGGACATTCCCAAACCTTTGGCATTTGTCACACCTCTTGACATACTCCTTTGCATCCTTCTTCAAAGTAGGCCAAAAGTAACCCGTTCGGATAACTTTGCTAATCAGGGATCTCGTGCATGCATGGTCTCCACAAATTCCTTCATGGATCTCCTCCAAAATATATTTGGCTTCCTCCTCGTTGATGTACTTCAGGTAAGGCATGGAGAAGCCTATCTTGTTAAGGGTGTCATTCAAGATCGTGAACCTTGCTGCCCTCTTCCTGACCTTCTTGGCCTCTTCAACGTCCTGTGGAAGCCATCCATCCTAAAGGAAGGATAGGATTAAGGTCATCCTGCTGCTTTCGCTCTAGATTGCGAAGGTGAGGACCTCTTCAATGCTAGGACGTTTCTGGACTTCAATCTTCGGGTCTGTATTCGTTGGTCTTGCTTTTGACGATGCCTACTTCGCCAGCTCGTCTGCCCCCATATTCTAGTTTCTGGGGATCTGTGTGAACTCCACCTGATCAAACTTCTGTGTCAAAAGTTTTGTCAACTTTAGGTATTTTTGCATCCTTTCCTCCTTTGCTTTGAATTCCCCCTTTATATAACCTACGATGAGCTTTGAATCGCTCTCGAGGAGCAAGTTTTTGACTCCTAGCGCCGTCCTGGCCCTTAGTCCCGTCAATACTCCTTTATATTCAACTTTATTGTTGGTGGCCGGGAATGTTAGCTGAACTCCGTATTTGAGCGTCTCTTCTTCTGGGGTGATGATAATGACCTCTACTCCACCCTTCTTTCGAGCTGACGAACCGTCAATCTAAATCGTCCATCTTTCCACTTCGTCTATTGCTCCCTCCTCGTCTGGGATTGTAAATTAGGCGATGAAATTTTCCAATGCATGCGCCTTAATAGCTATCCTGGTGTGGTACTCAATGTTGGATTGGTTAAGCTCGATAGCCCACTGGATCATCCTTCCTGTAGCCTTGGGCTTGTTCATCGACTTCTTTATAGGTTAATCCGTCATCACCAAGATAGGGTTCACTTAGAAGTAGGGGCTCAGCTTGTGTGAAGCTACAATCAAAGCGAATGCAATCTTCTCTATGCATGGGTATTTGGCTTCTACCCCTTGGAAGGCCTGGCTGACGTAGTAAATTGGAAGTTATCGTCTATCTTCTTCTCGAATCAAAGCTGCGCTCACGGCTGTAACTGACACTGCAAAGTATAAATACAGGTTTTCTCCCTCCTTGGATGGGCTTAAGAGGGGTGGATTGCTCAGGTAGCGCTTGAGCTCCTGAAAGGCTTTCTTACACTTGTCTGTCCAAACGAAGGCCTGCTTCAGTGTCTTGAAGAAGGGCAGGCATTTGTCCATTACTTTTGAGACGAATTTGTTGAGCGCTGCTATCCTTCTTGTGAGCTTCTGGACTTTTTTCATAGTCTTGGGCGACGCCATCTCTAGTATGGCTTGTACCTTCTTTAAGTTTGCTTCTATTCCTCTCTAGGACACCATGAATCCTAAGAACTTCCCTGACGCCACCCCAAAAGTGTACTTGCTACGGTTTAACTTCATCTGATATTGTCTGAGAGTTGTGAACATCTATTGGAGGTCGTCCAGGTGAGCAGACTCTTCTTTAGTCTTGACGAGCATGTCGTCCACGTACACTTCCATGTTCCTCCTGATCTGTCACTGAACATTTTGTTTACCAACTGCTGATAGGTTGCTCCTACATTTTTCAGCCCAAAGGGCATTACCTTGTAGCAGTAAAGCCCTTGGCTTGTGATGAAGGCAGTTTTTTCCTGGTCTTCCTCTGCCATTTTTATCTGGTTGTACCTCAAGAATGCATTCATAAAAGTCAAGAGCTTGTGTCTTGCTGTGGAATCCACCAGCTGATCTATCCTCGGTAGGGGGACGCTGTTCTTTAGGCAAGCCTTGTTCAAGTCTGTGAAGTTTACGTACATCCTCTATTTCCCATTTGCCTTCTTTACAAGGACGACATTGGCTAGCCAGTCCGGATAGTAGACCTCGCGGATAAAGCCCGCTGCTAGTAGTTTATTTACTTCGTCCATGATCACTTGGTTTCGTTCTGGAGAAAACACTCTTCGTCTCTACTGGATGAACTTTTTCTCGAGGACAACATCTACCTTGTGTTGGATGATCTCTGTGGATATGCCTGGCATGTCCTCGCGGCTCCAGGCGAAGATGTCCAGGTTCTCCTTAAGGAATTAGACTAGTTTCTTCTTCATGTTTGTACTCCTGGTCATCCCTATTCTTATAATCTTCATTGGCTTTCCGTCTACCAACTCCACAGTTTGTAGGGCTTCTACATTCTCCTCTTCCTTTTTCTCGATCATCCACGTAGGGTTTTCCTTTACGGCCAACATTGCTTTATAGCACTCCCTAGCTAGTACTTGATCTCCTTTTACTTCACCTACACCATTTTCCGTTGAAAAATTTACCTTCAGGCAGTAAGTGGATGTGGCTGCCTTCCAACGATTAAGCGTGGGCCTCCCAATGATCACATTGTATGAAGAAGGACAATCTACCACTAGGAAGTCTAACTAACGAGTCAATTGTCGCGGATAAGACCCCATTGTGACCGTCAACATCACAATGCCTTTGGGATACACCCTGCCCTCACTGAAGCTGACAAGAGGGGACTCAAAAGGGCACAGCCTTTCTAGATCCAACTTTAGCTATTGAAAAGCAGAGAGGTAGATGATTTCTGCGGAGCTGCCATTATCCACGAGGATCCTCTTGGTATTGAACTCTTCTATCGTAAGCATTATGACCAAAGGGTCGTCATGTGGCTACTTCACTCCTCTAGCATCTTCTTTCGAGAAAAACATGTCCCTGTCCATCTGCCTTTTGCTTCAAGAGTGGTATCCTATGGATGCTGTTCACCTGCCTCTGATATGATTTCTTGAGGTATATGAACGACCCACCCGTGGATGGCCCACCTGTGATCATCTTTATTTCCCCGATCACATTTGGAGGACGTTAGGACACATGGTCTTCATCCCTTGGTGAGGCTTCGCGCTTCTCCTTCTTATCATCCCTGGACCTACTAGGTTCTCCCTTCTTTACAAACCTCTGCAACTTCCCTTTTCATATGAGTTCCTCTATCTGCTCCTTCAGGTCCCTATAATCTTCTGTGTAATGGTCGTGATCCTTGTGGAAACGGCAATATTTCTTCTTGTCACGTACATTGAGCGACGAATGCAACGGCCTTGGCCATTTGAGGTAGTACTCATATTTAATATGTGCTAAAATTTTGTCAACAGACATAACTAAAGGAGTGAATTTTACCATCCAAGGAGCTTTATCGTCTGTCCTTTTACTCCCGTCACTACTCTGACGATTTGTATGCTCCCTTTTTCATCCTCTCCGATCATCTTCCTTCCTTCCCTTCTCATTGGACTTCTCTACGTCGTTTATCGCCACTAAGGCATCTTCGGCTTTCATGTACTTCTGTGCCTTTAGGAGCATTTCTGCCATCATCTTTAGGGGATTCTTCGCGAGTGAGACCGCGAACTCTCTAGACTTTAATCTAGCTTTAAAGGTTGTTAGCTGCACCTTGTCATCAGCTTTGTCAACCTCTAAAGTTTCTCGAGTGAAACGCTTCACGTATGACCTCCTTTTCTCCTTGTCTGATCGTAAGTTAGTGGTCTGCTTGCCTTCTTCGGTGTTGTCCCTAGATGAAGTGGAGTCAAAAGAAATTGCCCAACAGCTCAAAGCTATCGATGGACGATGTTGGTAACTAAGTGAACCACTCCCCTGCAGCTCCTTTGAGAGTGGTGGGGAAAGAGCGGCACAGTATTTCATCAGGAGACTGTTGAAGGCCTAGAGCCATCTTGAAAGTGTTGAGGTGATCCAGGGGGTCTTTCAGTTTGTCAAATGGTTCAATCTAAGGTAGGCGAAATTTTGATGGCACTGGTATTCCAGGACTGTCGTTGTGAAGGGTGAATCCGTCGTCCTAATCATTCTATCTAGACTTCGGTCTGTTTTCCCCTTAATGGTGCTCCTTAACGCGTCTATCTCCTTTCTCATTTCCCGGAGAAGATCCGAGCTTGGTCCTTCTGGAGTGGTTGGTCTTTGACGGTCATTCCTTCTGTGACTATCTCCATTGTCCTCCTAGTTGGTCCTAGACTGGTTTTCCTCTTACTAAAGCTATAGCCTCATCTCCTGGTTTTGTCTGGTAAGTTCTTCCACACTAGCTGTAAATGTCTGGATTTGCATGGCTAATGCTGTAGAATCTTAATTGGACTCCATTTGAATTTGGGAATTGACTGGAACTATGCTTTCAAACCTACATGCAAAAATGTCATCCTCATAGACGACGCCAAATTGATGATGAAAGATTCATCAGTAATGTTTTTCATCTAGATGAAGTTGGGACCTCGCTGATGTACCTGCAGGCAAGGTGGAAGAATTTCCATAGGTGGTCACTGGTATGGTGCTTGCCACAGAGTCTCCGATGACAAAATCAGCTTATAGAAACTTTGTTAGGAAGTCAGAAAACTTGGAATATCGGAGTTAAGAGTACTAGTAAATTCTTGGGTGTGTGTCTATGCACCTTCCCTGGTTCTAATGAGCGTGTATATACATAACTTCACAATTTCTAGCTATTAGGGCCTTAATTGTGGCTTTAGTGCTCTTTTTGTAACGCCTCAAGGCTTATTAATGCGAGTTTTGATGAGCTTCCAACGGTTTGACAACTAATTGGTAACTATCCGAGGCATTGAAACTTCTTATTAATGACTCGCCTGCATTCGTCCATGTCATGGCAAGGTGGACGAATGTGCTTGATGAGGTCATCTGGGCAAAAGAGTTCGTCGGTCCCATCAATAGTAATAGTCCTGCTTTATGTTTGAGTTAATTAAGGTACATTGGAGTGGGTGAAATGGATGAGGTGCAACTATTTTGTTACTTCATCGAGTCTGAATTAAGTCCTAAGGATGACCCTCTCATGCTTTGGCTCACCGGAGGCCCGGGTTGTTCTGGATTTTCTGCCCCTGTATATGAAATTGGTATATTACTTCTCTCTTTCTCGTCCATTTTGTAAACTTTTCTACTTTTTACATTTTTATCTCGAAAGGTTTATAAGTGTAATTACCCAAAATTTGGGAGTATTTTTGGGTGACTAAACATTAGTACTAAGAAACTATAATAAATAAAAACTATTAGTGTTTCAGAGAAAAGACCTCTTGAAATCATTTGGAAGAAATTGTAGGATTATATCTCCTTAAAGAGAATTTTATGTGGCCCACATTTGAAGATGAAACTCATGTCATAAGTTTCTTATTTCATGTCTTAAGTTTCCTATTTGTGAAAGTTACATGTTAGATGTAACATCCTTTAGTAACTCTCAAATGGTGTAACCCATTTGGTTAATAAACACCATGAAGTTACAACTTTTAAGCTCCTTGATGGAAGGAGAGTTACAAAAATCTTCATCTAAAAGGTTCCCTAGTCTAGCCTATATATATAGCCTGTGTTTCCATCAAAAGGATGTGTGTGAGGTAAAGGCCATAGACTAGAAGACCCTTTTATATACACTATCATCATATAGTGAGTCTTCTTTTCTTTAAAGACTTAAACAACTATGGCTGGAGGTGTGTTTATTTTATTCCGCAACTCTAAATTTATCTTACATTTGGTATCAGAGCCTCTTTCATGCTATGTTGTTTAGTAATTTTTCATTCATAGATTTTTCTATAATTTGGCTAAATTTCCAATGCATATATGGATTTAAGGATATAAAGTATTTGCATTGCATATTCTTTTATGCTGGGACCTTTCAGCTAAATTAACTATGACATCAAAATCTGGCCTTTTAACCAATGTCAGCAAACCCAGTTTTAAGAGACATGGAATAGAGTTAAGTTTTATGCCATGTATCTCATGTGCGGGTCATAGCATATAGTATTGAAGCCTATCACTAAAATAGCTTTTACCATCATTTGGGCTGGATGGCTTTAATATGGAAAATTATTCCTTTTGCATTTGGCATTGGCCAAATGTTTCTGTGGAGATTATGATTGGCTTTTCAAATTTAAGCTTCTCATGAAAGTGAACATCTGTCATGATAACTTTGCATATAGATTATTATCTTGTCTGACTTACATATAATGTGCAGTGATTTTATAAAGTTTGTGATTATATATGGAAATTTGATTATTTCATAATTAAAATTTATGATATTTTTAGTATATTTACAATTTTTTTACGCTTGTCTTTAAATATCATTTTATGGTTTATTTTAATTGACAAATATGACGTTTAGTTTATCTTTATGATGTCATTTGAAGGGGTGGATATCAAAATGACTTGAGAATAGCCATAGCATCTTAAGCCATAATGATAATCACATCAAGTTAATTTTTATAATACTTCATTAAGAATAAAGACATCTAAATTGTAATTAATTCGTGAAAAGCAATAACTTGGCCCCATAGGGAGGTTATTATTTTTATGATTTAATTGGAATAAAATGGTGAATTAAGCATTAAGAATATAATTTTCCTAGGCCCAAAGGTATGGAAAATTTTATTCTTATTGTTTATACTTACTAGTCTTATTAATAAAGTATTTTAGTAAATTCATGTGTGATGCACCTCTACCCATAGGAAGGTTGGAATTTACTACTAAATTGACATTGGTTGATTTAGAATTAAGGTTTATATTTCATAGCATTAAAGTTTATTTTTTCTTGGTTATTGCAACAATTCCTACTACTTATATAACTGATTCTTCACGTGTTCCAATGCTAATTGGTGACAACTATAATAACTGGAAAGAAAGTATCATATTTTCATTAGGATGCATGGATCTTGATTTGGCGCTCTGTGTGGATGAACCACCCGTCCCCATGGAATCAAGTGCACCAAATGATAAACTTGACTATGAACGGTGGGAGCGATCTAATTGCTTAAGTTTAATGTTCATAAAATCCCATATAAATAAGAACATTAAGGGTTCTATCCCTGAATGTAATAAGGTTAAGGATTTTATGAAAGCCATTGAAGAACAGTTCATAAGATCTGATAAGGCTTTGGCAAGCATCTTGATGAAAAGGTTTTCAAGTAAAACTTTTGACTATTCTAAGAATGTGCATGAGCACATTATGGAAATGAGGGACATGGTTGCTCAACTTAAGTCCCTAGAAGTTGAGATTTCTGAGTCATTCCTAGTCCATTTCATATTGAATTCTCTCCCCTCTGAATTTGGTCCTTTCAAAATATCTTACAACACACATAAAAATAAATGGTCAGTAATTGAACTTTTAACTATGTGTGTTCAAGAGGAAGAGAGATTAAAACATGAGAAAGTTGAAAGTGCTCATTTGGCCACTCATGTTAAAGAAAATGCTAGGAAGGGCAAGAATGCCTTGCAAGTGAAGAAAAAACACATAAAGTATAATGACATTAAAAACAAAACTAAGTGTTTTTTCTGCAAGAAAGAAGGGCATATGAAGAAAGACTGCCTAAAGTACAAGAAATGGCTTGAAAAGAAAGGTAATCTCATTTCATTAGTGTGTCATGAATCTTTTTTTGTTGAAGCTCCAAATAATACATGGTGGGTTGACTCTGGTTCCACAATTCACATTGTCAACTCCATACAAGGTTTTCTGAATCTAAGGAAGCCAAAAGGAAATGAACAATGCATCTATTGAGGAAATCAAATGTGTTCAAAAGTTGAGGGAGTTGGGACTTTTCGTCTAATTTTAAAAACTGGATATGTATTAGATTTAAATAATGTTTTCTATGTACCTTCATTTTCCAAAAACTTAATTTCCATTTCCAAACTTGTTTTTGTTGGCTATGGATTTTTATTTGAAAACTCAATTTTAAGTATTTTTAAAAATAAAGTTCATATTGGAGGTGGAACCTTAGTTGATAGTTTATTTAAAATTGATATTGACCCCAATTTTGAATGCAATTATTTAAATATGCATGTTAATGCTGGTATAAAGCGGAGCTTGATTAATGAGAATTCCTCTATGCTATGGCATAAGAGATTGGGACATATCTCCATAGAAAGAATTAAAAGATTGGTGAAAGATGGAGTTCTAAAAACTCTTGATTTTACTGATTTTGGTACTTGTGTGGACTGCATTAAGGGTAAGCAGACCAATAAGACTACTAAGGGTGCCAAGAGGAGCTCTAAAATTCTTGAAATCATACACACTGATATATGTGGACTATTTGCTACTCCTTGCCTAAATGGTCAGAGATATTTTATCTCATTCATTGATGACCATACAAGATATATGTATCTCTATCTTTTATATGATAAGGCTGAGGCACTAGATGCTTTCAAAACCTATAAGGCAGAAGTAGAGAAACAAAGAGAAAATAAAATTAAAATAATTAGATCAGATAGAGGTGGGGAGTATTATGGTAGGTACACAGAAAAGGGACAAATGCCAGGTCCATTTGCTAATTTCCTTCAGGAAGAGGGCATTATTGCTCAATATACAATGCCAGGTACACCACAACAAAATGGTGTTTCTGAAAGGAGGAATCGTACGCTTATGGATATGGTAAGGAGTATGATGAGTAACTCCGATCTTCCTTTATCCTTATGGAGTGAAGCTTTAAAAACCGATGTGTATATCTTAAACAGGGTTCCATCTAAGGTTGTTTCCAAAACACCTTTTGAATTATGGCATGGATGGAAGCCGAGTTTAAATCATTTGCACATATGGGGTTGTTCTGTTGAGGATTTATAATCCACATATAAAGAAACTAGACCCAAGGACAACTAGCGGATATTTTATTGGCTATGCAGTAAACTCCAAAGGGTTTAGGTTTTATTGTCCTTCTCACACTCCAAGAATAGTTGAGGCTAGAGATGCTAAATTTCTTGAGGACTTCGAGCTTAGTGGGAGTGCTTTTCCTAGAAGGATAGAGTTTGAGGAGGCACAAGATTTTATTGAACCACCCTTAAATGATATCCTTGAGGAGCAACAAACCCATCAAGAACAAGCTCATATTAAACCAATTGCTGAAATTTCTGAAAATACAAGAGAAGCAGAAGGTGTAAGAAGATCCTCAAGAATGAGGAAACCAGCAATTTCTAATGATTATATTGTATATCTCCAAGAGTCTGATTTTGATATCGGGCCTAAAGATGATCCAACTTCGTTTTCTCAAGCCATGAGTGATAGTAATTCCACACTTTGGCATGATGCCATGAAGGAAGAAATGGAGTCTATGGCTAAAAATCAAGTTTGGGATCTCGTTGAGTTGCCAAAGGAAGCAATAGCTATTGGCTGCAAATGGGTTTATAAAACCAAAAGAAATGCTTCTAGTAATATTGAACGATATAAAGCTAGACTTGTAGCTAAGGGTTTCACTAAAAAAAAAGGCATTGATTACCATGAAACCTTCTCTCCAGTTTCTAAGAAGGATTCGTTTAGAATAATCATGGCCTTAGTAGCTCATTTTGATTTAGAGTTATATCAAATGGATGTGAAAACAGCATTCTTGAATGGGGATATAGAAGAGGCGGTATACATGGTCCAACCTCAAGGATTTTATGATGATAAAAACAGTCATTTGATTTGCAAGTTAAAGAAATCTATATATGGGCTAAAGCAGGCCTCACGACAATGGTATATTAAGTTTCACAATGTTATCACTTCATATGGATTTGTTGAGAACATTGTTGATCAATGTATATACCTTAAGGTCAGTGGGAGCAAATACATTTTCCTAGTCCTATATGTGGATGACATTCTACTTGCAAGTAGTGATTTGGGCTTGCTACACGAGACAAAACAATTTCTCTCCCAAAACTTTGAGATGAAGGATTTAGGTGAAGCCTCATATGTCATTGGCATTGAGATTCATAGAGACAGATCACAAAGAGTGTTAGGACTGTCTCAAAAGGCCTACATTGAAAAAGTATTGAAGAGATTCAGAATGAAAGATTGTGCACCTACAATAGCACCCATTATGAAAGGAGACAAATTTAGTAAGAATCAATGTCCCCAAAATGAATTAGAGAGAGAGCAAATGAAGAACATACCGTATGCATCTGCGGTAGGTAGCCTGATGTATGCACAAGTCTGCACAAGGCCTGATATCGGGCTTATAGTGGGGTTACTAGGTCGATATCAAAGTAACCCTGGTTTGGATCATTGGAAAGCTGCGAAAAAGGTTATGAGGTACTTGCAAGGTACCAAGGATTACAAGTTGACTTACGGACATACTGATCAATTGAAGGTAATTGGTTATTCAGATTCGGATTTTGCCGAGTGTGTAGACACAAGAAAGTCTACTTTAGGATATATTTTCCTTCTTTCTGGAGGAGCTATATCTTGGAGAAGTACTAAGCAAACACTTGTTGCTTCGTCTACCATGGAGGCAGAATTTGTTGCATGCTATGAAGCAACGACACAGGCATTATGGTTAAGAAATTTTATCATAGGTCTTAAGATTGTCGATTCTATATCAAGACCTCTAAAGATTTTTTGTGACAATTCAGCTGCAGTTTTCTTCTCTAAGAATAATAAAAGTGGAAGCAAAAGTAAGCATATCGAAATAAAGTACCTCAAGGTTAGAGAGAATGTTAAGAAACAAAAGGTGTCCATCGAGCATATTAGCACTAAGCTAATGATTGCTGATCCCATGACTAAAGGTTTGCCGACCAAACCATATAAAGACCACGTGGAACATATGGGACTTAATAACTTATTTGATGTTTAATTTCTCTTTAGTTGTTTTGTATTTGGGACACATATTTGCTTGTTCATAGAGAATAAAAGACAATATATATTTTGTGCACATAAAGTATATATATAAAGTTTATTTAATCCATGGGGATAAATAAAGAACAATATATCCGTGGGGATGTTAAGAGGAGGACCCGAATGGCTAATAGGTAGTCCATTCATAAAGAATTAATGGCCCATAAAGTACTAATGTAAGGATTACATTACATTGTAATACATGGAAGGAAATACTCATTATAATTGAGGGGATTACTGCCATGATTCATGTATTGGATTCTTTATTTGAGTGGAAGCATATCACAACTAGTGACATGGATAATATCGTGGCTATAGCATAGTGATAAGCATTTATTGAGTTATTTAAATTTCATGTGGGCCAAGTGGGAGAATGTAGGATTATATCTCCTTAAAGAGAATTTTATGTGGCCCACATTTGAAGATGAAACTCATGTCATAAGTTTCTTATTTCATGTCTTAAGTTTCCTATTTGTGAAAGTTACATGTTAGATGTAACATCTTTTAGTAACTCTTAAATGGTGTAACCCATTTGGTTAATAAACACCATGAAGTTACAACTTTTAAGCTCCTTGATGGAAGGAGAGTTACAGAAATCTTCATCTAAAAGGTTCCCTAGTCTAGCCTATATATATAGCCTGTGTTTCCATCAAAAAGATGCGTGTGAGGTGAAGGCCATAGACTAAAAGACCCTTTTATATATACTATCATCATATAGTGAGTCTTCTTTTCTTTAAAGACTTAAATAACTATGGCTGGAGGTATGTTTATTTTATTCCGCAACTCTAAATTTATCTTACAGATATATAATAAGAAGTTGAGAAAAACAAAATCACAAACTGAAGAATTTGACGAAGAACAAGTGTCATTAAAAATTCTTGATAACTAGAAATCAAGGTTGATGGGCGTTTTATTTTTCCCTGTTATTGCTTATTTTAAAGCATAAATACTGTTATTTTATCTTATTATATTATTATTAATTTTTTTTTTTTTGAGCAAATCTTATTATATTAATTTGGTCTTTTAGAAAAATTGTAAAAAAATTAAGATTATGTTTTAGAAAATTCTGTCAGTATCCTTTTTCTGAAAACTCTCCCTTCTCTCTTAGCGTCACACACATGATACAACACGAGTCACAAAATGTAGTACAATGTGAACAAGTTCGGGACACCTTGGTCGGTCCATTTTATGTAACTTTGGTGGGCCCATTTCCACATAATAATAAACTACACCGTGACACTTAGTATCGGCCCTCTTCATGTAAATTTGATGGGGCCCATTTTAGCCATCTACCCATTGGATTTTCGAATTTTGTACTGATCGTGGAAAGCAACTAAGAATGAATGGTAGGCAAAGAAAAGAGGTTGCTAATTTGGTTGGTAGTAGTTGACTTTAACTCTTGAGGTCCGCTGTAATAGTTCAAAATAGATTCGTGATATGACAATGGTGATTCCAACCTTGATATTTAGCAAAACAGCCAAAACTTAATCAACCCTTAAGTTTAAATTTAGGATTGAATGTTAAATAAATCCAGATCAAACATAATACTGTGTTCTTGAACATTAGACTTGATTTAATTTTGTATAATGTGGGGTACAAGAATTTAAAAAGGTATTTATGCCACGTGTCATACCCATGGCCAAGGAGGCCACCATCACGCCGAGGAGGTCACACGCTCAGACAATAAGGCTAAGTCAGTGGCACGTTACTAGGGTAGGTCATACTGTAGAGAAAGAGATTCGGGAAGAATGGTGACTACCACCATATTTAATGCATCTCACCAAAACCTCCTAACTGCATTTATGTGAAGAAGACCCCTAAACAGTGCTGTCTTGGCTGCCCCAACTCACAAGGGGCTTGGGAAGGTGTTTAATGGAACAAGCACTCTAGTAGTGGCCTGGACTATCAACAAATGGAAGGCTAAGATCATCTAAAGGGAGCTATATTGAATTTCAAATAGTGTGTAAAACACCTTGAACATTTAAACCCCCAAATTACAAATTATCAATTCAAGCTTATGAACAAACAATGTGCGTGCGAAAAATGTAAATAACCTAAATCAGAATTGATAACATAATCTAAACCAAATAAAATCACATCCACGGCAAAAATTAAATGGCAAAGATTAAGGAAAGAGAGATGCAAGTACAAAAACAACACAACGATATGTTATCGAAAAGGAAACCGAAATTCTCGGTATAAAACCTCTCCGCCGCCCTCCAAGCGGTTAATAATTCACTAGAGAATCAAGTTGGGATACATGAATAGTAGAAGACCCTCCCAGCCTAATCTACCCAGTATACCTAAGCCCTCCAAGTTTCTTGCTCCAACGAGGTTGTGCCGAACCTTTGTCTTCTCTAGTTTACCGAATTCCGCTATAGCCTATGGCATCAACCAATATCAATTGGTCCATTCCTAATTGCTTCCCAATCATCAAATGGCCTCCTCACAGATATGGTTATGATGAGAAAAGGTTTTGGCTAATGTACCTCTCAAGGATGTAACAATGGAGATGGTGAAAGTAGAGGAATTTGGAGAAACAAGGATGAAGATTATGGATGAGTCAATCTTATTTTTCTCTAGGGTTTCTCTCTCAAAATTCTCTCTAGAAGCTCTCTACAATACGTGGGTATAAGGGGTATTTATACTGGTGTATGTTTGGAATGCGAAAGATCAGTTTTTTCCAAACAGAGTGAACTGGCGACTTGGCCTCACAACTTGACTGAGTCGCAAGTCTAAGTCGCGAGATAACGGCCTGGCTAGCCTAGGACTTTTGTCCTGTAGTGCAATAGTTGGCGTGACTCTTCAGCTCCCTTGCATGCTTCGCACGTGTGCCTGCTTTGGCGGCTTGCCAGCCGCGAGCCAGTCGTGAGATGCAGTTGCAAGGCCCTACATGTGTGCATACCTTGAGCATTTCTTCACACTCTCTCACACACTACCCTTACATGTTTCCCACCTAAATACAGGGTTTCTAAATCCTGAATTACAAGCAAATTGGCCCGGAATAAAGCCAATAAAATGGTTGATTAAATTCAACCTTACAATCTCCCCCTTTGTTTATTCTGTGACAAAACCCTAAAACAAACTTTAGACTTAACATGTGAGTTGGGAACAGTTAAACAAAACTTACTCACACCTAACTCTAGAATCTGTGTAGCTCTTGAACCATAAGAACAAGTATCTCCTGAAAAACAACAACACAACATGATCATTGTATGCAGAAAACTTGTAATGCATATGGAGCAAGCATAATACTATCAAGCAATATAGATTAAAGCAATAAAGTAAGGCTTGACCAAAAATGAACAATCACTATGAATAGTAACCACAATGCTCATTCACATAAGGAATGAACATCCGGACATGCAAGCTAATAAGCTTAATGCAAAGTATCATTTGCATGTCCAACACTCAATCAATGCAACAACGCAAGGAAATTGCATTAAGAATATAAAATCCAACAAAGGTCACAAGAGTGATGTACTTAAAGAAAATGCATAACATTTAACAACAAGTACTAAGCTACGAATCATGGGTACAAATCACAGTAAATTTAAACATATAAACCAAAAAATCTACAAATAAACTACAACCAAGACAAATCAAAAGTAAAGTATGTGTGCATGTATCATTATTCTTCTTCTGAGCTCACATAACTCCCCCTTTCAATATGCACATTTCTCATTCCTTCGTTGCTCTCCCCCTTACTATATGCTATCTCTCCCCCTTTTTGGCATGAATAGCTAAAGGATGTCCTCCAGCTTTTGTTGTATAGCATCTAACTGTGTCTTAATGGTAGTGAGATGCATTTGAACTTGATTGTTGGTGGAGTAGAGAACCCTTTCAAATCCAGAAATACGCTGATATAGATCCTCAATCAAAGTAGTCATTCTATCAGCTTGAGAGGTAGAAGGTGCAGGCTGAGTGCTAGTCATCTGCAACTCAGGAGTATGAGGAGATACAGACTCAGTTTGCACAGGCATAGTCTAAGCGGCTGAGCCATGACCGGAAGAGGTAGCAAGATGGAAGGATTCACTCTTAGGTGCTTTAGAGGAGTGACTCTTACTTGCTTGAAGAGATATCATGGATAATGGTCAAAAACATGTCAGTATTTTTCCATCTGTTGGTGGACGAACCCCTTCACATACCATAATCTTCATTATTAGACTACAAAATGGAAGGCATGTTCTTGCTACTGATCGAGCTGCTGTTTTCCCAATGGTCTGAAAAATGTGGGCACAAATATCAATCGAAACGCCAGTGATGAGATCGCATAGGAATTGTGCTCTCCCAAGGTTAATTAATGTAGTGTTCGAGAGTGGATACAGGTTGAAAAACATGATCAATTTGAGAGTCGACAGATCAGGTGAAAACTTTGTTGTTCCAATGGATGTGCCTTTGAATGAAATCTCATGATCTGGCCCAAGAATTTGAAGAATATCTTGAACCTTAGGAAGTCTGTCATCATATGGAGTGAGGTCTACATTTGCCGGTCTATTGATTCGAAGAACCTTCGCAATGTAATTTGAATTGATGCTGAACTCCTTTTCCCGTACCCAACACTGCAACTCAACTTCGGCGTATCTAGCATTTAAATAAAACTCCTTAACCAATTCATCAATCGAGTCCTCGAAGTTCCCAAATAGAGCAGCTCAATCTTTAGCTTTAAAGATCCTTGGAATAAATGTTGTTCTTAGGGTATCAAATTTTACAACCCTTTCCACCATAGTAAGAGCATCCTTAAAAATGCTTTCGAAAGTCTGTGAATCGAGTGGAGTCCTAAATCTCTCAATGTTTGAAGCTTGAGATGAACTTCGAGTCCGTTTTGAAATAGGAGATGATGGAACATCAGTTAAAGGCTCTTTTCCTCGAGAGGAACGACGAGACCTCTGCAAAATAACATACACATAGCAGAGAACCAAGTGCAAAACCACAAATCACAAACATAAACTTGATTAGATCCAAGGTAGTCCATGAAATAAACACACAATGTCATTGAGAAAAAACATAACACTAAGACAAGGTAAATGAAGCAAGTATGCAGAATATCATCATGTATTTAAGCATAATCAACAATGGTGCAAGTGGAGTGCAAATGTGATGAGTTTGCAGGCACAAGTACGCACAATGTAATCTCTAAAATCCACAGAGACATATGGAATAGTCTATGACATAAATCACTAAAAGCATGATATGCACAACACAGTATAATCATGAAATACTTACTCAAAATAGAGAAACATGCATATCAAGCATCATATTATCAATGTCAATGAAACTCAACAAAAAATGCCCAACACATATCCGAATCATCAAGATTTTCAACAACTCAATAAAAACCCAAAATCCAAGAATTTAAAGGCTGTAAACATGAAATATTTAGTGAGAATAAGAAAACCCATACCTTTTTTCTTGAAGATTGAAGTAGAAATGATGAAAAACAATGTTGGTTTTTGTGAGAAACACGGTGTGTTAGAGAAAGGTATAAACAAGGAAGACAATGAACAGGCACAAATGTTTGAGGGAAAACTGAAAAGTTTTTAAAAACTGTCCGTAAAGTGCAATACTCATGTTTTTTGCAACTGAACCAAGTTGCCAATGCAAGTCACCAGAAACCTTCATACCAAAATTTTTGAAAAATTGACTAAGTATTTTTCACGACTGGAAGTTTCACCCATGAGTGAGTCGCGAAGGGAGCCATGAAAATTTCTGTATGACCTCGCGACTGGAGCTTCTACTCGCAAACAAGTCACCAAACTGAGTCGCGAGAACAATAAAAACTAGAATTTTGAAAAAAATTTCTAAGTCTTTTTTGCGACTGGGACATTTACCTGCCAGCGGGTCGCGAAAAACTTCTATGTAAGCTCGCGACTAGGGGCATGCGACTAGATTTACCCACAACCAAGTCGCCAGAATAGGGTAACACTGTTTTTGAAATTTTTGATATTTTTGTAAAAACAAAAGACTTTCCAAAAACAATTAAAACACTCAAAAATCTTTTTGTGTTTGATCAACAAAAATTGAGTATGCGAAACACATTTAATCAAGTACAATCACACAAATGAATAAGGCATTCATTGAACATAGACATGTGTGATGTGTGTGGATACCAAAGATGAGATAGTCCTTAGTCTAATGTGAAGTTTCAATGATCAATTCAACCAAGACATACACAATTAGTACGAGGAAAAGTGACATATCTCAATTATAGAAATATGCATATCTCAATTATAGGAAAAGAGATGCAAACACAAAAACAACACAGCAATGTGTTATTGAAGAGGAAACCGAAGTCCTTGGCGTAAAACCTCTCCGCCGCCCTTCAAGCGGTCAATAATTCACTAGAGAATCAAGTTGGGATACATGAACAACATAAGACCCTCCAAGCCTAATCTACACAGTGTACCTAAGCCCTCTGAGCTTCTTGCTCCAACGAGGTTGTGCCGAATCTTTGTCTTCACTAGCTTACCGGAATCCGCAATAGCCCATAGCATCAAACAATATCAATTGGTCTCTCCCTAACTACTTTCCAATCACCAAATGGCCTCCTCACAGATATGGTTATAGTGAGAAAAGGTTTTGGCTAGTGTACCTCTCAAGGATGTAACAATGGAGAGGGTGAGAGTAGAGAAATTTGGAGAAACAAGGATGAAGATTGTGGATGAATATTGTGGATGAGTCAATCTTGTTTTTCTCTAGGGTTTCTCTTTCAAAATTCTCTCTAGAAGCTCTCTACAATACGTGGGTATAAGGGGTATTTATATTGGGGTGTGTTTGGAATGCGAAAGGTCAGTTTTTCCTAAATATAGTTAACTAGGGACTTGGCCTCGCAACTTGACTGAGTCGCAAGTCTAAGTCGCGAGATAACGGCCTCGTAGCAAGAAATGGGTGTTTTCAAAAACTCAAATACATAACTCAGTGGCATCAACGTAAATTGAGTGACTCTGTGGGCCCCATAGCTTGTCTCTCTCTTACTTTTTTCTCTCTCTTTCTTCTCCTACTTTCTTCTTTTTCTTTCTTTCTCTCTCTGTTTTTTCTTTCTTTCTTCCTTTCTCTGGATCTTTCTTTCTTCCTTTCTCTGGTTTAGCCCAGTTCTTCCGCCACCAGCCAATGACCTAAAAAGGGAAAACCACAAGAGCCTCTCTCAACCGTGGTCTTCGCCAAAGAAAGGCAAAACGAGAGCCTCAAAACACCAAGACCCATGATCGCCGGTGCTGGATTTTGATTTTGTCGCCGTGACTGACAAAACAGGCATTGTCACCGTGACTAGGTTTTGTTAATGAGTTCTGTTGATGATTTTTATTTTTATTTTGATGAATGAGTTTTGATTTTGTCGATGGTTGATGAATGGGTTTTGTTGATGGTTGCTGGGTTTTGTTAATGAATGGGTTTTATTGATGGTTGCGAGGTTTGTGGTGGTGGATCGGTTTGTAGTGGTTAATGGTGGCTAGTGGCTGGGTTAGTGGTGGTGGATTGGTTTGTAGTGGTTGTAGTGGTTGATGGCGCCAGTGAGTGGCTGTGGGAATTAAAGTAGAATAAGATTTTTTTGTTAATGAGACACGGATAGCAACAATAGGCAACATTGGGTAGTGTCAGTGGGTGGGGTCCATGGTTTTGGCAAAAAGTTGTAGAGATATGTAACTGAGTTATGAGTCCAAATAGGTGTTTTGCAGTTTTTGAGTGAGGTGAGATTTGAGTAGGTTGTTATGAGTTTTGGGTTTGAGTTATGAGTTTTGAAAACTGAGTTATGAAAACTGAGCTATTTTTAAACCAAACGGGCCCTTAGTTATCCAGGATTTCTTATTCTCATATTTAATTCACGTATTTCCCAAAAGGTCCTCTTAAGTGAGACATTTCCAAATCCTAAACCCTAATCTACGAAGTTAGATTTTCACCAAAAACTAGTCACAGTATTTTAAGTTTTACATCGAGCAAAACCTAAAAACATTAATAAGTGACCAAGGTTAATTCATTTACTACTCTGTTTTGGTTTATGATTTTCCTAGTGCGTTAATGGATGTAAGTCCTTGTTTCATTATAGTTTAATTCATTGCAAGTTCATAGGTACAGTTTTAATCATCAATGGTAGTTATTTTTTTAGTTTAAATAGCAGATCATTGATGGTAGTTTATTTACATTAGTTTTAGCTTCGAAATATTAAAGACTTGGATTTATATGTTATAGAAATTGACCTTAGCTTAGTGATGCATTACATGGCACCTGTAATTTGATAATTTGTGATGGAAATTTAAATTTAAATGTGTTTGTTAAAAACACCAAAATGCACTAGCCAATTGAGTTACAAGATTCTTCACATTCAATAATTATCATTGCTATCGAAATTGCTCTTTGAACTTTGTCGGAGGTAAATCTAGACCTACAACCCTTAAAATGAATTCAAAATAACCCTTCACCATCCAACTCTCTAATACAGCATCGAAATTCAACTCTCATAAAGGTTAGACTGCAATATGGCAACAACATCACGTAAACAATCACTTAAAAACAACATAAAAAAGAAAAAAAAGAAGTGACTCCAAGATATGTTTATGAGAGCATAGTTATCAGAACTGAACCGGACCGGGAGGTCGGACCGTGAAAACTGTGAACTAGGATGAAAACCGGTTTTTTAAGTTTCAAGAACCGGGCATATGTGGCTATTCCGTGAACTCCTAAAACCGGGGTTGGACCGGGTTGGACTGCAAGAACTGTGCGGTCCAACCCCTTAGCATTTTTTTTTTTATAAAAACAAATTAACACAATTTTATTCTACTTAATTAAATTATTCATCTCTTACAAGGAATTAAAAAAATTATAATTAAAATCATTCAAAGATATTCAACTTTACTTCAAAAATTAATCATAAATTTTAATATTTTCATGGTTATTATTTTATTTTATTAACTTTCTTATTTAATTATTAAATATATGCTTGAAAATCATTAAATTTCCCTCACATATGTAGATATATTAGTCAATTTCGCTAGTTTTATAAATTTAATATCTATATTTAGGCTTTAATTAATTATTAAATTAATTATGACATCATCACGGTTCAACCCCGGTTCAACCTCGGTTCGACCTCAAAAACCTTGAACCTCTCCCTTTTACGGTTCAATGAACGGTCTGGATCTGAAAACCTTGTATGAGAGATAGAGAAAGATATTACATTCGATAGCAACAGGGGTGTAGTCAGAAACTTTTGTTTGGGGGCCAACTTATGATACTAATTTATTAGCTTATACAAACTTTCATTTTTTATTTAAGTTACCAAATTGTCTACCAAAGTGAGTAAAAAAATTCAATTAAACTAATGAAGTATTCAAAAACATGATTGATCCCAAACTTTAACAGCACAAGAACATATTTTACAATAAAAAATGAATGTGAGAAAAAAAAAATAAACATTCTTTATAACTACTAAATCAATTGGACAATTTTTTAAGAGCATTATTGAAATAGCTCAAATATTTGGAGAGACTGAGTCCCATTTTTGTAGGCTAATAATTAAAATGTTAAAAATTTTAAAATTTGGGGGGCCACTCAAACATGTAGCTCCGCCGTGGAGAGCAAGTTAGCAACAGTCAGGGGACATGGGGCAATCTACCATCATATTTCCATTCTACCCTTCAAGTTAGAAAAGGAAGCAGTTCATGCACGTGACACACCAACCTAATCTAACCCCCACGTGACACATATGTTGCTGTTTTGTCAGGTGATAATGGTCCAGTACATGACTACATATTTTAGGAGTAAAGAATAAGGCTATAAGCTAATTAAAACTTACATTGTGTAAACCTATAAATACATTTTCAGTATAGTTAAGAAAAACTCTAAAGTTGAGTGAAATTTTTTTTACTGATTCTCCTCATCTTATTTATGTTTACCACTAACATTATTTTTTTTACTTATTTATAATAACTTGTCACGTCAATAGATTTTAGAGGTTTCCTTTTACATTTTTTTTACTTAAAAAATATATATCATGGAATAAAAGAACAAAAAGGGCCACTCATAGGTCAACTTGGAGGTTTGAAGTGTGTTTTTTCTGGGGCAAAAATTATGGTAAAATGATTATCAAATAAATAAATAAATTATGGTAAAATGGCATAAATGTCAAATTTTGCCTAATTAACCCCAAAAATTACCCACATCAACCTATATATTTATTGTGCAAAATACATTTTTACTACATTATTTGTGCCAATATACACAAGAGCTGTTGTGCATTTCAAAAACAATTTAAAAAATCAAGAAAAATTAATATTTTAATAAAATAGAATTTAGAACAAATAATCTGATGTAGGTATTTTAAAAAATGATTAAATAAAATCGAAAAAATAAGTTTTTATACTAAAATAAATAAGAATTTTTGCACAAATTAATATGCACGCCGGAAATAGTATACTCCGTAATAGACATCTCTCAATTAACAGGTAAGAGGTAAGACCGTAAGAACACTAGGGGCTCAGATTCAAATCTCAATAGCATTGCCCTCTTTTCTTTTCTTTTCTTTTTATTATAATTGGACACCAAGTAGGGTCGGTTAGAGTACATGGCTCTTTGGTCAATCCCTCCTATTAAGAGAACAATAAATTGGAGTATTATATTATATAAAAATATGAACTTTAATATTTACAATTACATGAAAACCTTTTAAAAAAATTATACTCAAAATAAATAAATAAAATAATATAAATTGCTTAATTGCTTATCCAAAATCTCATTCGCTACTATATAAATTTGTTTAGTTTCACAAGTTTCGTGGTCGAAAAAAGTCACCCTTCATCAAGTTCCAAAGAGGTAATATGCATTTCTCCAGCTTGTATATTCAAAACTACTTACTAAATGTGTCTGAATTTCAATAAATGACTCACATCTTCTTTGTTTTTGTCTTGCACATATGTCTTTGAATTTTATGAATTTAAATCAAGAAACTTGAAAAGAATGATCTCTATTATTCTTCTGATAAATACTTTTTCTTATGATGTGAATCGATAACTTTTAGGCACGGCAGCAAAAGTTTGAAGGTATGTTCAGCTCCACTGTCATCACCTTGCTTTGGCTGCTTGCATTTTCTATGTTGTGCATGGCCCAGTCCCAGTCGATTGTCGAGACTCTACCTGGCTTTCCTGGTAAACTTCCATTCAAACTTGAAACAGGGTAAGTCATATTTTCCTCTATATCTAGCTCTCTCTCTCTCTCTCTCTCTCTCTCTCTCTCTGTTTTATATATGCTTGGATTGATATGTTTTGCTTAGCATCTCTGTTAATTCTCAGATATGTGGGGGTGGGTGAAGCAGATGATGTGCAACTATTTTACTACTTCATTGAATCTGAGCGGAATCCAAGGAAGGACCCTCTGCTGCTTTGGCTTACTGGAGGCCCTGGTTGTTCTGGCTTCTCGGGACTGGTTTATGAAATTGGTTTGACTTCTCAGTTCTCACTCTTTTTGTTTTTTTCTTATTCCTTATGGTATTAAGCTACTATTAGCCTACTTCTATGGCCTATAATTCTAAAATGCTTTCTCACCCTCACTACTTGATATGGGATTATGTTCATTAACAGCGTCTAATTGAATAACAATGTTTATAACCTTCATATAAAGTAGCTTAATCAGCAAAAAAAAATTTGTAAACTGCAGACTAATTTTTTTGTTGTTGATAATTTGCACTGTAATGTAGGTCCACTGTCATTTAATTACGAAAATTTCGATGGGAATGAACCAACATTCCAATTGAACCAATATTCATGGACAAAGGTAAGTGGTGATTTCAATTGTAAAGACTTCTTTCGGCTCCACTTCAACCATTGTAATTATTGATTTATTTCCAGGTTGCTAGCATTATATTTTTGGATGCTCCTGTTGGCACAGGATTCTCCTATTCAAGAACCTCCCGAGGTTACAATATGACAGATACATTATCAGCAGCACAAACCTATGAATTCTTGAGGAAGGTGAGTGAAATTCTACAAAATAATGAAAATTTTTCGTTTTGCTCATCTTTCTTTATAATCAAACGAGAAGTTCTCTAGCAAATGAAAAATAAATTTTTAAGATTACCCAGGCAGGTTTTATTATGACAATTACTTTACTTTTGTTGTACTTCAATGGTGTTAAATCCACCCAATTGCTCTTCTAACGTGAGACGTAAATACTAGTCATTGAAAGATTTTTATTTTTTATTGTTTTGTAATTTTCGGAATTTTCTAGAATATGATTTAATTTTCTTGTTTTTTAGAGTTTTTTTAAAGTATTTTGGTCAAAATTAACTCTTCATGTGATAGAAAATTAATTCAGATTTATTTAAGAATAGGTTTTTTTTTTTTTTTTTGGTAATTTTTTTTTATCAATAAAAGTTTTAGTGCTTATATTATTTATTTTTTTGGTGGAATCCAAACCTTCACCTTCAGAGTTCAAGGTTTTCTAGGGTCCAGAGACTCCAGCCATTACTAACCCTTCTCTCACGTTGCATAGTTTTCATATAAAATTAAAGCACATACTAGCCTTTTTTTTTTTCTTTGAGGGGGAAAAGCACATACTAGCTAATACATTTGATTTGACACAGTGGCTATTGGATCACCCAAAATTCTTGACAAATGTACTCTATGTTGGTGGCGATTCATATTCAGGCATTATTGTTCCAATCATCGTTCAAGAAATACATAATGGTAATTTGTGATGGCTTATGATAACCCAATTTTGGTATCAAATTCAATCCAATTCGGTCACAGAGAAAGCATAGGACGAGTGGTTTACTTCAAAACATTCAGAGTTAACACTTTTTTCTTATTTGCATCCATTTCCCCTTTCTATTATCATAAAGGTCAGTTTAATTTTAATCTATCTTAAATTCTTGCAGGTAACGCTGTTGGAAATGTGCCATTCATGAAGCTAAATGTAAACAATTTTTATCACACAACTTGGATCACAAGAGCTAGTTCCATTTTATTCTTTCAAATGTCTTCTGGATTTTGGTTTCTACTAGCGAATAAATCAAGATTCGTTTAAATTGAAAACAGGGATACTTTCTTGGCAACCCCGTTACAGATCGACGTAGTGATGTCAGTACACAAATTGAGTATGCTCATCGTGTGGCACTTATATCTGATGAGCTCTACGAGGTAATTCAATCCCAACCCAGACAACCACCCCCCCCCCCCCCCCCCCCCCCCCCAAAAAGAAATGCAAAATTGGAGTTTCTTATGTTTATGTAACTGATGTGGTGGCAGATTGAAATGGTGTAAAAAAAATAAAAAAACCTTACCACTTCAGTAGAAGTTGGTATTGAAAAATGTTGTGTATGTTGCATTACTCGTACTTGTATACCCTCCATCAAAGATAACATTAGACGATTAAGACTAACAAATAATCTAACAGCTATGTCTTCAATTTCCAGTCAATCAAAGAAAGTTGTCATGGCGAGTATGTGAGGGTAGATCCAGAAAATGTGCAATGTCTGAAAGATATTCAAGCTTACACAGATGTAAGAGAAATTGCTACTTCTGTATATCCATTTACATATGATATTCATCTTTCACTTTCAGTGTGACTGACTGACTGTGCTTGTAGTGCATTACAAAACTTGATCCTGCCAACATTTTGGAACCAAATTGTCCTTTAATTTCCCCAAAATCTAAAGGAATAGGATGGGATAAAGCAATTTTTGAAGAAAACCCTATGGATATACTCCTTTCGTGGTCTCGAACTCCTACCTTATGGTGCCGGGTAAATTGCTTTTTCCCTTTCTCATGTTAAAATGCATAACTAATTTTACATTACTGTCTAGTAAATTCCTAAAATTTCTTTTGCAGGTTTATAATTATGTGCTCTCATACATTTGGGCTAATGATGAAAATGTACAAAATGCTCTTGGCATCCGGAAGGTACACTGGTTGTACCATTACACTTTATAGTTAACAAAATCCAGAAACGAATGGATCACTTCATCATATTGTTATGATGACACACAGGGAACAAAATTGAGCTGGTTTAGATGTAATAAGACTTTGTCCTACACATATGATGTTGTAAGTACCATTGAGTATCATCGAAATCTCACAAATACTGCCTACCGATCTCTGATTTACAGGTGACAATGATGCACAACATCCCTTTCTCCTTTTATTTTCTCCCTACATTTTAAGCGTCATGTTGAAATTATATCAAAGTTAAGCTTTTTGGTTCACTTATCTTCTTCTTCTTCTTCTTTTTCATTTTTTTTTTCGCTGGTTAGTAGGCCACTGATTCATAGAATGGTGAAAATATTCATTTGGACCATGACACAAAATATTAAAGAGAAGCTAATAATATGTGTTATTCTCTTGTTGTTGAAAATTGAAATTCAAGAAGCTTGACATAATTTGTTAGAATGAGTCGAACATAATAATGTGAGCCTCATTATGTTCGACATTTTTTTTAACTCCTCATGCTAAGTATTTCTCCTCTCACACAGTGGAGACCAGGACCTGAGTGTTCCATATGTTGGCACCCAAGAATGGATCAGATCCCTCAATATGACTGTCACAGATGATTGGCAGCCATGGTTTGTTGAGGGCCAAATTGCCGGGTTGGTATCTAAAATTTGGAATTAATATATCTTTAGCACTATTGTCAAATTTTATCTTCTTGCCTGTATGAAATAAAACTACTTCTATTATTATGACACAGGTACACAAGGCTCTTTACCAAGAATTTATACCATATGACTTTTGCTACGGTTAAGGCATGAAAAACACGCCCTGATTATTTTTCTTCTCCATTAATGTTATGTTATGCAATAATAATTAAAGTTGACCTTTTATTTTCCTATTCTAATTGTACATGTAGGGAGGGGGTCACACAGCTCCAGAGTACAAGCCTAGAGAGTGTTTTGCCATGGTGGATAGGTGGCTTTCCTACTATTCTCTCTGATCTAAAAAAGTTGTAGCTGCAAATCTTAGCAACAATTTGATATGTAAGCAGCCAGACGGTGATAGAAATTGCAAGTATGGCCACTGTGATGATGAAAACAATTGGTGTTGTTTGTAATAAAAAGACTGAACCAACCAATAAGTATTGTCGTAAATTTTACTATATTTAGTGGGCACTTCAACATTTAAAAATATAGGAATATTAAATTAGAAAATGAAAGGCTTATAGGTGAAATCTGACTCCAATGTAGTTGGTTATCTCATGATGCGTTTGATTTTTAGTCAAAGGCATGGGCCTTTCACCATCAAAAAAAAAAAAAAAAAAAAAAAGTAACATCCTACTCACATAATTGTTTAAAGTTAAAATAGTACTCACTGACTTTGATCACTTCATACTGAAGTATTCAAGTATTTGCTTAATGTAACTTTTCTGTTTTTTGATCTCTTTGAATTTCAATTCCTAAAAATTTCTTATCAACACCAAAATCTTTCATCACAACCTCACCACTAAAAGTAGAGAGTCCTCGACATGTTTATATCAATCAGGATCTTAGCTGCGATGAGCATCTCATCGACATACAGCAAAAAGAAGATGAAAGAACCATTGGAGAGCTTGTGAATTGTGATACATATAACCTAGAGTAATCGTGACTAATATCATGCTAGTGTCAAACTACATATACCACTGATTTGGACTAAACCATATGGTGATTTGTCAAAAAGCAAACATGGTCTTATTTTTCTTGAACCTCGAAATGCTCTAGCTAATGGATATAAACAGAGTACTCTGCCCTTAAAATAGAGTACTCTGTTATAGATGTAGCCTACATTGTTCCTACAATATATACAAGGAATTTGATTTCAAACATTATAAATCGTCAAAACTTGAAAGGTGATCTAGTAGTTGAGGGTCATTACCAAAAACTACTCTCCACTTGGGGAAAAACATGAACATCCTCTAAACACCAAATTTCCTTTATGTAATCATATATGTTTGTCTTGCTCATTGGGCTTGGGCCCAGTATCCAATACTTACAGTACACTCATATTAGTTGTGTTTCATATAGATGGTGTCTATTAGTCTCTGTCTTTAAATAGAAAGGGTTCAAACCCATATTCCTGTATAGCAATTAAGCGAACAACTATAACCCCATCTTATTTACTAGAACACTATTAAAATTCCTCCTTGAGTTGCTCAGTTGGTTTGGAGTTGAATTTCCATTCTTGTTTTATTAATCTCTCAAATTAAAGTATGTAAATTGTGTCAATTGGAGAGGGAAATCCTTGAGAAAGCAATTCCCCCCAAAAGTTTTTGAGGAAACTGGTCCAAAATTATATCACAATGGTAAAGAGGTGCTCTGCCTAATCCATAGACTGGAGTCCCAGTTCAAGAAAAGCCTAGATTGTTCTTGGCGGAAACTGCCTTTTCCAATTCTTTTGAAGTTCTGATTTTTTTTTTTTTTTTAAGCTATAATTTTCCTCAGTCCCCAAGTAATTTCTGAGTTCTAGATTCATAGTGGCATCCCACTAAGGACGAGCAATGTAGGCTAGTGATCGTACGATTTCTTTCTTGAGGAGATGTTCTTTCAAAATTGCACAAATCTTTCTATCTTCTCACTAAAAAAAATAAATAAAATAAATAAATAAAAAAGACTCTTCTTTTGGGCTTTTTTTGAGATTTTTACAGTTTTTTTTTTTAAAAGGCTAAGGTTTTCTTACTAATTTAACTAGCGAAGTACCGGCACGATGGGTGGATAACTTTGTAAGCCATTATATGAGAAGGTTAAGTAAAATGTTAAACTTACTAAAAGTCATACATGAAGTAATACCTTTTTAGTGTTTATCATTCAAAAAAAAAAAAATTGCAAATGAATTTTCAATTATAATTGCTTAATCTATACCAATGACATTCACTAATTAGTTACATGTTGCATCAATACATTTTTCCATTAACATAACATTTATCCTCAACTCCAAAAATTGCAAATGACTTCAATAAAACAAAAAGGAAGCACCAATTCACTTGAAGTTAAATAAGGGCAGCACTAATTGTCACTAAGCTAAAAAAAATCAAAAGAATGTGTTGGACTTAGGAAGCACTAATTGCATATGTTGCTTGCGATTCTCTTTTAATGTTTTATAGGGCATTAAGCTCCACCACAGGAGATTTTTATCTATATAGAAACAAAGGAAGACAGATCAAAAGAGAATTAAAACTAAAATTGGATGCCTTTCATCATACATCTAGCAAATATAGTAATTTGTTTTTATTTGACATAATCTTTATGGAAAAATAAACAAAAGATACGGTTTATAGAGCCTAAGTATTATCTGCCAACTTAAATCCTATAGTCTAGGGCAGATGAGTCCATAACAGAATTATCAAATATTTGGATGCTAACCAATCAAATGTCTTCACCTAAGCACATCCCATTTTCTGATAATTTGGTTCAATTGGTCTACATGTTAAAGGTCTGTTGAAGTACAATTTTTTAGGTCCTAATTTCATTGGCCCACTTAGTAAAGTACCCATACAAGCCCGTAAACTATTTTGTGCCCCCATATTTCCCACATGTTACCCAACTTGGGCTCTCACAAATATTCCTCATATAATTACCCAACTTAGGCTCCCACAAATATTTCTCATACAAGCACCATAAATTATTTTGGGCCTACACAATATTTCTCACATATTATTACCGCCTACACAAGTACTTATCATACCATTACCAAATTAGGCCACAAAATTATATCATCTCTATAAAAGCCCAAACTCATTTACTTTATGGGCAAAACCCAAAAATCCCAACAAAACTCTCTTACTAAAACATGTTTCTACGCGGCACTTCTAAACCCCGTTGCTACACGGCACCCCTAAAACCAGTATCTACATGGCACTCTAAAGCGCGTTGCTAGACGGCACTATTACAAAGCTCATTGCTACACGACACTATTACAAAGCTCGTTGCTACACAGCACCCTAAAGTCTGTTGCTACACAACACTCTTACATAACCCGTTGCTACATGGCAATATTTTTACAAAATCTCAAAATATTACAAAAGCCCAATATTATTTTGGCAACACTTTTAAAAAAATCCCAATACTATTTTGGCAACTCTTACAAAAAGCCCAATATTATTTCGGCAACATTTTATAAAAAAGCCCAATACTATTTTGACAACTATTTACAAAAGCCCAAATATTATTTTGACAACTATTTACAAAAAGCCCAATATTATTTTAGAAACTTTTACAAAAGGCCCAATATTATTTTGGCAACTATTGACAAAAAGCTCAATATTATTTTGGCAACTTTTATAAAAAGCCCAATAATATTTTGACAACTTTATTTTGGCATCTTCTATCAAAAACTCAAAACTATTGGTCAAACAATTATTCTACCAAAGCCCAAATATTATTTGGCAAAAATATTATATTATGCTCAAAGCCCAAAACTATTTTTTGGCAAAAACATAAATTGATATACTAAATTCCCTAACTCATGGGAAACATAAATTACTTATGACATATTACCCATATTTCAAAACTATTTCTTCTACAAAATTTATGGGAACTATACTTATTTTTTCCATAAGAAACTTTAACTACAAAAGCCCATGTATATTACCCATGGCAAAACTATTCATTTTGTAGGGATGAACAGGCCCAAAAAAGCTAACAACAAGGCCCAGCTAAGATAGCCTAGCCCATGTGCAAATCTCAACAACTAAAGCTCACTTGAGTAACTAAAATGGTTAGACCAGCCACAAGTCAAGTTTCAACACAACTAAGTTGACAGCTAGGATCCACTACCATCACTTTCAGCTTGTTAAATCATATCAGAAAGGGACACGTGTCCAACTGAGCTTACACAATTCCTTGGCAAGCAAATTTAATGATTATTGATGTGACATAAAGGTGTCATGACAAGACATAAAGCTGTGAGGCTGAAGCCAGCCATGCTCTCTCTCTTCTCTAACACAATCGGTCAAAGAACAAGGGGCAACCGTGAATAGACCATGGAAGCTTCTGGAATCACTTATAAACAACTCATTACCATTCCAAAAATGTATATTTTTTGGCTCATGAACCAAGCACATGAACCCTATTGGAGAAACTTAGGGAAATGTGGTTTGGAGGGCACCAAGGAGATCTCTAGCAGAGTTTTCAACAAAGGGCTCCAAGATTGACACCTGGCTTGGGGTGACACAATCTACCCTACGAAGCTCTGATACTAGCAGCAGAAAACCAAGATCATTAGCCTAATACATGCTCTAATCTCATTGGCTGAGGACAATTCACTAATATCCCCCACACCTCTACTCATAAGCTCCCCCAGTAGAAAGTCTCAGCAACTTTGCTGAATACTCTTTCTCTCACTACTCATGCTACCAAAATAACCCTCATTACGCACTAAATATACTATCTTCAAGAGAATATCCTAGCATAATAATCATCTTGCTGCGCTAACTAGAATCTCTCTCTCTCCATTTATGTCACACTAAACTTTCTCCATTATTTGCTATAATGGACCCTATAGTGTTTGTTTATTCATTTACTATTGAAGGCGATAATGTATTTGTTACTATAGAGTTTTTTCCTTGTGTTGTTATAATGGAGGACTTTCTTTCAATGGATCCTTCAGATGATGATTTTGGAGGTATAGACACTTTCCTTAATTTATGAAATAATTGACGACTAGAAGTTTATTCTGTTTTGTCTTATTTTACTACTGGAATACTTTACCACTGGAATATTTTATTGCTGAGCTATTTCTTTATTGCAGTAGGCATTTCTATTATGCTGTTGTGTCTACTGTAGGAAATGTTTTGGGTCATCCCATAATCCTTGCTAGTCCTAACTTAGGCCCAAGGCATAAAATAAGGTGAATTTCTCAAAAGTTTCATCGATAGCCTTCGGGCCGTGCTTCAAACCCATTTTCGAGTCTAGGTTTAGTCCCCCAAACCAACACAAATCTCATTTGTCAGGGGAAAAATTTTCCACCCTTGACAAGTTCTTCATAAACTAAGGCAAAAATAAGAAAATCAAGTCAATCAATGGTATAATGAAAAAAAAAAAAAAAAAAAAAAAAAAAAAAGAAGAAAAAGGAAGAAGAAGAAGAAGAAGAAGAACACTAAGATGTTTCAATGTTAATTGAGCTAGAAATGATTCAACATATTTAATGAATATTTAAAAAAGGTGTACCTATAAAACATATTTAACAAACTTTTAATACCAAGAAGTAGACACGTTCTCATACGAAGAGATTCTAAGTTAATATATGTAAAGTTGAATTTATTTAACTATGTGTTAGCTTTATTTCATGCCAAATTTGTTTGTAATTCAGCATTTAGAAACCCTGTATTTAAGTGGGAATAATGTAAGGGTTGTGTGTGAGAGAGTGCGAAGAATTAATCAAGTGTGTGCAATCAAGAGGCAAGTCGTGACTGACTCGCCAGTGGTGACTCACCAGAATATGTTACACGTGTGGAGCATGCAGGAAGTTGAAGGGTCAAGACAGCTGGATCACTACAGGACAAAAAATACAGTATTTCCATTTAGTTATCTAGTGATTGGAACTCGCGACTCATCCCAGTCGCGAGTGACTCGCCAGTGCACCCTATTTTGCTAAAAAATAACTTTTCACATTCCTTCTCATACCCTACTATAAATACCCTTATACCTATGAAATGTAAAGAACTTCCAAAGAGAATTTAAGAGAGAAATCCCAGAGAACGACAAGATTGAGTCATCCACAATCTTATACATTTGACTCTTCAAATTCCTCTACTCTTGCCCTCTCCATTGTCATACCCATGAGAGGATCTTAAGCCAAATCCTTACCTCACCATATTCAGAGTAGTGAGAATGTTATTAGTGTTTGGGAAGCAGTTCAAGAGAGAACCAATTCATTTTGGTTTATGTCCGGTAAGCTAGAGAAGACAAGGTTAGGCATAACCCTATTGGAGCAAGAAGCTTGAAGGACTTAGGTGCATTAGGTAGATTAGGCTTGGAGTATCTATTACTATTCATGTATCCCAATTAATTTTCTAGTGGATCATTTTACCGCATGGAGGGCGGCGGAGAGGTTTTTCGCCAAGTTTTTCAATTTCCTCTTCGATAACACGTGCCACTGTTATCTTACGTTTGCTTCTCTCTATCCCTTACTCTTTGCTTCTAATTACTATTGTGTTGTGATTAAATTATGGCTTAGAGTAGTTTGCATATTTGCGTATAGCTTATATTTATCTGTTGGGATTTATGCCCTAAAATCCAATTTATAGGCATGTCATAAATAATTAGATTGTTTAATCATATGAGACTATTTATGAACTAATGAGACATTATCTTAGTCCATGAGATGCATAGTATGTGATTTATGTGAAAAGTCACAGAAAGATATAAATCACAAGTTCTTTGTAAACTCATAGTTTTAGTTCGTAGTCGGTGATGAAATTGGACATTTTATCTGCGAAGACTATAACATATCAACTACAATGATTTGTCTTGATAATGGAAATGGAGATTTCTAGTTGGTATGTTGATATGTTTTAAGAGTTAAGACATATTGAACTGGATCGCTGTGAGATTTATTATTCTCCAAATGACTGTAAATTGAATAATAAATCTCACGACTTCTATTTACATCAACTCTAAATCCTGAGAGAATAATGGACTTAATCATGAGATGTAGGTTGCTTTGATATATCAGGAGTGAGATCTATTAGTTATGGTCAAAACTTCAGTATGTTGGGCAGCCGCATTTAATGTTGATGGAACATATATTTTTAAGATGGAATTTATAATCCCTTAACGGAGATATAAAATATTCCCTTGAGATAAGTTTAATGGGTTTTGTTATTCAGAGTGTTGGGCCCAACCACTTTAGTAAGGAGTTACTAAAGTATATATTTATGAAATTGGATTTCATAAATATATGAATAACATAAAGGATTAAACCGGGTACTCAAGGATTAAGATGTAGTAATTTTCAAAGTGGCAGTCTATATTTATGACTTTGTATTACTACGAATATTTTAATGAAGGGGTTGAATGTACAATAAAGTCTTGGGAAATAATTTATTGATAAGGCCTAGAATGCAACTATATTTATATAGTGGTATTAAATATAGTTAATGGTAACTTTGGACTTGTCAAGAGTTGACGGAAAAGCCCAAGGCCTATTGGAGCTAGTGTCTTATTGGTCCCTTTTGGTCCCACTCCAAGCCACACATTTAAGCCCAATTGGAAAGGCCCAAAAGGCCAGCCCAATTAGATAATTGGTTAGATACAAAAGGGAAAAAACGTTCAGAATATTTTATGAGAGTAACATCATTGTGAAATGGAAAATATGTGAGTTTTTGTCACTCTCTAATCACCCTTTTGTTACCAATTGAGACACCACACATCTTGGGCATCAAGTGGAATTGGAGTGAAGATTAAAAGTCTTCCTAAGAATGTTTGATCTTCAAGGTTTTGAATTTCATCACACCAAGGTACGCATCTTTTTCTTTATTCTAGAATTCATGGTTACATGTTTATCATTCATGATTGAAGTAGATCCATGTTTTGTTGCTTCCGCTGTGCGTTTTGTATGAGATACAAAACCAGATTTTTCCATCATTATCATTCTGCATATACATTGTTTTAATATAAGCTTTGTATTATTTAATTTGAATTTAGGGGTCTAAACATTCACTAGTCTTTTGCACACTAAGTGAGCTTTCAATTGGTACCAGAGCGGGTACACTTTGACGGATTTCTATATCCTTAGCGTGATCCTAGACCCCTTATAGCTATGGATGAAGCTATGAAAAAGGCCATGTTGAATTGTGGTGCAAATGTTTGTGATAATGACTCTATAATTATTTTCAAAGATTGTCCTAACAATGAACTCCTAGAGTTATTAAAAACAAAAAAACATGTTAGAATGTTTGTTCATATGCTAAAGTATCTTGAACACAAGAACCATGTCTTTGACAATAGTCTATGTGAGTCAAATTCATTGATTGAGAAGTACAAAAGAACAAATAGAATATTGTGTGACAAGGTTGATCACCTTAAAAAGAGAATTCAATCTAGTAAGAGAATAGAAAATGAAGATGATTTTCTTTTTAAAGGTCAAGAGTGCTTATCTCAAGCTTGCTTGTTTGTTCACACCTCTTTGAAAGTATTCAATTCTTGTTTATGAAATCTTGATAGTGGATGCCCTTGTCATATGACAGGAGATAAATCACTGTTTAAGTCTCTCAAAGAAAAGGTTGGTGACTATGTGACATTTGGGGATGGAAGTCATGCTCAAGTTCTTTGCAGAGGGACTATTGAGATATCGAGGCTACCTCTATTGAAAGATGTTCTATATATCAAAGGGCTTAAGGCAAATCTCTTGAGCATCACTCAAATATGTGATGAGGACTTTCTTGTTCAATTCTCAAAGAATGGGTGTGTAATCGTCAATGAAGTAGGGATTCAAGTCTTGGAGGGATATAGGACAACCGACAATTGTTATGGAGTAGTTCCTACACCAAATATATCTTGTAGGAGTGCCCAAGTCGATTTGTTGGAACTTTGGCATCAAAGATTTGGCCATGCAAACTTCAAACAAGTGGCGAAAATGTCCAAACTTGAAGTAGTTGTGGGGCTCCTAAAATTTGGAAAGGTGGAGAAGACCATTTGTAGCGCTTGTCAAATAGGAAAACAAACAAAGGCGAATCATCAAAAGGTGAATGTGATCTCTACATCACGTTGCTTAAAGCTTCTCCATGTTGATTTAATAGGGCCCACAAGAATAGAAAGCTTAGGAGGAAAACGGTATATTATGGTCATTGTCGATGATTTCTCAAGATAGACATGAGTGGAATTTCATAGAGAGAAATCGGAAGCATGTGAGAAGATGGAAAATCTTTGCAAGAGCTTTCAAAACGAGCAAGGTGTACCGATTGTCAAGATAAGAAGTGACCATGGCAAGGAGTTTGAGAATGAAAGATTTAAAGCTTTTTGTGAGAAGAATGGGATCAAGAAAGAGTTTTTAGCTCCTAAAACTCCTCAACAAATGTTGGGGTTTATGCCCTAAAATCCAATTTCATGGTATGTCATAAATAATTAAACAGTTTAATATATGAGACTATCTATAAATGAACTAATAGGACATTATCTTAGTCCATGAGATGCATAGTATGTGATTTATATGAAAAGTCACAAAAGATATAAATCGCAAGTTCTTTATAAACTTAGAATTTTAGTTCGTAGTCGATGATGAAATTGGGTATTTCATCTGCGAAGATTATAACATATTAACTAAGATGATTTGTCTTGATCATGGAAGTGGAAACTTCTAGTTGATATGTTGATATGTTTTAAGAGTCAAGACATATTGAACTGGACCGCTGTGAGATTTATTATTCTCCTAATGACTGTCAAATGCATAATAAATCTCACGACTTCTATTTACATCAACTCTAAATCCTGAGAGAATAATAGACCTGGTCATGAGATGTAGGTTGTTTTGATATATCAGGAGTGAGATCTATAAGTCACGATCAAAACCTCAGTATGTTGGGCAGCCACATTTAGTGTTGGTGAAACATATATTCTCAAGATGAAATTCATAATCTCTTAACAGAGATATAAAATATTCCCTTGAGATAAGTTTAATGGGTTTGATTATTTAGAGTGTTGGGCCCAACCACTTTAATAAGGAGTTACTAAAGTATATATTTATGAAATTGGATTTCATAAATATATAATGAATAACATAAAGGATTAAATCGAGTACTCAAGAATTAAGATGTAGTAATCTTCAAAGTGGCAGTCTACATTCATGACTTTGTATTACTACGAATATTTTAATGAAGGGGTTGTATGTATAATAAAGTCTTGGGATATTATTTATTAATAAGGCCTAGAGTGCAATTATATTCTTATAGTAGTATTGAATATAATTAATGGTAACTTTGGACTTGTCAAGAGTTGACAAAAAAGTCCAAGGCCCATTAGAGCTAGAGTCTTATTTGTTCCCTTTGGTCCCATCTCAAGCCACATACAAAAGCCCAATTGGGTAGGCGCAAAAGGCTAACCCAATTAGATTCTCAGTTTTTATTTAATAAGAGTTATTAAATAAAGAAACTACTAAGATAGTTATAACGTATGTATGATGAAAAGAAAAAGAAATCAGTTTTTCTCTACAAGGAGAAGAAGAAGAATTTTCTTTAAGAATCTATGTACAAAAAGGCTGATTGAGAGACCACACATCTTGGACACTATGTGGAATTGAGATGAAGATTAAAGATATTCTCAAGTCATGGTTTGAAATTCACTGCATTAGGGTACGCTTCCCCTTCTTTGTTCTAGAATTCAAGGTTACATGTTATCTTTCATGATTGAAGTAGATCCGTGTTTATTGCTTCCGTTATGTGTTTTTTATGAGATACAAAATTAGATTTTCCAAAAACAAAATGGGGTGGTTGAAAGGAAGAACTGGTGATTCAAGAAATGACAAGAGTTATGCTACTCAACAAGCAAATTCCTCAAAAATTTTGGGGAGAAGTTGTGAACACCTCATGTCACATTGGCAATAGAATATTCTTCCGAGTGGGAATAAAGAAGGCCGCATATGAAATTTGGAATGGGAAGAAGCCAAAAGTGAAATAGTTCCTAGTCTTTGGGAGTAAGTGTTACATTCTAAATGATTAGAAGAACTTTAGAAAATTTGATGTAAAAAAGTGATGAAGGTATCTTTCTCAGGTACTCAACCACAAGTCGGGCATATAGAGTCTTCAACAAGAGAACAAAAACGGTGACGGAATCCATCAATGTAGTCATTGATGATGCCATAACAAAAGTAGCTATTGATGATAGTGGAGAAGGAACAAGCTCCAAAGAACCTACCATTGAGATTGAAGTCCAAAATGTTGAAGTGGAAGAATGTTCACCAGAAAAAGAATCCACTCCCTTGAATCCTAGAATGGAGACAAGATCATTGTCTAGATCCTCAAGTCCTCTCACCCCTCTAGGAGTTCATCCTCCTATCTCCTGGAATGATGAAGTGCCCACCTCAAAGAAGCCATCATCTAGAGTGGTTAAAAATCATCCGAAAAGTAATATTATCAGTTATCTAGATGAAGGTCTTCGTCTTAGAAAGGGGAGCACACTTATTGCAAACCATGTGACTTATCATTGCTATCTTGCTCAATTTGAGCCAAAAAGGGTAGAAGAAGCTCTTCAAGATAAGAATTGGGTGGATTCAATGCATGAAAAACTGAATCAATTTGTGAGGAATGACGTATGGGAACTTGTCCCAAGGCCCAAAGATGCTCATGTCACTGGCACCGAATGGATTTTCAGAAATATGACTAATGAGGATGGTGAGATAATAAGAAATAAGTCTCGGTTGGTGGCTCAAGGTTACACTCAAGTGGAAGGAGTAGATTTTGATGAATCCTTTGCTCCTGTAGCTAAACTTGAGTCTATTCGCATCCTTTTGTCCATTGCATGTATTATGGATTTCAAACTCTATCAAATGGATGTGAAATGTGCCTTTCTCAATGGGTTCCTTAATGAAGAAGTCTTTGTTGAACAACCCAAAAGTTTCCAAGATCCTCACTTTCCGGATCACATTTTGAGATTGAAGAAGGCACTCTATGGATTGAAACAAGCACCTAGAGCATGGTATGATCGGCTTACAAATTATCTCTTGGATAGAGGATTTAAAAGAGGATATGCCGACCTGACCTTGTTTGTGAAGAAAGATGAGAACTATCTTCTTGTAGCTCAAGTGTATGTTGATGACATAGTGTTCGAAGCCACCATAGACGCCCGTGCTATAGAGTTTTCTGAAGAAATGAAGAAGAAGTTCGAAAGGAGTATGGTAGGGGAACTTACATTTTTCTTGGGTCTTCAAGTTAAACAAAAGAAGAATGGTATATTCATCTCTCAAGAAAAATATGCTAGAAATCTTGTCAAGAAGATTGAACTAGATTCCAAAAAGCATGCCTTCACTCCCATGAGTTCATCTACCAAGCTTAGTCTTGATTCTTCTGGGATAGAAGTAAGTCCAACTTTGTACAGGAGCATCATTGGAAGTCTTTTATATCTCACTGCAAGCAAGTCGGACATTGCGTTTAGTGTGGGAGTATGTGCTCGTTATCAAGCAGCTCCTAAAGAGTCTCACTTGACAGCTGTGAAAAGAGAATCATACACTATATTAATGGCACTCCCGAGTATGGTCTATGGTACTCAAAGGACTCTAATGATTGTTTAGCCGGTTACTCCAATGTAGATTGGGCAGGAAGTGTTGATGATCGAAAGAGCACTTCGGCGGATGTCTCTATCTCAGAAACAATCTTGTATCATGAATGAGTAGGAAACAGAACTCGGTATCTCTATCTACAGCTGAAGTCGAGCATATAGCTGTCGGGAGTTGTTGTACTCAACTTCTTTTGATGAAGAAACTTCTTCATGACTATTGGATTCCTCAAGAAACAATGAGTGTGTTTAGTGACAAAACTAGTGCCATAAATCTTTTCAAGAATCCTGTTTAGCACTCAAAATCCAAGCACATAGAGATTCGCTATCACTTCATCCATGATTTAGTGGAAGATAAAATCATATGTCTTGAATTCATCAATATGGACAACCAAAAGGTGGACATCTTCACCAAACCTCTCGATGGTTCTCGGTTCGAATCGCTCTGTAAAACCATCGGTGTCGGTATCATTCCTTGAATCTCATGTGTGTTATGTGTTTTACATATCAATCTTGAATTGGTCTCAATTGAGTAAAGCACACACTGCTTTGTTGGAAGCATGTTGTTATTGTTTTTGTTGTTTAAAAAGCTTTGGTTGTTTTTGTTTTTGTTTTTAATCATTCCTTAATAAAAAGTATAAAATCCAAAAAGTTTGATCAGTAGTCTTGTGTATTGTCACATGCATGTTCGTCCTTGTACCTCTGTACTAATGGCTTTGTGCATTAATGAGCTTAGCTTGCTCTCTATGCACTTGTATCTTTGTGGGAAACATCTTGACATCTATGTGATTATTGTAAATAGATCTTCAAACTTGTCATGAATGATTAGTCAATAGTTTTGTTGATCTTGAGACATGCGTAGACTTGTGTCTATATCTCCTCTCACTTATTTATTGTTTTGTTTAAGAGCTCAACCAATGTCAAATCTTGAAAAGAGATAATGAGCCAAAAAAGTCATCACACATACTAGTATTTTTTCGAAAAGAGATTTAAAGATCAAAATGATCAAATGTTATGAATTGTAAGAAACCAAATAAAAAGCTTCAAACATATGTAATCAAGTTCTCGTGGAATGTCATATATGTTCATTTCTACAATTGAGATTGGTCACTCTACTCAGTACTAATTGTATATGACTTGGTTGAATTGATCATTGAAGCTTCACATTAGACAAAGAACTATCTCATATTTGATACCCACCCACATCACACATGCCTATGTTCAATGAATGCCTTATTCATTTGTGTAATTGTACTTGATTGAATGTGATGTACATACTCAAGCATATGTTGATCAAACCTAAAAAGATTTTTGAGTATTTTAGTTGTTTTTGAAAAGTATTTTGTTTTGAAAAATTTCAAAAAATCCAAAAAAATTTCAACTCTGCCTTTTGGCAACTCACATGCGAGTCGTGAGTTTACCCATAATGGTTCGCAACTCTCTGGCAAGTAAGAGTTCAAGTTGCAAAAAACACTTGGAAAATTTTTCAAAAATCTAGGTTTTTGACTTTTTGGTGACTCATTTTCGTGACTTATTCACGAGTCACGAGTTTACTCAGAGGCATTCGCGACTCACTGGCGAATGGATGTCTCAATCGCGAAAAAGACATAGAGAATTTTTTCAAAATCTAGGTTCAAGCGATTTTGGTAACTCAGTTTGATGACTCACTTGCAAGTCAGTTGAGTTGTGAAAATCACATGTTTTGCACAAATAGGGTTAAAAGTCAGACAGTTTTTCAAAACCTTTTTAGTTTCCCTCGCATCATGTGCTATTCTCTTTGTCTTCTCCACCTCTCCCTTTCTCAAAACTGCCATTTTCACTCCAAAAACCTCCATTTTCATCTTCAATCTTCACTCAAACTCCAAGGAAAGGTATGGGTTTTCACTTCTTTTCACTTTATTTCAAGTTCAAAACCTTATTTTTCATGGATTTTTTGTTTGTGTTGAGATATTGAGATATGGTTGATGAACATGTTCTTTTTTTTTTTTTTTTGATGTATGGGTTTTGTTGAGAATGATGGTATAATGCTTGTTTTACATGTTTTTATTACATGCTCATGCAATATACTATGTTTTGTGTTGTGTTGTGTATACCATTGTTGATAAAATGTCTTTTTAGATGTTTTGTGTTGTGTTGTGTATACCATTAATCTTAGGAATAATCATGTTTCTTTCTTTTGAAACATCAAATGATTATGTGTTTTCACACTTTGCCCCTTGCATATTTTCATGCCTTATATGCACACTTTTTCATAAGATGCACACACACACAACCTTTGACATGTTGAGTGACTAATGCCATGATTATATCATGCTTTGATGTTTAGCATCTTCACATGTCAATTTTGTTTGAATTGCTCTTTAAATTTTAGTTTTTAGGATTTAATTCGTAGTTTATTTTCTTTAGTACTAACTTGTTACTAATAAAGTTTGTTACCGGTTATTGTGCTTTGTTTTTGTGGTATTTGCTGCTCTATTTTATAGATGGCACCACAAAAAACCACTGCTCAACAAGGTGACAAGAGAAAGCGCTTTGACAATAGCCTATTTCGCTTCCCTCAACACTTTAAGCAATATTCCCATCAATTCAAAATAGCTCCAATCATTCAGGAGAGATATGTGAATCTTACTGATTTCAAGGAATCCTTCATTCCTAGCTGTTTTGAAGGAAGAGGCTGGGAAAAACTCCTTGGTGATCTCCCTGGAGTTTGTGAACCTTTGATCAGAGAATTCTATGCAAATGCATCACTCAAAGAAGATCACATAGAATGCTGGGTTAAAGGTCATGCATTCACTCTTGACATGGGGGACATTGATGTTGTACTTGGATTTGAGGAACAAGATCATGAAGGATTCATTTCATTCAAGGACAGAATGTCTCTCTGGAATCTATGCAACTCCACATTGGTGGCTATAAGGAAGGAAGATACCTAAACACAACCTCCTTTCCTCCAGGTTTGAGATGCCTTGCCTATATAATAATGTTCAACTTGTATCCAGTAAGAAAGTTAACCACCATCAACAATGCTAAAGCCATATTCCTCATGGAGTTTCGTGAGAAAATCTACATTAACATTGGTGCTCACTTGTATACCATCATATCCGAAGCTACAAAGGCAACCTCAAGGAGAAAGCTTGTTCTCCCAAGTCTTATAATGCAGATTCTTCATGAAAATGGTGTGGAGACTCCACAAGACAAAAGCCTAATGACTTTAGCTCCTTCCATCAACTCTTAAACAATCCTAAGAAGTAGGGTTCAACTTCCTGAAGATGAACAAGCTGAAGAGCATGAAGAAGCAGCTCCTGTTGAGACAGAGACTGAAGAGGAAGGGCCACAACCTCCTCCAAGACGGGGTGGTGGTCGAGGTAGGAGCGGAGCATCATTGTCTTCATCTGTTCCTCCAGATGCTTTCCAGATCATTCTTGAGAGGACTGATGATCTGAGGGATGTAGCAACTAAGCACTCCAACAGCCTTGCAGCTATCCAGGATCAAATCAACTTGTTGGCAGCCAATTTTGATAGACTTACTAGCCTTAGCCCTTTTGCCATTCCAGTCAAAAAGGGGGGAATAGTATTAGGGTAGCTCTTGAGAAGGAGCCTATCTTGAGGGGGAGCACATTTCATAGTTTTCATAGCACTTATGTTTTTACAGGTTTTATGGTTTTCATAGCACCTCATTCTAGTACTCTATTGGTTTAGTACTTTGGTTTTAAAATACTTAGATATTGTGTGTTATGGATACTTGGATGTTTTAGCTATTTAGACTATGCTTTTATTATGTACCTTTGCTTATGTAGCTTAGTACTTTTAGTTAATGTTTTTCATTTTCTTTAGTACTCTTGTGCCCTTGTTGGATCTTGTATCCTTGATGCAAATGCTTTAGTGTTCTTGCATCAGTTGAGTGTTGGACAAGCAAATGATACTTTACATTGAGCTTATTTGCTTGCATGTCTAGATGTTCATTCACCGTGTGAATGTTCATCGTAGTCACTATTTATAGTGATTGTTTGTGTATGATCAAGTTATGTTTTATTGTTATATTCATACTTGCTTGATTGTATTGTGCTTGCTCCATATCGATTATAAGATTTCCGCTTACAATGAACTTAATGAATGCATTTTGTGATATTGTTTTTAGGAAACTTGTTCGTATGGTTCAAGAGCTTCACAGATCTAGAATTAGGTGTGAGTGAGTTTTGGAAACTATTCCCAACTCACATATTTAAGTCTAGAGTTTGTTTTAAGGTTTTGTCACGGAATAGCTGAAGGGGAAGATTGTAAGGTTGAATTTATTCAACTATGTGTTGGCTTTATTCCGTGCCAAATTTGCTTGTAATTCAACATTTAGAAACCCTGTATTTAGGTGGGAATAATGTAAGAGTTGTGTGTGTTAGAGAGTGTGAAGAATTGATCAAGTGTGTGCAATCAAGAGGCAACTCGCGACTGGATCTCGCGATTGACTTGTGAGTGGTGACTCGCCAGAATGTGTCACACGTGTGAAGCATGCAGGAAGTTAAAGGGTCAAGACAGCTTGATCAATATAGGACAAAAAGTACAATATGGCCATTCAGTTATCTGGAGACTAGAACTCATGACTGGCCACTCATCCCAGTCGTGAGTGACTCGCCAGTGCACCCTGTTTTATTGGAAAATGACTTTTCACATTCCTTCTCATACCCTACTATAAATACCCTTATATCCACGAAATGTAAAGTTTTTCAGAGAGAATTTTGAGAGAGAAACCATAGAGAACAACAAGATTGAATCATCTACAATCTTATACATTTGACTCTTCAAATTCTTCTACTCTTACTCTCTCCATTGTCATGCCCATGAGAGGATCTTAAGCCAAATCCTTACCTCACCACATTCAGAGCAGTGAGAAGGTTATTGGTGTTCGGGAAGCAGTTCAAGAGATAACCAATTCATTTTGGTTTATGCAATGGGCTAATTGTGGGATCCAATAAGCTAGAGAAAACAAGGTTAGGCGTAACCCTGTTGGAGCAAGAAGCTTGACTTGGGTGCATCAGGTAGATTAGGCTTTGAGGGTCTATTGCTATTCATGTATCACAACTGATTTTCTAGTGGATCATTTTACCATTTGGAGGGCGGCAGAGAGGTTTTTCGCCAATTTCTTCGGTTTCCTCTTCGATAACATGTGCCGGTGTTATCTTACATTTGCTTCTCTCTATCCCTTACTCTTTACTTTTAATTACTTCTGTGTTGTGATTAAATTATGGCTTAGAGTAGTTTGCATATTTGGGTATAGCTTATATTTATCATTTCGGGCATACATTGTTTGAATATAAGCTTTGTATTGGTTAATTTGAATTTGGCGGTCTAAACATTCACTAGTGTTTTACACACTAAATGAGCTTTCAATATAGATTATGGGCTCACCTTCAAATAATGGAGAAACCATATAATTTGTTGCTACCCACGTAATGGAGACACCATTCTAAGTTAACCAACTAATGTATTTTTTTTTTCTAAAAATAAAAAATAAAAATAAAAAACCTCAACAAAATAACTATAAACTTGAATCACACCAGATCTTAAACTTACCTAACAAATGTGATATTCTCATCCACCATTCCTATGAACCACAATGAATAAAAGAACGAGAACATAGAATATTTGAGAATCAATGAAATTTAAAAGAAAATATTTGATTACAGAATTTTGAAACAGAATGTGAGAGGAAAATAAATATAAAGAAGTTGGAGAGAGGTACTACACTGCATATTTAAATTTTTAAAAAGAAAAGAAAAATGAGAACAAATAACTTAGGAACCAAAAAAAATACCATTTTATCAAATCATATCATTCAGTAATCAATAATATGTTGCATCAATACAATTTTCCATTAACATAACATTTATCCTTGGGGCGAGTGAGGGGTTGAGTTTGACATGGGATTATTTTATCAGAGTTTGACATGGAGTAAGTATTATTTTATTCTGAATCCATAATATTCTCTGCTTTCATATATATAAATATATATATATATCACCTAACTATTTTCACTAATAAAAACTAATCAATATATATATATATATATATATATATATATATTGATTAGTTTTTATTAGTGAAAATAGTTAGGTGATAAAAGTGAATATTAATCTTCGAATCAGCAGTGGGTAGGTGTCTAATAACTTTCCATTAAAACTAACTTCAAACTTTGAAATTCTGGTTAGGACTTTTGCCCAAGGTTTCAAAAATCGATTCTTGGACCATAAAATCAAGTGGCAACTCCAATTTCTCGATTGCAATCCCTGAAACTTGAAGTGAATTTTCAGACTCATGTTTAGGGTAGGCTACATATACATACCCAAAGAACCAGTCATATATAATCGATTCAAGCAAATGGGTTGAACCCACATTTTGAAAGACTTCCAAATATGATTTTTTTCCATTCAATTTTTGTTTGCCTTTTTTTGTTGGTATGGTATATTCGTATTGATGTGATATAGTTTCAAACAGAGGAGAAATTATAAGCCTTCACTTCAAATGGCATTGAATATTATATTGTACTATATTACTTATTAATGTGAAAGTTGAATAAATTCCAGGAGAAATTATAAGCCTTCATCTCCTCTTGCAAATAGTTTGATTAGGAATTATATTTGAAAATATGAAACAAATGTTACCCTTCCTCTCCCAGATCAATCCATGAATCTTTCACTTGCTTAAAAGAGAGAATTATGTTTCTTGATGTTATTGTTGTTGGTTGATTGTGTGCAACCCGAAACCTTCTTGTTTTGTGATTGGAAATTTCTTGAATTGTCTTCAATATTTCATCATCATGAGGATTTGATGATGGCCTTCAATGATTGGAGCTCTAGGAATTGAATCTGGCAATTAATGAACTCTCAATGTTTAGGGTTTTGGTGGAATGATTATGAAAGCTTGTTTGAGGAGGGAAGAAGATTCGGTGATTAAAAAATACACTTCTCTCACGCATTGATTTTCTTAATCCTTTTCTCCTGATTTTACAAAGAAAAATGGTCTAATAAATTTAAATTTTAATCGATCTCTAGAGTATTTGAACTCATGTTTATTCTCTTGGTGATTTGTATAAGAATCTAAATCGAAAAATATTGTCGAAAATTCAAGATCGGAGGTCCAAGAGCAGAAGTGCCATTCAGCACTTCAAAGTAATCACATTTTCTATTCCCTATATGTCATTCAAACACTCTGATGCTAGGTTAAAGTGTTGTTTGGCACTTCAACTAAAATCTTGGTTTTTCTCCAATTTTGAATTTTGCTCGATTTTAACTCACTTCTCTAATTGATTCAAGGATAATTAAGAACTTAAAACTATATTTCAAGCCACTTTATGATCAAATTACCTCTAGAGATAATAAAAGTTTTTATATTTCAATTAGTCATCTTTTTTACGATATAATTATTATTTAATAATTCAAAACCATGTTTTTCTATAGAATTTATCCATTGCATTTTATTACATCCATGTCTAAACCAATGAGATTTTGACATCTAACTAATTCAAGTCATTCTTTTTAAAACCAATCAAAAGTAACTAATCCTAATCACATGTATTGAACCCTAATTCATAAGAATGCACCTGATCAACTGTTTAAAGTTGATGTGGATTGATCTCTGGTGGTCCAATTTTGGCATTCAACGCGTTGTTCAAAACATTACGAGCATTAATGTACTTTAAAATTAAGTTATTGCTCATCCAATGATTTAAAGGATGATTTTACCCTTCCATACGTAAATTTACTGTTTTCCTTTGATTTGTGAATAGACTTCTGGCTGCAAAGTGGGGTGCTCACGCTTACACCTATGCGTCCGCTAATCAGATAGTTCAAGTGCAATTTCGATCTCTCTCAATCTCTTGAAATAAATAAATAAAAAGTTTTTTTTTTTTAATTTTATTATTTGAAGTAGAAAGATTTGAATATTCAAAATCATATAAAATGAAATATAAGAATTAATTTTGATATCATTACTATTTATGTATTTCATATGATTTATTTTAAAAATTTTGTTTCCATAAAGAAATTTACACTTTAACTGGATACTCCCTAAAAAATCCTTTAAAAAGGAGGGAATTAAAAAATAAATAAATAAACTGGGATCTACATTAAATATAGGTAAAACCATGCAGAGATATATATATATATATATATATTTTTTAGAAAACGATAATGAACTTTTCTTTAAACTATATCACAGCTTTTGTTTTAATAGGGTACCAATGAAATTTTCCTAGCAAGGAGATATCAATGGTTTTTCACTCACTCACAGTTGCATTATGAACCAATTTTTTTATTTAGCCTTTTGGCAACAATATCTACTAGTATTTATTCATGAACTTGATTATTTGTAGTAGCGTCAACTATATATAAACTGATCTTTCTTTTTTTTTTTTTCTTGGATAGTTTCGGCTATTTGCTTGTTCAAAATATTACTTGATTGTGTTTGTTTTTTACAATGTAAAATGGGAACTTGCTTCTAATTTAATAGAGTAGTTCTACCAAAAGAAGAAGGAGAAGAAATGGAAGCTGGGAGGGTAGGAATAATTAAGGAGAGAAAAAAAAATTGCTACTCCCTCCGTCCCACTTTTTTTGTCCTGTTTGAAAAGTCAAATTTTTTAAGAGAACATCATTTATTGTATTGTTTACCTTTTAAAAATGTATAAGTTTTCAAAACTACCCTTAAAAAAATTTATCAAAAAATTGAATTAGTAAATTAATAGGGGTATAATAGGAACATTAGTAAATTAATGACTTTTATTTTTAGAAATATGACAATATTTTGGGACATCTCAAAAAGGAATAGAGGACAAAAAAAATGGGACGAAGGGAGTATTAATTAGGTAAATGAGTTGGAAAGCGATAAATAGTCAACTATGTTTTTTAAACTATTAGATCTTTTAGAGATTTACGGTGTAAAAATTGTGTAACTTTTATTGAGTTATACCATGTGTAACTTGAACTCAACTCTAGATATATATATATATATATATATATATATATATATATATATATATATATATATATATATATAAAGTAGAAAGCAAATGAAATGTGAACCACGTGGAATAATATTTAAGTTAGGCTGTACTTACCCCGTTTTATTGGCAGCTACTGAAAGTTGGTTGTAATTGAATTTCTTCTATGTACATCCATTCATCAATTTTCATGGCCTGAAAGTCAAAGCAAAGCATGTAGTACTGTTGACCTTACTCAATTAGTTCACCTACGTATTAAACATAAAATTCATGAAGATTTTCATTTTTGAATGAAGTGAAAGTTAGCTGCAATTTTATAGGTAAGAAACTATTTTCCACTGTTGTTTGATGAATTGACTCCAACTTCAATGGAGCAAATGTTAACAAACCTTCATAACTTGGACCTACGGTTTGAGGGAAAAAATGTTTTTTTCATGGCAAATACAAAAGAGTACATATCAAACAGATATGATCAAAGCCCCTTTTTAAGTTTCAAAGATATTCACAATTATCTGTTTGAAACAAATGGTATGAGTAATAATCATATATCCTCCAATTTTTTTTGGCACATTCTTGCTTTCCTTATCACCCACCACAACTAATTAAGGCATGGCAAATATGGCAACTGAATCGATATTTCTAAAAGTTTCGTGCATTAATGGCAAGTTTGTTGGTTTAATGTGTCTTCATGTACTTCTTGTATTACTTCTCTCAAGCATTGCAACATCTTCGAAGACGATCTTGGACACTTTACCAGGCTATCCTGGTACACTTCCATTCAAACTGGAAACTGGGTGAGTTTGTGCATTAATTCTTCAATATTTTCATGAAGCACATTTGTCTTCTTTTTTTTTTTTTTTTTCCTCTAATTTTCAATGGTTGTATGTATAATTGGAAATGTAACAATTGTGACAATGGCATTGTATATAGATATGTTGCAGTAGGGGAAACAGATGATATAGAGCTATTCTACTATTTCGTTGAGTCACAAAGAAACCCAGTAAGAGACCCTCTTGTGCTTTGGCTTACCGGAGGCCCTGGTTGTTCAGCTCTCTCCGGCCTCCTTTACGAAATCGGTATATCACACTCAACTTTGATTTCTTTTCAATTCTCATACCTAAAAGAAAGAAATTTTGAAATTTTGTGTCTACCATTCAAAACCTTCAAAGAGACAATGGAAATGAAGAATGGTAGGAAAATGTATAATTTATATTACCTTTTTCCATAACTTGTTAAATTGGTTGTTAATTAATTAATTCTTATCTTTTTAATTTGAATTTGCTCATGAAACGATAACATCATTGTTTCGAATTGTTTGTTCTTTTTCGAAGCACGTTATGCATCACTAACACGGACACACCTAGGAACTTAAAGGAGCTGCAAATGTGTCCCCCCCACTCGGTCCTGAACTCATTAAGAATACATGGGGATTTTATTTGGGAGAAAGAAAAAAATGGGGCTTATATGTGCAGTCATTGCCTCATGCCCTGTGGTACATTGCCACTTGAGTCTTTTGATAAATTTATGGGTACCACCAGCGTCAACATGGCATGCTACCACTCGACGATTGATGCATTTTGAACTATGGGTCAGTACTTAGAACTCGAACCCACGACCTCTTGACACTTGATACAAAGTGATGGAAAATAGTCAAAATACACGGGTTTTAACTTTTAAGTCTTTTTTTCACGTGTGATTCCAAACTCGACTTAGTGGTATTAATTAGTTTACAATCAAATATAGTTATTTAAATAAATACATAATTTATATTATTTAATTATTTTGATATATTGTATAGGAGTAAAAAGACATTATATAACTAAAGTTAGTTTCAGGATAAATGCTTTTTAAATTGACCGTAATTTTTAAAAGTTTGGTTTCCTTTTAGCGTTTTTGTGTATTGGATTTGGAGGTAATCATGACACAAATATGATAGGTGTCATAATTAATATAATTATGTGTCAGCTTAGTGTCTTGTCCAATGCTCTTTGATTCTATGCACTATATGAAAACCTCACCCTATTTCTAAAACCCATTTGAACCTGCTCTCAATTTGCCAAATTCTCTAATAAATTCTTTGAAAACTCAATTGTCAACAAAGTAGTTCCATATTAGTCCAATTTATTATACGTACTCAACACTGTCAACGCCTAGTGAGTAGTGACCGTTTGGTTAGAAAATGCGATAAGGTAGTGAAGCACAATAGTTAGGTACATTATATGAGTTGGATAATTCTTCTCAAAAAAAAAATATGAGTTGAATAATGGCTTTATCTGTCCAAATTACAATATGAGTTAAGGATTTAATGCCCACACTCAGTATATATATATATATATATATATACATAAACGCATATGCCTATAAAGTCATTATCTATCATTTCTTCTCTTATTACGATGTTATACATGGGTCCCTAGCAATAATGTTCAACCTTACTTAGAAGTGAGTTGAACAAGAATAAGATACTTTTCATTTCAAATGAAATTTAGAGGATATATTTTATTATTAAGATTTTATTTTTTGGATTTGACCAGGTACAAAGTGACACTAAATATCCTTTTAGATTTATAAGTATATAACATGTAATTTAAACATAAAATAAATCCATTTTAAATAGAGGTGAGGGGGGAGAATCCTCTACATTTGCTTTTGAGATATGGTGCTTTTGAGATATGGAGATGGTCTAGGGCCATAGTCAAATTTTACTTTTTTAGGGATTCACGGGTGTACATATTTGGTGGAATGAGATTTTAAATTGTGTGACAGCATCAACACCATTAAATTCCTAAAAACTAAAATTTAACCTGAAAATGGAGAGGTTTTTATAGGTACCTGACCTAACTGGAGACTCAAACCACTCCTAAGGTCAGCTTCAACCCTCATCTACTCGTCCTCTCTTTAGCAAATATTATGTTGCAAAAAGACCAAACTTACTTTGACAATTAGATATGTTCTAACCCATTTAAATAGTTGAAATTCCCCCATATGCTTTTCTCATAATAAATATATATATATATATATATATATATACACCGTAATATGATTTCACTTACGAAAGGAAAACGTATATGCAAATTAATCATATGACAATCAACATTAATAAATTCTTATGCCTAACCAATTTAATGAAATAAGAACTCAAGAGTGATCCTTTTAATGAAAGCCTAATCATATATTGTCATGAAAATTGCTGCAGTATGTCGTTGTTGACATGTATTTTTGAGACAGTGAGATAAGACAAATCATGTATGTCTTTTACAAGAATTTAGGTAATTTTCCGAGGGGTACGGATGTGTATGGGTCAAGTTGGAGATTTTTTTCAACTTAATTTTGGTGGATTGAGAAATTTCTAACCTATCACATGTGTAGAAATTAGCCCAACCCAATTCACATGGGTTGGATTATGTTAGGTTGGGTTGGGTTAGATTGGGTAATTTGGGTTTGCAGTTTGTGCATATATATTTGGTGCCGTCTAAAAAATTGAGTTTTTATCGATGATTTTATAAGAGATCCTGAGTTCAGTCCCCGCCTACACCAAAAACTGATTAGTGTCTTGGTTTAATAATAAAGATTATCATCGGGAGTAGATGCCATATGTTGAAATTCTCTATTAAAAAAAAAAACACTTTTTTCTATAAATTATTACAATTTATATAATATATTTCTATTATATTCCAAATTTTCATATTCATTGAAACTATTTCTCAAAATACAAAATTAAATCAAATTAAAAAAAATTAAAATAAGGATAATAAAACTAAATTTATATATATAATGAGTCAGGTGGGATTAGATGAGTTAATAGTTTCCAAGACTCAAAATAAAATTCCAACATATCAATTCATGAAAATCAACCGGAGGGATCAAGTTGGGAAGGATTGGTGGGTCAATTTTGTCTTGTTGGTGGAATTGACGCGCACCCCTACCACCGAAGAAGATCATCTTCATTTCTTAGCATATCCAATTTATTTAACCTATTTGGTTTTTTGCCTCAAAATTTAACCCATTCCATTGACTTGAATGTTTTACCTATAGTAACTTTTACTATTGTGCAGGACCACTATCTTTCGACTATGCCGCTTTCAATGGTAGCAGGCCAACGCTGGTTCAGAACCCGTACTCATGGACTGAGGTGCTAAATTCCTATCCATCATCTTCATTCTTATGCAAAGGAATACTTTTTTTTTTTTCTTTTTTTTTTTTTTGACACACTATATATGGCTACAATTTTCCAGGTCGCAAATGTAATATTTTTAGACGCACCTGTTGGTACTGGATTCTCGTACTCTCATACCCAAGAAGGTTACTACAGCTCGGACACTAAATCACCTCAGGCCATATATCTTTTCCTTAGAAAGGTGAGCAAAAACTATGAAATCAAATGGGTTATTCTTGTTGATTTAATTGTAAGTGTTAATTATTTTTGCAAATTGTGATGCAGTGGTTGTTAGATCATCCCCGATATATCAAAAATCCACTTTACATAGCTGGTGATTCCTATTCAGGCGTAATTGTTCCCCAAGTTACTCTTCTAATATCAAATGGTAAACATTCATTCATTAAAAAAAAAAAAAAAACACTAGCATTCATTCATACAGTTTATTCAAAACATTTTCATTGTAAACTAGTCATAATATTGGTCGATTATGGCATTGCAGGTAACAGAGATGGAAAAGTACCTCCCATGGCTCTCCTAGTATGTGCCTAATTATCATACTTGAATTCCCTTTCTTTGTCATGGTTGTTCTGGTTCACTCTGACTCACACTGAACTTTGAAATTCTGGTTTAATATTTATATTGTTTCAATTCAATCAGGGATACATGCTTGGCAATCCAGTGACAGACCAACATGGTGATCAGAATTCAAGAGTGAAATATTTCCACCGGTTGACACTCATATCGGATGAACTTTACGAAGTAATCTGAAACCTCTGCTTATGCTTGATTCTTGTTTGTGATATTAATATACTTACATAAGGAAGGAAGATAAGATACGTCTTGTCACTTGTGTCCCGTGCAAAAAGGCATTAGACACAGGCTTCACTCAGGAAGATAATCTTTTCTATTTAACTAAAATGAAAAAAAAAAAAAAAAAAAAAAAAGTCAATTTTTCAGTATAAGAATTTTTTTTTTTTTTTTTTCAATCTAATAGCAGTACAGAATGTCACTTGATTTTAAATTTAATTGACGTAGTACTAAATACACTTTCAAAGTTGTAATATTTGAGCAAAACCATATAATACGATTATATGAAAAGGCATTGAACCATTGTCCACTTGAATTATGTATCAGGGTTTGGCTTTGTAAAGTGGTATTTTTTTTTTTTTATTCAAAAAGAGAAAAATGATTTTTTTTTTTTTAGTTGTAACTTGTAACTAAGGAGGTAATCATTTGTTACAAGTACTCAAACCATTTAAATCATTATCTTTGACTTGCAAATACTTTTCCCCTTAGTTCATGAGTTCATCATTTGATTACTTGGCTGTAATAGTAAAATAATTTGATTACAACAGATAATGATGTTTCTAGTTTCTACCACTATTTAATTTCTAGCATGTGTCCTGAAAATTTTACATATATGCTTTTCCAGTCGATAAAAGCTGGTTGCAACGAGGAATACGTTGATCCAGACATAAACAATTCAACATGCATTGATGATATTGGACTTGTCGCAGAGGTTAGAGGACTTGCCCATCTAGTTGTTTCAAAACAAATTTATTTTATTCTTTTTTTTTTTTTTTAATTCTAATTGTTTGTCACTAGTGAGAATTACTTACTGAATTTTCATTTACTTCATTTTATTTTATTTTTTCCTTTTATTTTATTTATCCTTTTGTTGTGTAACTAAATGTGTGACTGAATTTGTAGTGCACAATAAGAGTAAATGATGCACACATTTTGGAACCCAAGTGTAGCTTTGCAACCCCAAGACCAAAAACCATGAACTGGGGAAGAAAATTTTTTGACGACATACCGGATGAGATCATTCAATCACCTACTAAACGCCAAGAAAAGTGGTGTCGGGTAACATTAATGTCTATGTCTGATTTTGTAGAATATTGATTCTCATACATCCACTATTTTACATTTTTTTTTTTTAATACCCATCTTTATGATTAAAATATAAATATTTTCATATCAATTGTAGATACATGTGTGAAATAGTGAATTTGAATGATCATGAAAAAATATTTTCCCAATTTTGTAAACTAGATTCTCTTGTTAAGGCCACCTTTATACTTCCTTGCAGAATAGCAATTATGTGCTCTCTTACATGTGGACCAATGATCAAACTGTACAAAATGCTCTTGGGGTCCGAAACGTAAGTGACATTTCACTAAAACTTTCAGGTTAATAACGTTTTATTGTTGCTAAGGGTTATGTAGTTCAACTATTACTTTCTAGTATTTCTACCAAAGACATTTAGGCTTTAAATTTCTCTCTCCAACCACCCACGTAAAAAAAATTGCTTTAAAAGTTAATTTATGCCGAAAAAATAATAAACCAAGGCCAAAAGTTGTGGTTTCCCAAGTCAAACTAATTTCACTAAGATGTTTTTGAAATGAAATTTTAGGGGACGATAATAGATTGGAAGAGGTGCAATAAAAGCTTAGCTTATGATAGCAACCTCCACAGCGTGGTTCATTATCATGATGAACTCCTTAAGAGAGGCTATCGAGCTTTAATATACAGGTGATTTCTCATTACCATTTTGCTTATGCTTCTGCTGTGATCAACTCAAAATTGATCAACATTTATTAAATTAAAAGCATATGCATCTTTCAAAAAAATTATTCAAAATAAATTTTTTTTTTATTAAGAAAAAGGGGGGACTCACGTGTGGTAATCATTGTCCCACGCCCCATGGTACATTTAGGTAAGCTCATGGGTACCACCAGCTCGAACTGGAGCACAGAGACCCCAAACTCACACACACCCCAAGCTCTATTAACTTCGAATTAAAATCATTTTAATATTTCTTGATCATATAATTGTCATTGTTACAGTGGTGACCACGACATGATGATTCCGTATGTGGGTACACTAGCATGGGTAAATTTTCTGAATATGACCACGGTTGATGGTTGGAGGCCTTGGACTGTTGATGGTCAAATTGCAGGGTTAGCTTCTGATCTTTTTTCTTTTTTTTTTCTTATTATTTTTGTAACTCTGTACCTGTTAAGCTATATTTATACATATATGGAGAAAATTCTCATACTTATAATTCACCTTATTTTTAATAGATTCACAGAGAAATATGTGAAAGCAGGTGGAGACGGCTTAACCTTTGCTACAGTGAAGGCAAGAAAAAAAAAATTCCCGGTTTATTTAAAAATTGCAATAGTTTTCACAAGCAGGAAATGAGTAATTTTGATATTTTTACTTGTACAGGGAGGGGGTCACACAGCTCCAGAATACAAGCCTAAAGAATGTCTTGAAATGGCAGATAGGTGGATGTCTTTCTACGGTCTCTAAGTACAATTTACACCTACGAAATTGTTCGAAGATTTTGATATGTAATGATGTGTACGAGATCAAGAGCCCCCAATTTCTTACTGTTGTACTGAAAATAAAATCCCCAAGTAGTTTTGTTTCTCTTCTTTTTGTTTTTTACAACTACCCTATATAAAAGGTTGTCGCTTCTAAAAAAAAAAAAAATATATATATATATATATATATATATAGGCAAAACTAAATACAGTAACTTATGTACAGTAATTAGGTTCCTCTCTTTAAATTAAGCCACCTGTCAAATTAAAAAAAAAAAAAAAAAAGCAAACGGCGGTAAAACAGGCACGTCTTTCTTCTTCCTTTTTGCCTGAACTGTGAGAAAACCCAATGGCTTCACAGTTTAGATCTCTCAAACTTCTCACCCACAATCTCATAAACACCTAATGAGTTCAGATCCCGTAGACTTCTCATCAAAATCAAGTAAAAGGACAAAGGGGCTGGAAATTGTTCCTCTCTTCAATCCATATCTATTAAAATATAAAAATTAATCCTAAACCATCACTCTATTAAGATTTGGAGTTTTCTGAGAGATGTTATTCATCTATAGGTAAAGGCGCAGAGCATTGATATGTCTTTTGAAGAAACAATGAAGATCAATAGAGGCGCTTAAAGGGAAAGAGCAATCCAAAAAGCTCATTTCCTAGTATAAGGCTCTAAATCCCATCTGAAGCCATTGGGTTCTTATGAGATTTGTCTGAGAGATCTAAAGCCATCAATGCTTCAGAGATTGAGGGTGAGAAGTTTGAAAGATCTGAAGCGTAAAAGCCATTGGGTTTGTCACGGGTCAGAGGAGAAAAAAAGAGTATTTTAAATGCTGTTTGCTTTTTTTTTTTTTTTTTAAATTTAACAGGTGGCTTAATTTTAAGAGGAGAACCTAATGTACTGTATATCAGTTTTTCCCTATATATATATATATATATATATATATATATATATATATATATATATATAAGGTTGTCAAAATTAGGATCCTACGTAGTTTCGTGGAAAATATGTGGGATTGTGGATTATAAAATCGGATCGTGAATCGTAAGATCCTACATATTTTCATATTTAAAACAAAAAACACACACACACACACATATATATATATATATATATATATAAGGTTGTCAAAATTAGGATCCTACGTAGTATCGTGGAAAATATGTGGGATTGTGGATTATAAAATCAGATCGTGAATCGTAAGATCCTACATATTTTCATATTTAAAACAAAAAACACATTAATAATGACTTTGTATGTTGAATAATCACGTAAGTTGTAATTTTATCCACTAAAAAAAAAACAAAACAAAACAAAGTTTGCATCATATGATGCAATTTGCATGTCATACATCGCTACGTCTATACTGACGAAACAAATATATGTAAGTTCTGACCCAGTATATCTAAAAAGTTCAATAATATGGAAATATTTTCCAAGTTTCAAGTTTAAAATCCAAAATAAGTTATCATGGAAACTAGCGAACTAAAATATGAAATCCAAAAACGAGATAAATATTAATGTGAAGTGAACATTTAATTATTCTCATTCTAAGTTTCTTATAATTACGGTCCTAATCAATATCATCCAGTTCATTATCTATGTAGACATTGTATATTTGTATACTAAATCTGCAAAAGAGATCAAGATACAACTCCACACTTAACTATTCAAGTTATACCACTTAGTGAACAAAAAACTAGAAAACATTTGCTTAGGTTAACATAATTATATAAAATAAAATAAAATAAAAAAGTCATACCATCACAACATAGAAAAATAAAAACCCTTAAAGCTTCATCAAAACCCAAAATTTATCCCATAAAAAAATTTATTAAAAAAAAAAAAAAAAAAAAAAAAAAAAAAACCAAAAACTAATCTTATGATCCTACCATTTTTATAATTCTAGTGCGATCCTAAACATTTTGGTGAGGTGGGATCGTAAAATCGTGTGATCTTACGATCCAAATCGCAATTTTGACAACCATGCCCCAAAGTGAGTAATTGTCATATTTGCAAAACATAATTTATCTATCATTGATCCTCTGTACACATATTATGAGAATAAGAATACTTGGTGTATAAATAATTTAGCTACCATTTTTACGATTCTAGTACGATCTTAAACGTTTTGGTAAGGTGGGATCGTAAAATTATATGCAATCCTACGATCTAGATTGCAATTTTGAAAACCATGCCCCAAAGTGAGTAATTGTCATTTTTGCAAAACATAATTTAGAATAAGCATATTTGGTGTGTCCACTTTTTAAATTATCCAAAATACCATCACACATTCCTTTTAGTGGACAATGTTTCTCTTTAAACTAGTTTGAAAAAAAAAAAAAAAAAAAAAAAAAAAAAAAAAAAAAAAAAAAAAAAAAAAGCTCTTAAAACTCATCTTATATCTTTTGAATGGATGTGAATTTTAAAAAACTAGCCATTGCATTTTATGTTTTTAATACACATGTCAAATTTCATTCAAATCAGATGTTATATACTATTTGATCAATAAAAATTTTTATGCATAAGTTTAAATCATAAAAACTTGAATTTTAAACATTTAATTATGACAATTACTGATCTTTGATTTTCTTGAAAATTTTCAAGCAATGAGGATATAATAAGAACTGTAAGGACCTGATTTGAGTCCTTAGCCCAAAAGGTGGATGGACTTAGGCCCAAAAAGCCCAAAATAATGAACTTGTAGAGAGTGGGTTGGAAAAACTGGGCTAGAATGTGTTGGACAATAAATAAGGTGGATTCGAATGATAAGAAAATGAAGATGGACAAATTTTAACTATAGAAAATTGTCATCAGCAAGGTTTGAGGAGATCAGTTCTTTTGTATTACTCTTAAGTTTGATTACAAGTTTGGTTCTTGATTGCTACAGTATTCTTTCTTGATTTCTCGATCTCCTTTTCCTCTAGGTTTTCTTACATTATATACCTCTCTTTCAATGATCGTAGCCTTCCATTTGTTGACCATCCAGGCCACTCCTTGAGTGCTTATCCCATCAGACACCCCCTCTGACCCTCTGTGAGTTGGGGTAGCCAAGGCAACACTGTTCACAGGTCTTCTCCACATAAATGCGGCCAGAAAGTTAGCTGCAGAGCATTCAATGCAATGACAATAGCTTTTCCTTAGATATTTCATAACTCCCATCCTTCCAGTACGTTCATAACGCATATCCCTATCAATGGAGCTTCTTAGAAGGTCACCTTGAATGACAGGATATACATTTGATCTGTGTCTCGTTCATCTGAGGAGATACTACTCTTCGGACCAAACTCCCCAACCTCTTCATTCGCAACATACTCATGGAACTCTAAGCTTAACACCCTCACTACTGTTTACTCGTCCTCAGACCAGCCAACGTCCTCAGCCAAGGCTCAAGGCCCAATATATAATCTTGGCCCCTTATCCCTACAATAGCCCCTCAAAACTCTGATTTTTCCCTTCTATCCGAGGAGAAAAAGTAGGGTTTTGATTTTTCAAGAGTTAAGACCATTTATTTATTTGGTTTACACATGTGTGAGTACCATTTTGCATGCCCCATAACTGTTACTGTTGCTTCGAAGCTTGCGATGCGTCATTAATTGCTCCATGCAGTGCTTTGTTCCCTGCATCCAACGGTGAGACGCAAATCCTACAATTGACATTTTTACTTGAATTTTGAGCGAGATAACTCCCAACCAATTTCACCTCCTATATAAGGTACCTGGGGAAATCATTTTTCCTCATTTCACAAGTCTCTAAGCTCTCCAGAGATCCCACACGCACAGACCCTTAAAGCTTTCTAAGTTCCCAAATTTCCCAAGTCCTTTTCTTAAAAAATCTTTGAATCTTCTAAAGATCAAAGGGTTAATACACGTGCTTATTCTCATAAGTTTCTACATCTTTAAACTTTTTTCTCCTCGGCCAATCTCCTCAGCCTTTTATTCTTCGTTTTCTTTTTTTGAAAATTTCTTTGCATTCCTTTAGCTCGCCTAAATGGGTAGGTTCAAACACCTCATAGATTCTTCGGCCGGTATGGAGGGCTTTAGGGCTAAGTACCATATCCCACAGTGAATAACCCTGCGGTATTGTGCTCCAGACCGAATAGTCACAGATAGGAAGAAAAGGGAGGTTGTCATTCCTATGATCGCTTTTATATAAGGAGGAATGACACTTCCCATGGGTAGGGTGACATGAGACTATCTGATCAACCATAAGTTGACTCCCCATCAGTGTACCCCTAACCTATTTAGGGTCTTGGGTAGCGTAGACGCTCTCAACAAGCAGATGGGCCTGAGAGTCACGTGGCATGATGTCGTTCATATGTATGAGTCCCACAAGCTCGTCGATGCGGGATATTACCTCAAGTCTCGAACCACCATTGTTAGACTAATTGCTTACCTAATCGCCTCCAGGGAATGGTCGAGAGGGAGAGCTAGGTGGGGTACCCTAGGTTTAGGTCCCTCGGCTTGGGATTTAGTTCATTTAGCTTTACCACCTTTTCCTTTTAACACTTTGTTTTCCTTAGACAATGGGTTTCGTTGATCTGACCATGGTTTGCTCCTCGAATGTTTTTGCAGATAAAGGGCACGTTGCTTTTAGACTCAATCTTGTCAACGTCATGGGTCTCAACAAGGTGCTACGATCTGAGATTTTTGTGAGTGAAGAAGGGTAATTATGAGCCGTTCACTTAATATTGGACTTCAATTCCTTGTCAAATGCATTCCAAGACGCGGTCCAAGCAATACGAGCAGGCGACCCTAGAATCCACCGAATAGACATCTCACAACCCGGTTTCTTGGCTCAGGAAAACCTCCCTCTAGTCGAGCTTCCTCTTCAACGTTCTCCCCGAGAAGTAGCTATTTCGAGGGAGGAAACAGCCTCTTCGCGTCTCTCCCTTGAGGCCGAGATTGACCAATTTTGCTTCGAAGAAGAAGAAAAGGTGCCAGAAAGGCTTGTGGAGCTCTCAAATTCTAAAGTTGAATTTGACAAATCTTCTGTGGCCCACTCTCCTGGACTTGTAGTCGCTCGGGTCGATACCAGTTCCGAGGAAGAGGAAGAAATGGCTTTGAACCTGAGGAAAGGCCTTAAAGGTCTAGTAGCCAAGGAGAACATCTTCTTCCCGGAGGATATCTGAGAAGTTCTAGTGACACTCCCTCCTCTTGTTGCTAACCTTCTCCCTCCTCCTGAGCAGCTCCCCACCACTCAAGCCCCTCCTCCTGATGCTGAAGTCTCAATAGGGGCTGGAAAGGGTAAAGAGGTTCAACCACCAATGAAGGCCAACCACTCCGAGGACGCTCTTACGATCAAGGATGTGGTCTCCAAGGCTAAGGATGCAAAGTCTAAGTCCAAGGCTGGGGATTGCCAATCCAAGGCAACTGATCCCAAGAAGGACCCTCTTCTAGCAAAGGCCTAGCTATAGGGATTTCTTTTTTATCTTTCTGCATGTTTTTTTTTTTTTGGTGGTATTCCACCACTGTTTGTAATAGACTCTCCATTTTATCAATGAAAAGACTTTACCTTTTGTCTTATGAATCTTTATTTTTCCTTGTAACCTTTACTCTCCTATCAGTATTAACCAAGATTGCTAACAATAATGGATGGTTATTACTCATATTTTAACAAAAGCTAAAAATATTGTATTACTGCTAATTCAAATAAATTGAACAAGTGCCAGTAATAAAGAGAATTATCAACTACTCGTACTGAAAGTTGGGCCTTCTGCAAGAAATGCTGAATCTTATGGAGACGAATATTATATCTTGTAAAAAATAAACAGAGCAGACAACCCTTATTCTGTTCAACACTTATATAAACTAGTGTATGACCCGCACAATGTGCGGGCTAGTTAGTTTTATTTATTTATTTTGAATTAGGATACTCTTATTTGTTATTTATGGTAAAATAAATAAAACTCACTAATTTATAGGTATGGTATCTTAAAATTTTAAAGAAGCTCTATTAATATGGTATTACAATTTTCACTTATTTTATGAAGCTAACAAAATGAAAATGAAGTGACAATAATTATTTTAGAATACCTGTCATCACTCACTTGAAGTGTCGATGCTAGGTTTGTAATGCCCTTGGTAATAACAAACTTCAACCTTCTATATAATCCAATCCTTAATACATATTGGGTTACACCTCACCCACATAAGTAATAACCCCTTACCATATACCAAAGTATATCTCCTCTCCTTCTCATGTTGGCAAGAACCATTTCTATCACAATTTAATTAAAGAGAAAATCACATTGAATGTTATATGTTCACTCTTTTATTATTTTCTTTTCACTGAAGATGTTTGAAATTTCTTCTACAAAATTTGGCAATTAGTAAATCACATATGGATCCAAAAAAAGAAAAACGAATTAGATGTATAGGCAAAGTAAATGTAAGTAAACTTCATTCTCAAAAAAAAAAAAAAAGTAAACTTAATAAATTTAATATTGTGTTTTATTTTTAGGGCCCAATATATAATGATTGTTAATTTTTTAAGTGAAAGACAAAATAAAAAGAGTGATTAGATTCTTATTAAAAATAAAAGCAATAAAATGGTCTTAGTGTAAATAAAGACACATATTGGGTATTTTGTGAAGCATGAAACTTCGAAGAAGGTTCCTATTAAATTACTTTTACTATTCCCAATCCCATCCGTGATTGAGATTTATCTCACCTCTACTATTCCTATAAAGTTAGTTTTCATTTCCTCTATACTCTTCTTCAGTTCTTTACTTCTTCCTCGTTAGTGAGCCTCTGTGAACTCCCTTCACATCATCTTCTTCTTCTTTTTCTTTTTCTTTTTTATTTCTTTTTTTTTTTTTTCACCATGCTTTTCTGCTAACATTTTCAAGTTTCAGTTTTTCTCTTTTTAAATAACTATTCAGTCTCATGAAAAATAGCACATGAAAATATTCTCACCTTTCAACTGGCTGCAGTAAATCCAACAACTTTCATTCCAGAGTAAATTATTCTTGCAGAAGAGCAAAACATTAATTCAAAACTTCTATCACTGTTTGTAGGGGAAAAAATGGTTCAAAAGGTAAATATAAATTGAGAGAGGTTTATAATGGAAGATGGCCGTTGTAGTTAATTTCACAACTACCTAAGATCACGTTGTTTCAGATTTCTAGTAATTGGCTAAAAGAGTTATAGGCGGTGTTTATTGATAAAAGCTGGCAAGCAACAGTCCACTTAAGCATTTTTTCTTTTAAATGTAACAGTTCCTAAAGCATTTTTCTTTCAATGGCAAAGGGGTGCAATGCTTGATTTTTTAAATCCTGAAGACGTGAAAGGCACAACGTTTTGCTTTTTATTCCATGCTTTTGACCGGCAGCGTGGCAGATTTTTAAGTGGGATTTTTTCCTACATGTCGCAACCTCCTTAATTGTAGGAAAATGCTTCTGCTATTATATATAGTTAGCATTTAACCCGCGCAATGCACAGGGTCATTTTACATATTTAAAAAAACAATCAACTTAATATAACAATACAATGTATTATAAAGTACATTATAATTAGACTGGGCAATGTACTTTAATTTAACTAATTACTGAAATAAACTAAAATTAGACTTTAAAATAAAATTTATATCATAAAAAATTGAAAGGCGTATACAAATGTTATAAGGAATAATAGAATCAGTTTTAAAACCATAGATCTGGCTTAGATGCTAATTCGAAGGCAGAATCAATTGCTGGTGTTACAACCTATGCTACCTCCTCTCTTGCTACCGGTGCTTATTTGATTGGGCATTGGAGTGCCATTACAATGCTTTGTAGACGACATACAATAAGTTGTGTAAAGCATCAAATATAGGGGGGAGGAAAAAGAACTAATCAAGCATATTGATAAAAAATAAAAATAAAAAACTCAAATAGGGTCTACCAAGTACTTTAACCAACCACAAAAATTAGTAACAGTTCTCTAGGTGTCTCTTATGAAAGAAGAATTTAATTCTGTTTTAGGGGGAAAAATACTGATCAAGCACCAAAAAAAAAAAAAAAAAGAAGAAGAAGAAGAAGAAGAAGAAACTTGAGGAATATTAAGAGGAACAAACTCCTTTCTATTCTTCTTAAATAGCATTTAAATTTACATGTACAAAAATTGGGTTTTATGAAAATAGTCCAAAATATGTAAAAAAAAAAAAAAAAATTCAAATTCTATAATTAATTATTTCCCCAACAGCAAAACGCAACAATACCCATTTGGGACATACTTATACCTGTTGGGAAATAAGTCATGGGAAGTCTAGTAAGCATTCCATTTCTTTACAATGAAATCCCAAATTTATTTTAATTGTAGTAATCTATAAAACATAACAAATGCAAATATAATCTAATAGGCTTATTGTAAATTAAATCAAGATAGACAGATTTAGAGAGACGAAAAAATCAAATCAAAACCTAATGTAGCCCAAATATCTAAATAAAAATCAATCCAACCAAATTACTCAAAACTAATTCATATTTTATACCCATATCTAAGAAAGAAAGGGGAAAAAAAAACTTTACATGTAGTAGTTCAGGTTCACACTCCCTCTCACTTTGTCATCACACCACAAACCAACACTCACACCAAAATGAAAACAACACAGCCATAGTCAAATTCCAATGTATATAATGAAAATTTTTCATAGAAACATACACTAATACACAGCTCTAGGAACTATATTAAATCTTTCGCTTTATGACTAATTATGTATCTTTAATAAGAAAAAGAAAGAAGCATAGATTTGATATTTTGAATGGAATCAAGAATATAATCAAGGGCCATATTGATGGAAGAAAGGGTACCTAGTGCTGGCCTCCATTTCTACCTCACCTTTAAACTGATTTTGAAGAAGTTTGAGTTAGCGGGATCTTACAGACTGTATCTATGTCTCTCTCTATCTCTATCTCTATATTTTTCTGTAGGGAAAAACTTCTGCTTTTATATATAGCTAGCCTAATACCCGTGCTATGCATGGGTACCCTTCTATTCAAACAAACCATTTCTAGATAGATGCTAAGATTTGAAAATATTTGACCCAATACACTAACATATTCCATAAAGTTTCAATTCCTATAAAAAATCAAATGGCTTTATGTAAAATCTAAAATTTTCAAGCAAATAAAAGAATTCTTGAAATTTATTTCTTCTCTCCTATTATCAGCAAAAATAACATGAGACGTAAACAAAAGGGATTAATAAATCATTCAGAGGAAAAAGAAAATCCAAAAATGACATATAAAGACTAAAGCAAGCTTCATCTAACTTTTGGCATGTAATAATAAAAAAATCTATTCGAAATTTTCATGAAATCATAAAATTAAACATGATTATGGTTTTTTTCAACCCACATGTTGATGCTAATTGCATCAACTTCACATGTAGAATGTAGGATGCTCCTTTCCTTCTTCCAGCTTCTACCTTTGCTTTGTGGTCACCATAATAATCCAAACATATATTTTGGATAAGACACTCGAACAATTTTTATTAAGTAAAGGAAAAAATACTAACACTGTATATTAATATTGTACAACATAACTAAGCTCAACCATAATGAGCATCTCCTCCAATGCCTCAAAGCACTGTCTTCCCTATCTTCAACACTACCAAACAAATAACAACCACCAAATTGATAACCTCTAAACAATTTCTCTCTCTATGACCACCTGAAATTTCTTTCACACCATGCGGCTAGCATTGCAGTGACATCTAACACCCTTAACAATTATCACCACAGCTATTATCATTAATGTAACGCTTCTCTTATTTACATATGTACTTACTAACTATGATTTTTTTTTACGCATTGAAACAAAAGGCAAACAAATAAATATTTGAAGTAAAAAAAAAAAACTTTCAAAAGGGTTAACTAATTGGTGCCTTCATAGAACTTACCTCTGTGTTGCAAAATAAACAGGAAATGCAACAACAACACCTTGTAAAAGAGACATATCTCACCATATAAATGACATTTTGTAATAAGAAGACTGCCTGAAACATCATTAGTTCAAGCTAAAATTTCATGATAATCTTTTAAAACTTCTTTTAAAAAAAAATCAAAATATAATGCTGCAGAAAAACTACTTGGCAATATGGTATTTCTTTCATGGATCAATTTTGAGCGTTTAAAAACTCAAACCCCAATGCCGCATCTCACCTGAACGTTAAACCCAATCATTCAAGACAAAAGAAAACACCTTCCCTCCATCCTTTCAATAGTCACTACAACTGCCATATGATCTACTGCTTTGCTGCTCTGCCCCATCTCTTCTCTACAACATTATTTTGTAAAATCTGAAATTTTAGAGTGTATAACAATTTATAATGTTTTCTAAGTGAAATTATGGTTTTCTGGTTTTCTATATTGCAATCTGTTATGATTCTAGTTTCATAACATAATTGAGAGCACTAACATACCATACACAAAGAACACAATTGAAGGATGATTCTTTCATAGACCAATATAATTACGATTCTAATATCATAACATGATTGAGAGCACTAATAGAACATACACCGATACTACTTTTTTTTGTGTTTTTTGCAGGGATATCCAAGTGAGAGGAATTTAAAAAACAGGGCAATCATAGTAAATCTAATTTGTATAAAATTTCACCGCAGATTTCCATTGGCTTTTAAAAAGGGACCATTTAGAAACAACAGACCGAAAAAAATAAAATTTTAAAATTAAACTTTGGTGTGGTTTTGATTATTAAAGATTTGTGTTCTGAGTGATAGAGCAAATGCTCATTTACGCAAACTGAATAATCCTTTGAGTTATACTCTTTAAAGAAAAATAACAAATAACAAAGCATATATAATCACAACTTTCTTGGGAAAGAAACAAAGATGGAAAGCAAGAGAGAAAAAGTGAGTTACGGCAAGAAGGAAAGAACCAAACAAACAACATCAAAATCTGAAATCTACAAACCGTAACAGAAATTCCCAAAACATCAAAGCAAATATCTAAATCTATACCTATCCAACCAAAATACCCAAAAACTAAGTCATATTAAATACCCAAATATAAGAAAGGGGAAAAAAAATTAACCGATGGCAGTTTCGACGATCTGATGATGGCAGGTAAATGGCCTGATAGATGGAGTTAATGGCACTTAGATTTCTCTCCCTCAATATCAATTCATGTGTGTACCTGCAGTTTTGGTGTTCTGAGTCTGGTGAGGGAACAGATGGCGGCGGAAAAACTGACAGTAATCGTGTTTTGATTTCTTATGCCCAATCGATGTACTCTTTACCGTTCTGCCTCTTTCTCTTCTCTGTTTCTCTCTCCGTGTCCCAGGCCTCATTACCTCCCTCTATTTCTATCTCTGTGTGTATTGTATTTCTATCTCTTCTCTGGCTTATTAACATAACAGTCTAACGATTATTCTTCCTCTTCTTCCAAAAAAAATCTCCAATTGGTCGATCTCTCTGCACCCTGTGTCTAACCAACTCTCTCTCTACCGTTCTTGGACTTTTGGCCTCTAAAACTTGATTGTCCAAAGCCAATTATAAATAACCTAAAATTAAACCAAAATCAAACACAAAATTAATTGAATCCAAATACTCCCAAAAGTTTTTAGTATACTGAGAAACTAAATCGAATTTAAAAAATCAAATCAAAACCTAATGTAACCTAAATACCTAAATACAAATCAATCCAACCAAATTTCTCAAAACTAATTCATATTTCATACCCAGATCTAAGGAAAAAAAAAAACCTTACCAGTTGTAGTTCTCTCTCTATGTCCGTATCTCAAATCCTGCGTGCACCTTTAGGTTACCGGTGCCGGTTCCGATAGCCTAAGTCTGGCAAGGGACGAACGCTGGTGGGAAAATGATGGTGATAACCGGCCGGCCGTACGAACTCTGTCTCCTTCTCATCTCCGTATCGCAAGCTTTTTTTCCTTTTTTTTTCTCCTTCTCTGTTTCTTTCCCCCGTTTCCTCATCGCCTCTCTCTCTCTCTCTCTCTCTCTCTCTCTCTCTCTCTCATCACCTCTCTATTTCTATTTCCTTGTGTACTTTAATTTTAACCGGTTATTTTTTTGTTATTTATAACGAGAGGTTTTAAACGGTGTGTAGATTTCTAACCAACATAATTTATCACTTTTTAACATATACGTGGCAGCATTTTAAGGGGCTTTTTTTCCTAACGTGGCAGCACCTCCTTAATGGCTTCTGCTTTTATATATAGTATTAGATTAGATTAGATTAGATATCTAAGAACATCAGCTTACTTAAAACCCCTGATCCAAGAAGTTGGGTATAACCTGGGATCTATTTTGACATTTAGAAAAATAAATAGAAAGTGCTAATTTACTCAAAGCACGTGGTCCGAAAGACCAAGCATGAATGAGGCTTTGCTTAAAACTTAGTAAAATGAACTTGCAGTATTAATTTACCCAAAATATGTGGTCCGAGAGGTCAAGCATGACTGAGGTTCTGTTTAATACTTAGAACAATGATTGAAAGATATCAATTTTCTCAAGGTATGTGGTCCGAGGAGCCAGGCATGATCAAGGTTCTATTTGATACTTAGATAGATGTCAGGAAGTATTAATTTACCCAAAGGATGTGGTCCGAGGAGCCAAGCATATGGTCTGAGGGGCCAAGCATGACTAAGGTTCTGTTTAATACTTAGATAGATGTCAGGAAGTATTAATTTACCCAAAGCATGTGGTTAGAGGAGTCAGGCATAGCTAAGGTTCTCTTTAATGCTTAGAACAATGATTAGAAGATATCAATTTTCCCAAGGTATGTAGTCCGAGGAGCCAGGCATGACCAAGGTTCTGTTTGATACTTAGATAGATAGTAGAATGCATGACACACAATACAACAAACCTAAATAGGGTGAAGAAAGTATTTTCCTCTAGATCTTTAAGATAATATGCACCTATTCCCACTGCTGATATGATACGATATGGTCCTTCCCAGCTGGGCCCTAACTTTCCCCAGGTTGGGTTCTTTGCAGTACCCAAAACCTTTCTTAACACCAAGTCACCAGGTGCCAGTGGTCTCAGCTTCACATTGGCATCATACCCTTGTTTGAGTTTATGTTGGTAATAGGCCAATTGAACCATGGCATTTTCTCTTTGTTATTCAATTAAGTCTAAACTTTTCTCCAGTAGCCCATCATTACTGCTCGGGGTGAAGGAACTTGTTCTCAGCCTCGGCCCCATTGGTCATTGAAAATGGCGTCTCCCTAGTGGACTTACGGGGCGTAGTTCAGTATGTCCAAAGGACATGTGGCAGTTCTTCCACCCACTTACCCTTTGCGTCATCCAGCCTCTTTTTAAGCCCTCCCACTATGAACTTGTTGACAACTTCAGCCTATCCATTCCCCTGTGGATATGCCGGCATAGAATATCTATTTGTTATGCCCAGGTTACAGCGATACCTCCTGAAGGCCTTGCTATCAAACTGCAATCCATTATCCGAGATGAGTGTACGAGGGATTCTAAACCAAGTGACAATATTCTTCCGAACAAATTTCTTAGCATCTGCATCCCTAATATTTGCCAGTGGTCCAGCTTCAACCCACTTGGTGAAGTAATCCGTGCTGACCAACAAATATATTTTATTCCCAGCTGCTTTTAGGAAATGACCTACAATGTACAATCCTCATTGAGCAAAAGGCCGAGGGTTGGACAGCAGATTAAGGACTCCTCCGAGTTGATGAATGTTTGGTGCAAACCTTTGGTATTGGTCACACTTCTTCACATTCCTGTGCTTCTTTCTGCATATTTGACCACCAATAACCTTATGTGAGGGCCCCGTGAGACAAAGATCTGCCCCCCGTGTGGCTTCCACAAATCTCCTCATGTAACTCTTCCAGGATTAGTTCAACTACTTCGGGGTGTATGCATAGTAGATACGGGCCAGAAAAGGATCTCTTATACAACTTCTGGTCCTTGGACAGCTAGAACCGAGGAGCCTTTCTCCGTACCTTATCAGCCTCGGACTTATCCTCGGCCAAGATATCTTCCTTAAGAAATAGTACAATAGAGTCCATCTAGCTAAGACCCACCCTTACTTGATAAACATGAACCACATTTCCTCTTACCTCTGTAGGTTTACATAAGTCCTCCACAAGTATCACATGAGGTAAACTTTGTGCCAAGGAGGTTGCCAGTGTAGCAAGAGAGTTCGCGTGTATATTTCTACTTCTAGGGACTTATGATAAATTAAAATACTCAAATCCAAACTGTAAGTGTCTCACTTGGCTCAAATATTCCTACATTCTAGGATCTCTTGCTTCCAACTCTCCCTAGACTTGGCCTACCACCAGTCTTAAATCAAAGAAGATGTCCACTATTTTCCCACCCATCTTCTGGACCATGGTTATCCCTACTAACAGAGCTTTATACTCAGCCTTATTGTTTGTGGCCAAGAAGCCCAATCTCAATGATTTCTTAATCGCGATCATCTCTGGCTATATCAGAACTAGCCCCACTCCAGATCCTATGTGGTTTGCCGCAACATCAACGTAGACCTTCCAAGACAAAGGTTCTTGTACGAAAATTACCCCAACCGATTTTCCTTCCATGTTTTACTCCTCTACCCTTTCTTCTAATGGGGTTTCAGTAAACTCAGCCATTAGGTCAATGAGGACCTAACTCTTGACAGAGGTGCGAGACATATACTTGATGTCAAAAGCCCCTAGAATTGTACCCTACTTTGCAATTCTCCCTGTGTAATCAACACTCCGAAGTAGAGATCTGAGTGGGAGCTAGGTTAGGTTTACAATCATGTGTGATTGGAAATAGTGGGGGAGCTTACATGTAGCATACACCACTGCCAAAATGGCCTTCTCTAGTGGTTAGTAACAGATATTAGCCTCATGTAGTGATTTGCTCACATAATAAACTGGCATCTGTACACCATTATCAACCCGTATCAGCACTAAGCTCATCGCGTGGGATGCCACTACAATATAGGCAAACAAGACCTCATCCACCTCGGGTCTAGACATGATGGGTGGCCGAGAAAGATACTCTTTCAACTGCTGGAAGGCCAAGACACATTCCTCGGTCCATTCAAATCCCTTCCATTTGTTCAATAACTGAAAGAAAGGCCTACATCTGTCTATTGACCGAGAGCTAAATTGGTTTAGGGTAGCAGTCATATCTGTTAGCTTTTGGACCTCTTTGGGATTCCGAGGTGGTTGCAGATTAATGATTGTCTTAATTTGGTTAGGGTTGACTTCAATTCCGCGGTGTATGATCATGTAGCCTAATAACTTCCATGATCCGACACCAAAAGAACACTTAGAAGCATCAAGTCGCAGCTTATGTCTCCTCAAGATTTCAAAGATGTTCCCGAGGTCATTAATGTGCTTAGATTCCAACTTGCTCTTGACCATCATGTCATCTATATAGACCTCAATGTTTTTCCCTAACTGCGGCTTAAACATTCTTGTCATCATCCTCTGGTAGGTAGCCCCTGCATTCTTCAAACCAAAGGGCATTACCTTGTGATGGCAATTCCCGATAGGAGTAACAAAGGCTGTTCTCTCTTGATTGTACAAAACCAAAGATATCTGGTAGTAGCCTTGAAAAACATCCAAAAAACTCATCCAAAGATGACCTACGGTGGCATCCACTAGCTAGTCTATCCGAGACATAGGGAAAGTGTCTTTTAGGCAAGCCTTGTTTAGATCTGTAAAGTCCACACATACCCACCGCTTTCCATTTTTCTTCTTTACAACCATAGTATTGACCAACCATTTAGGGTAGAACACCTCTTTAATAGCCCCAGCCTACTTAAACTTCATCACCTCATCTTTGATAACGTTAGAATGATCCTTTGATGATCGCTGAGGTGGTTACTTTCTGGGGGTGATAGATGGATTGAAGTTCAAATTATGGCAAATAAAGCTCAGATCCAACCCCGGAGCCTCGTAGGCATTCCAAGCGAACATATCAACATTCCTCTTAAGAAACTTTACCAGCTCTTCCTTCTTCTAAGGTGGTAACTGAGCCCAAACTTGGAAAAACTTCTCTGGGTCATCACCTATAGCAAATTTCTCTAAGTCCTCACATTTTGCATCCTCAGCTGGCCCATCTACAAGTAACACTGAAGACTTTAACTACTATAAATCTCTCTCTCTCAGCAGAGGCTGAGGACTCAACTGCAAGCTGATGCAAAATTGCACACACGAGGCACTGCTTAGCCATGGACTGACTCCCTACCACCTCCTCAATCCGGTCCCCTAACGAATACTTCACTTTCTGATGCAAAGTTGAAGAAACAGCCCTTAGGGCATGAAGCTAGGGTCTGGCCACAATAGCCGTGTAGGAAGAGTATGCATCAACTACAATGAAGTCCACTTCAACCACCTCTGAGCCTGCCTGCACGAGTAGCCTAATCTGGCCCTTTGGGGTGAAAACTTTCCTATCAAAACTCACTAAAGGTGAATCATAAGCTATTAAATCCTTAAGCTTTAAGTTAAACCCTTTGTACAATTCAGGGTACATAATTTCTGCACCATTGCCCTGGTCTACCATCACCCTCTTCACATTATACCCCTCTATTCTAAGGGTGACCACCAAAGCATCATCATGTGACTGGATAGTTCCCATCTAATCCTCGTCCGAAAAACTCAACGCCAGTCTGATCTTCACTTTTGCCCTCTTCTGCTCCGAATTAGAGTTCTCGGCAGCTACCCGAGTTACAGACATTACCTTGGAAGGTTAAGAACCAGTTCTTCTAGGTGCAGCGAAAATGACATTGGTTATGCCCAATGGGGTCCTTGAAGAAGAACTCTCTTGAGCCCCTAACCTCGCTTGACCTCCCTGCCCATTGAGCAAATACAAAAACTACTGTAACCTCCCTTCTTTAACCAATTGATCCTGATGGTTCCACAGAGTTCTACAGTCCTCGGTAGTATGCCCCTGCTCTTGGTGGTATTAGTAATGAAGGCTCTGATTGCGCTTCAAAGGGTCTCCACTCATCTTGTTCGGCCATTTGAATTATGGCTCATTCTTGATCTTCTCCAAAATTTGATACACCGATTCTCAAAACACAGTGTTTATCATTTGAGGAGTTATAGGCCCAGACTGCCCAGTAAAATCCCTCCATGGTCTGTTATTGTTGTAGCGGTCCGACCTGAAGTCCCTCCTCTCTTGAGGGATAACCTTATCATTTCCCTTACCTTGCTGTTGGTCCTCCTTAACCCTTTTGTATTTATCAATCTGATCCATGAGCTGGCGTACACTGGTAATAAGTTTTCCAGTCAAAGACTTCCTTAAACCATGCTCAGCAGGTAGGCCGACCTTGAAATTGCTGATCGCTACATCATCAAAGTCACCATCTATCTCATCGAACATCTCTCAGTATCTGTCCGAATATGTTTTCATGGTTTTTCCTTCTTTCATGGATAGAGACAATAAGGAATCTAAAGGCTGAGGAACCTTGCTGCACATAATAAAGCGGGATCCAAAAGTTTGGGTGAGTTCCTTAAAGGAATTAATGGAACCTGCACCTAGGCCATCAAACCACCTCATCGCCTCGGGCCCTAAGCTGAATGGGAACACCTTGCACATCAAGGCCTCGTTCTTGGAGTACACGGCCATTCTCTGTTCAACCATTGTACATGGTGAACGTGGGCTGAGTGAATCGCTAAGGAAGTCTCCCTCCCTTAATCCTGCGCGTGAAAGGTGATCTGAAAATTTAGTTGAGTGCTCTACTCATAGCATCATTTCCTTGGCCTCTTGAAGACAAATTTCTGTTTCTGCACTCACGATGGTAGTCCTTATCATACAAGAAAGACTCACTAGGGGGAGTCCTTGATCAGCGCCTATAGCTACCATCATTTTCATCGTCGGAAGAGAAATCAGAATTAGAAGGAACTCACTTTCGCCATTCGTGGCGTAAGCTTCTCTTCAAGTGATTAATTTCCAACTGCATGGCCCTGGTATTTTTCTCATGAAAGAGATGGCTACCACCCTGAGAATGGCTCCTACTAGTATGGGTAGTATGCACACTTCCCTCCCAGTCCCTTCTCTGTTCAAGGTCGCGGAAGTGATCTTAATGTTGGGACCCTAAAGATTCTGCTTGGTATGAACCCGAACCTATCATCTTTAAACGTTGAACTCACTATCACACCAGTAATCCCCACAGACGACACCAATTTTAAGAACCTGATTTGAGTCCCTAGCTCAAAAGGTGAATGGACTTAGGCCCAAAAAGTCCAAAACAATGAATTTGTAAATAATGGGTTGGAAAAATTGGGCTAGAATAAGTTGGACAATAAATAAGATGGATTCGAATGACAAGAAAATGAAGATGGACAAATTTTAACTATAGAAAATCGTCCTTGGCAAGGTTCGGGGAGATCAGTTCTTTTGTATTACTCTTAAGTTTGATTACAAGTTTGGTTCTTGATTGCTACAATATTTTTTTCTGGATTTCTCAATCTCCTTTTCCTCTGGGGTTTCTTACATTATATACCTCCCTTTCAATGATCGTAGCCTTCCATTTGTTGACCATCCAGGCCACTCCTAAGTGCTTGTCCCATTGAACACCCCTTCTAGCCCTCTGTGAGTTGGGGTAGCCAAGGCAACACTGTTCAAAGGTCTTCTCCACATAAATGCAGCCAGAAAGTTAGCTACAGAGCATTTAATACGGTAGCAGCAGCTTTTCCTTAAATATTTCCTAACTCTCATCCTTACAGTACGTTCATAACGCACGTCCCTATCAGCGGAGCTTCCTGGAAGGTCACCTTGAATGACAGGATATACATTTGATATGTGCCTTGTTCATCGAAGGAGATACTACTCCTTAGACCAAACTCCCCAACCTCTCCATTCGCAACATACTCATGGGACTCTAAACTTAACACCCTCACTACTATTTACTCGTCCTCGGACCAACCAAAGTCCTCGGCCAAGGCCCAAGGCCCAATATATAATCTTGGCCCCTTATTCCTACAAGAACATATAATCTAACAGTTAGATTTTTAAAATTCACATCTAATAAAAAGATATTGGTAGAGTTTGAAGATTTCTTTTCAAACTAGTTTGAAAAAAAAAAACATTTTCCCCTCTCAATGAACTTGAAAAACTTCAAATAATAGAGTCAAAATAACAAATTTCAAACACCTAAAATTTATGTAATAATTAAAATTTAAAATAAATTCTGCATATTTCCCATTTTTTGCACTAGAATAATAACTACCTATATCTTTCTCATTAAAAAAATTTTAAAAAAAAATCTATTTTGGAATTGAGACTAAAGAATAAATATGAATGTGTACTTATAACCTTTTATTCTTTCTTTTCTTTTCTTTTTTATTGAGGAGTTTCATTTGGGAGTTCATAAGAAAATGGAATTGAATGATCATGAGGAAATAGAAAGGAATGGAATGAAATGGAATGTATTTAAGCAAAGTAAATGAATGGAATGGAATGGAATTAAGTAATCTTGATTGGATATTTTAAAATAAAGGAATAGAAATGAATGGAATGTAAGTAATTTTGTTTGGAAGTAATATAAAGGAAATTGAATTGAATCAATTTATGACAATATTACTATTAAACCCTATTTTAAAATAAATGATTGAATATATAGGGGTATTTTGGGAGTTGTAGTAAAATTTTCATTAAATCTAATTTCATTCCCTACCATTCCTCCCAATTTCGGGGGGAATGAAAATTTAAGGTTTTAAGGGAATAGATAAGAATGAGTGTTCCCTCCTACCTATTCTATTTCCTCCCACTTAAACTCCTAAACAAAGAAATGTATTTTTCATTCCCTCCATTAAAACTCATAAATAAGAGAATGGAAGAATATTCTGAAATTATTATTTTCATTCATTTCCATTCCATTCCCTCCTCCCAAACGATGAGTAAACAATTATGTAGCTTGTGTGAAGAAGCTAATAATAATATATAAATATAGATCAAGAATATTGTAACTCAATTAGTTGACATTTTTTAGTATTTTTAACAAATGTGTCAAGTGTTCAAATCATCTCTCTCTAACCTTTTTCCTAAAATAAAAAAATAAAAATAAAAACTCTCTAACTTTAAATTATAAAATATAATAATAATATAAGACAAGCAAACGACCAAGTCGTTGAATACGATGATATGAACCAAATCCTTGTCAATATTAAGTTGACATCTGCATCAGTGCACATGTAAAATACAATACAATAAAGCAACAAATCACTGATCTTTTTTTTTTTTTTTTTTTTTTTTTTGATGAAGGAAAATTCTATTAACCAAGAACAAAAGGGAACAGCAAAAAAACCTTAGATGCCAGACTCACCCCAAACAACTGCAGCAAACTCAGGGGGGCAGCATCCAAGGTCGAAAGATCCAAAAAAATTACAAGACAATGACCACTTTGCTAGACAATGGGCAGCCATATTGGCTGATCTAGGAACCCAAGAGACAACAACATTAGACAACTCAGAAAGCAACACCTGCATACCTAGAACAGTAGGTCTAATCCTCCAAGGAGAAGCTTGACTAGGATTCACAATAGCATCACAGCATATCTTAGAATCAGACTCAATGAAAATTCCCTCAAATTCTACCTTGGCTGCCAACATCAAAGCCCATTTCAGAGCATCAGCTTCAGCTTGAAGAGGGAAAATGGATTTCACCTTTTGCGAGCAAGCAAAGACCAACTTCCCTCTCTAATCTCTCGCCACTGCAGCTACAGCAGAAAAAGAAGGCCCCACTGCAGCATCCACATTAATTTTAATAAAGAATCTCCTAGGAGGTAACCACTCATGAACCACCACTGTAGGAACCACCTCAGCAGTCACAGCAGGAACCATCACAGCAGGTCTGGGATTCTTGAACTCAGCAACGAGCCTCCCAATACTAGCAGAAAGGTCATCGATACTGATCTGGGCATTTTCAAAAAGAACTTGATTCCTAAGCTTCCAAATTCCGTCAAAAAGAACAGCTCCAAACAACAAAAATTCATTTCTCTGCTCATGATTCAAATTATTTGAAAAAGGGGGGAAGAAAAGAAAATTAACCAGCTCTAAGGTTGAAGAAAACCCAAGAGTATCAGATCTTACCCCCCACTTACTATTGAACCAAAGAGCCTTTGCCACCGAACATAGATTGAATAGATGGATTGAGGACTCATTTTCTGACTTGCACAGAGGACATAACACCTCTCCAATGTCCAGACATCTAGCTAAATTGGCTTTAGTAGGCAAACAATCCATTGCGACTCTCCTAATTAGCATTTTAAGTCTTTCATGCAGATTGGATTTCCAAAGTTGATGCCAAAGAGGCTCAGGTGACTGACTAGCTGTAAAACCCCGACAAAACCAATAAGCAGATTTAACTGTCAAATCTCCCGAGCTTGTGGGGGTCCATGTCCACCCATCCTTAACTACACAAGAAGGTAATGGAATTTTCAAAATTAATTCGACATCTGAGTCCTCAAACCAATGCTTCAGCTTATGAATATCCCAGGCATTTTGATCAGAATTTAGAAGTTGAGAAACCAGCAATATCTCTTCCGGATTAACCCCATTTTTAGGCTTAGGAACAAACCCCTGAAGATCTGGAATCCAAGGGTCATCCCATATTCTTATTGAGTTACCATCACCAACAGACATACACGCTGTGTTTGAGAAAATGTGCTTTACACCTTCTAGACTTTTCCAGATTGGAGAAGAGGAACCTCGAGAGAAATGGGAAAGCCAATTATTTCTAACTTTGTATTTAGCTCTAAGCATATTAACACAAAGGCTGTTCTTACCAGATAACATCCACCAAGCAAGTTTCGAAAGCAAAGCCTGATTAAACTCCCAAGATTTTCTGAAGCCCAAACCGCCTTCCTTCAAAGGTCTACATAGAGAAGACCAAGAGATAGGAGTCCAAAAATGTTTAGACTCCGTTTTAGGATTCCACCAAAACCTTCGAACTACCGCATCCAGTTGGTCACAAAACATTTTGGGGAATTGTAAGGCCGCCATGGTATATGTTGGAATGGAAAGAGCAACAGACTTAATTAGAGTTGCTCTTCCAGCCCAGGAAAGATTCTTACTTTTCCAGCCACTAAGTTTGCTCACTAACCTGTCTTTCACCATCCTGAGATCTTGGGCTCTGCACTTAGATAAAAACAAGGGAACACCAAGATAGGAGGTACACTGAGGGAGAGAGTTAAGACCCCACCAACACTTTATTTGGTTGAGAAACTGAGAGCTAACACCTTTAGAGGGGAAGACTCCAGACTTCTCCACACTAATTGATTGACCAGACCAAGAACAATATTTTTCTAGACACATTTTAAGCGAGGCCAGCTCAAAAGTCTTAGCTTTACAAAAAAGTATAATATCGTCCGCGTAGCAAAGCTTTGAAATAGTAGGGGCGTTGTAGGCCACTTTCACTGGGGAAATAAATTTCCGATCCACCTCTCTATTAATCAACCTCATAAGAACCTCACTACCAAGAATAAATAGATACGGGGAAAGAGGATCCCCTTGTCTGAGACCGCGGCTAGGAGTAAAGCTCGAACCAATTCCCCCATTCAGCAGCAAGGAATAATGAACAGTGGAGATGCATTGAAAAATTAAATTAGAGAACTTATCACTAAAACCAAAAGCTTTAAGCACCTTCATTAAGAAACTCCACTCCATTCTGTCATAAGCCTTCTGAAAATCAAGTTTTATCCCCAAGAAACCTTTCTTCTTCTTCATAAGCTTGAAACTATGAACTATCTCTTGAGCAAGGACCACGTTCTCTGTGATGCATCTATTGGGAACAAAGGCTACTTGGGCTGGATCCACTAATCTGCTCAATAGCGGTCGAAGCCTACTCACAATAATTTTTGTAATAATTTTGTAGCACACATTGCATAGCCCAATAGGTCGGAAATGTTTAAAATTGCAAGCCCCTGGTCTCTTTGGTATGAGAGAAATGAATGTTTGATTAAAGCTTTTTAACATCCAGCCATTTCGGAAAAAGCTTTGCGTCGCAAGTACCACTTGATCCCCCACAACTCCCCAATAGTGTTTGTAAAATAGGGCAGGGAAGCCATCAGGGCCTGGGGCCTTTAAGGATTTCATCTCAAAAACCACCTTTTTAATTTCATCTCTAGAAGGAATTCTGCACAACTCTGCATTTTCAACATCAGAGATACAAGGAATAATTAAGTTCTCCAACCTACTAGGGATTTGAGGATTACTAGACTGATACAGCGCACTAAAACTTCTTTCAAAATAGTCTTGGATATCAGTGCTATTATTGATCCAAGAACCATCATCCAATTTAATTTCTGATATGCGATTTCTTCTTCTGCGAATGAGGGTAGATAAGTGGAAGAATCTTGAATTTCTATCCCCCTCTTTTAACCACAGTTCCCTAGATTTCTGTTTCCATTTCAACTCATCCTTGGTCAGCCAATCATCAAGTTCAAGATTTAAAGATGCCTCTAGCTCCAGGTTCTCTTTAGTGGGAGGTTTCTGTTGAATTTCAGCTATTTTAGCTTGTATGGCTTTAATTCTCTCTCTAACAAGACCAAACACCTCCTTATTCCACTTCTTTAATTCTTTTTTTGTCTCCTCCAGTTTCCTTGCAAGTTTAAACCCATTAGAACCCTCTACATTTGCCTGCCAAACATCCTCAACCACCACTCTACTCCTTTCATCCTTAGTCCACATTGCTTCAAATCTAAAAGGTCGGTTGAGATTTACCGGCTCCAGATGAGTATCAAGCAAAATAGGATTATGGTCAGAATTTGCATTTGACAGATGCTTAACTCCCGCCTTGGGGAAAAGAGATTGCCATTCTCGATCACATAGGCATTGATCAAGTCGTTCCTTAATATTCGCTAAACCTTCACGCCTATTTGACCAAGTGAAAGACGGCCCATTAAAGCCAAGATCGATAGCTCCAGTATTTGTCATGAAGTCCCTCAGGCAATTGATAGAACTCTCAGAGGTAGAGCGACCACCCCTTTTTTCATCTGCCATTTTAATGCAGTTCAAGTCCCCAATGATTAACCAAGGTCCCGAAAAGGAACGCACCATATTCTCAAGCATCTCCCAGAAGATTTTCCTTTTATTCCTCCTACAGGGCCCGTAAACAGCAAAAAGCATCCAAGGTGAGGAGGGAGGGTTCGAATACACAAGAGCCGAGATCATATTCTGATCAGAATACACAACTTCCAGCTCCACCCCCAAACACCAAAATAAGGCAATACCACCAGCACGACCCTCTGGTTCCACACAAAAATAATCTGCAAACTTCAATCTAGTCCTGAGTTTATTCATTCTTAGAGATTTGGATTTAGTTTCTGACAGGAAGACTAGCTCCGGAGTAGAATCACGGATAAGCTCCCTGAGACCCCGAACTGTCGGAGCTCTGCCAGCGCCCCGACAGTTCCAAGCGAGGGTCCTCATAAAAATGTATGGGCGAGACAACAACACCGATTTAAAGAGAGATAGTACTGATGAGCAAACAATACCAACCCCAACTACCACAAAAATACCCAAGATAATACTACTGAACAGAGGAGCAATAGGGCACTTACTTAGTTGAAGCTCGGAGTAAACTTTGATCAGGTAGCGACCCACAATCCAGCTGAATCCACTGATAGATTTCATCCACCGGTGTTGCTCACACTGAATCCAGCAAGGCAAGGCCACACGAAGGTGGATGAAGTACTCACCCGGAGTGTGAGAGAGAGATCGTTCCGGCGAGGGTCCTAGTTGAAACTCGGACTAGAATCTGAAGCGGAATCAACCCACTGTCAAGATGCAACCACTGATAGAGATCAATCTTCGGTGATGCTCACACCGAAATCAGCAAGGCAAGATTAGAGAGCTAAAGATGGGAGATGGGTTAGGAAGGTGGGTGTAATGAATCTGAAGATTGGGTTAAAATTAGGGATTTCCAAAACAAAAGGAAAGATCCCACCCAAAAAGATGGAAGATGAGATCCACAAGCAGGTGAAGGAGCACAGCCACACGGAGGTGGAGAATACCCACCCAAAATGGTGGAGGAGGCCACACCGAGGTGGAAGAAAGGGCTCACACGGCGTGTGAGAGAGAGAGACTCCTACTACGGGAGAGAGAAGTTTTTGGTTATGACGGTCTTAACAAATCACTGATCGATTAATGACAATGGCTGACACAACATTTAAATCTATCGACAAAAAAAACATATTAAAAAAAGATGCAATATGACAATATCCATTAACTTCAACGTTTTTCTCTATACTAATATAGTCCTAAAAGCTCAAAATCAGATATTACCTATGCCAAGTTGCCGACAAGATTGCCTACACAAAAGCATATTATATATGTGCACCTCAGATAGCAACCAGAATAGGTGCCATCTTGTTCAGTTTCAACCAGGGACTTCATTTCCTCGTATTGCACTATCTATAAAAGTTATTAAAATAGTAGCATTAGTTTGGATATTACTTAGATTATAGCCATTGAAGAGGTACAGAGTGATGCAAAGGAATAGAGAGAGATGATCTCTGGTGGTGATTATCATCGTCTTCCTCATAAATCCAAGTCCCACATCGGCCAAACTAATGATTTTAGACCAAATCAAGTCCGGCCACTACCAACTGGGCCACGTAAAAAGAGTACAGGAATTCAGGCCTGGATGCTGATGAACAAAAAGGGTGAGGCCCAAGTTGTCGAGGCCGGGAAGTATGCGATCATGCAGCGAACGGGCCTTCTGGCCCGAGACCTTCGAGTCCTCGACCCACTTCTCTCATACCCATCAACCATTATGGGCCGTGAAAAAGCCATTGTGATCAATTTGGAGCATATAAAGGCAATAATTACAGGACTCGAGGTTCTCTTATTGAATTCTAGGGACCCAACTGTGATGCCATTCATTGAGGAGCTCCAAAACCGGATTCAACGTTTTCACCATGCTACCATAGCCCAGGTTTCAACTGAGATTTAATTTTTAGGTTTTTTTTTAATATTTTATAATATATTTGATGGTAAATGAGAAAGAATGATACATGTCACTTTAAATTCACTCATGATTTCTTTTTTTAAATTAAAAAAATTCCATTTATAATGGCCAATTTGTATTCAAGATACTTACCTAGACATCCTAGGCTCAATCCCCACTAGGAGTTCTCTTGAATTACTTAATAAACAATTCTGGCAGGTGGAATCTTGTATCTGTGGGTTACTCCCCAAGAGTTGATCCAAGGGATCCTGCCATGGTGAGATCCACATCAAGAATTTGTACTCTTGATATTATAAAATTGACAAACTTTAACTACAAAATTGATTGTAACTTTATTCTACAACCTTACTTAATATTCTTATTAGAGGTGAATTTTGACAAATCTACCATTGGATTATATCTTCTTCTTATATCCTCCATACTTGCAAAATTTCTAAAAAATTAAAAATCAATAGCTATGTCATCATTAAATTGTTTAAATTGTAAGTTTTTTGTAATTTACAATTATATATAAAATATAAGCTTCTAGATCATATAATAAATAATATCTTATTGACACAAATTTTGACATGTGTATTAAGAGCGTAAAAAACATGCAATTCAATAGTTAGATTTTTAAAATACGCAGTAATGTTTATTTTATTGAGTAAGGTTGTAATGTAATGTTACAACCAATTTTGTAACTAAACTATGTCCTTATAAAATTATTATGACTATACTATTTAAGGTAAGAGCCTTGAAGGTTAAAATTTGTACACATGAGTTCACATGTATAATTTTTTTTTTCAATTCAACCATAGTTAGAATGATTCCAAATTTTTGGCCTATAATATATATATATATATATATATATATATATATATATATATATATTTATATTTTTTTTTTCCTTTTCAATTTTTAACGTTAATCTTGGGACAAGATTATTACCCTTAATTGGATTCTGATTTTGATTTAATGTAATGTTAGAGTAGTGGTTGCATTATTTTATTTTTATTTTTTTTCTTAGGCAGTCTTCTTATAAAAGCCTAAGTTCAAATTATTATCTAAATTACTTACCATGCTAATAAATCTTTAAGCAATTGGAATAGAAGACATTAATTTTCTTCTTTTTTTTTTTTGTTTATTTCTTATTGTATTTATTTTAAATAAGAGAATTTGGTCCTAAGATGAGAGATTTTTGTTTCTTATTGTGTTACTATTATAGAAGGGCGATGTTGATGGTTTGAATTTCTCCAAAGAATTTTCAATGTTTGAAGATCAAGACGAGTCTCCTAAGGTGGAGGAAAAAACTGATGTAAAGAATCAAGATGGATCAAAGGTTCTTCCATTTGAGTTTGTTGCATTGGAGGCATGCCTTGAGACTGTTTGTAACTGCTTAGAGAGCGAAGTAAATTTTACTTCTTTTATGAACTTGTATTTTATATATGTTGTTTTACTAATTTCCTATATTCTTTATTGTTATATTTTTCCAATTCAGGCAATCACTTTGGAGCAAGAGGCTTATCCAACCTTAGATAAGTTGACCTCAGTGTTAAGTACTCTCAATTTGGAACGTGTCCGCCAAATTAAAAGCCGCTTGATTGAAATATCTGGACGTGTTCAAAAGGTTGAGAGGATTAAAGGTTCTGAACCAAAAAAAAAAAAAAACATGTTTTTTCCTTACAATATGGTTTAATTCACTGTGATGATAGGACTACACCATTGTTGATTTATACATTAGATTACACTAAAGAATTATACTATAATAATGAATTCTTTTTTTTTTTTTTACTTTTAATTGTGGTCATACTCATCTGCAGGTAAAGGATGAGTTAGAACACTTGCTAGATGATGATGAAGATATGGCTCAAATGTATCTTACAGAAAAGTTGGTTTATGGTTCCAATATGAATGAGGGAGATGATATGGATGATGAAAGTTCTCAATCAAATTTCGATGATAGGCATGTGATAGCAGTAGCACCACTACCATATTTATCATATGAATTCCAATTTTTTAGTTGTTTTAAACTACCATCTATATGAGACATTTAAAATTTCCCTTTATTTAATCAGGATGCCAACTAAAATCTCTTTGGAAACTTGTAGGTTTTCTATTTTATCTGGTGATGAAGGCCAAAACCTTGAGAACCCCCATGGGAACCATACTAGCAGTACTCAAAGTTATATGAATAAGAACCTTGATGTAAAGGAGCTTGAAATGCTCTTAGAGCCATATTTTGTGCAAATTGATGGTACACTAAACAAACTATCAACGGTACGCAGTCTTATTTTACCTTACCACTTATTGTAGACATAAACATAATTAAAAAAAAAAAAAAAAAAAAAAAAAATCTTATATGAAGAACTTGAAGTACTTATAATAGTCCCCCTAGTTAAAGCCGATGCAGTTTATCAGATTAATTTTAACAACATATTATTAAGGTGAAATACTAAAAAAGGACAACCAATTAATTACTTTGTACTAAAGTATAAAGCTTTTTGTATCCATAGCTTTGTAGTTTATTCCCACTTCTTTGAGCATGCAAATCTCAACACCTGGTATCATTTTAAAACTTTAACAGAACATGATAAATACCCAATATCTAAGGAAGTCTTTGATGGTTGTGGTTCAATTGTCATAGTTTGACCATTTTCATTCAAACTTAAAAAAACCAGCTTATTTTACTATTCAATTTATTTTTACTACTATTTATAAGTTTTACTGTACTTTTTGGTACTATTCATAAGCCTCATTGTATTATTTCAGCTAACTTTTACATTTATCTACAGTACTTTCAGCAAAAAATTTTCAGTTTCAGCAAAATAAGCGAATCCCAAACATATCCTTAATAAAATTTCCCAGACAAGCATGCGTTTAAAGTTTAACACTCATGCACACCAAACATTCTTCTTAAATAGTTTGACTTTGACAAAACAAGACCATTGACGAGTTAGATAGTGATCGTTGACCAGTCGTTACTCGTTCAAGTGTTTCATCGATGTCTTCCTTTGTCGATATTCCTCAAGTCATTAGTACCATCCTTCAGCCATAACATTCCCTCCTTAGTCAATGATGTAGCCATTCTTAGGCTCTCGTATATAGTCATTTTTCAATATTCCTCCATTGCACATTCATTGTAACATTATAGCATAATTGTAATAAAACAGTTAAGTATAGTGGAGATATAGCTATCATAGGTGTTTGTTTATGTTTAGAACCCTTAAAACCAGATTAGTTTAACTTAATAAATTAGTCAAGTAATTATTTAGATTAATTATGAGATCTAGAATAAACACATGCAAATATATTACTTAGTGCGGAAAATTATAGAACACAGTAATATAATGACCTAGGAAAATTAATGAAACCAACCGTTTCAAGAAAAAAAAAAACCCAGGGAAGATTTAACCTAGCTATCTTCAAGGTAAACAAATCCACTATGATAGAATGACAAATTACAATAGATTTAAACCATAAATCTAAAGTTACCTCTTGTAGAACTTACTACCACGATCACGTGCAACTCCGACTCCATAAACCCTTCTATCTTGGATTTGTTGAACACAAACTCTTGCACTTGTGACTTTGACATCCCACTCAAAGGTTTCAAATCACCATCAATAGTAGATCTTTATGCAGTAACTTGTTTTCACTAGTTCTTGATTGTAGATATCTTGTTCCGATAAGTGCTTGTTGAGTTAGAAGGTACATAAACCTCACAAATCTCACAGAAGTACCTCACAAGACTTCCAAGAGCTTGTAAAATATAGTTAGGGTTTTTCTTTTATACCTAGTAGTATTAGACTGAAACCCTAAACGTTTTCGCAAGCTTAGGCTTGACTTCAAATTCTACGAAACACAATTTTCAATTGGTCGAGCTTCACAGTGGCTTGCTTCTATTTTCTGCAGCTTGACAGTTCTTGAAACTTGACTTGAACAAACTTGACCAATGTCTAACACCTAATCTAAACATGTTTTTGTTCTCAGTTTTCCAACATACAAATATTTGGAAACTAAACATTTAATCCTAAATATTTAGAACCTAACAATCTCTCCATTTGACAATCCATGACAAAACACACATAAACATGAATTGCTCAATTCGAGAACTAACCCAATTACAAAATATTTCCCTCATACAATTTTATCACAATATACTATCTATAAGTTGCTAGAATAGGCAGTAGTTGATGAAAGAATGAACCTGTAAATTCCTGAAACATTGAAAACAAACCATAAAACGCATGTGTGAAAAATACAGTGTAAATCAAAAACTAAAAACTGAACTTGAATTTACAAAACATAAAAGAGAATCAGTTATCAAATGAAAATCATCATCAATACCATCAATATAATCAATGTATCAACACAATATATCATGTTTGTGAAATAAGAACAAACGAACAAAAGGATAAAAGAAATCTACATCAAAATTATCATCTGCCCCTTAGCTACAAAAGCTACATAAAAAAAAATTTAAAAAAAAAAAAATGCTGTCCCCCTAAGTACAAAAGCTCTCTCACTCACTATCTACTCCCCCCTTTTTGTTATGTATTGCCAAAGGAAATCATCAAAGATCAAAGGGTGGAGGAGGTGGAAAAGCACTCCTATACTTAGAAAAATCCGCTCTCAAAGCTATAACCTCAGTAATAAGTTCATCTAAAAGCTGTCCATGTACTACTTGAGTTGTCATAAACGTCTCTGTCATAGCACGAAGAGAGAAAGGAGGAGGAATAGTATGTACATAAGCGATAGGAAAGATGTTGTGACAAGCTATCTTAAAGATAATATAATTGAGCTTAGTTAACTTACGAGAGTTAAGTCTTGGCTCAGTTCCCCAAGTGACAAATCTTCCACAAAGAAGAGTCATGACATCACCAATAGGAGGAGACTTAGTGTATGAATAAGTAGGTTTATGAACAAGAGGTGCACAAAAAGCTTCAGATACTATTTGCTTAGTTATTCGAAATTGTTCACCTCGAATCGAAGTAGTCAAGTAATGACCACCAGAATCATCAGAATGAGTAGAGAGATTCAAATAGAAATCTCTAATCAAAGTAGCTGGAGGAGGTTCAAGATCAGAACAAAAAGACAATCATGTTCTAGACCCTAGATTTCTATGGACAGAACGATCTAACTTGTCTAGATTGATTTGTCTCTCTCCAAATAAACCTATACTTAATCAAGGTTTCAATTTTTTGTTCATTTTGAAGAGTGTTAAACCTAGTTCAATCAAACTCAACTATTGGTTCAGATGAGGACCTAGAGACTCTTTTGGCTTTGGTTTTAAACTTCCTAGAATTCTTAGAAGCCATGACTAAGAACTAAAGAGAGAAGAAACACAAAAACAAAACACAAAACCAAGGGCCGACTACATTAGAGAGAGATTAAACATAATGTAAGTAATCGTCAAAATCTACATGATGCATGACGCATTGACTCCCATGATGCATGAATTGATACATTTAACTGTTCAATTTCCTCACAACTTTGAGAATTTGACCCAAAAACTCAAGTTTTATGAAAAATTTCCAACTTTTGAAGAACAAAAACCCTAATTTTTAAAAAAAAAAAAACACACAAATTGACAAATTGATTATCACAACAAATGTAAAACAAGTTATAAACAATCAATCAATCAATAACAATGATCAATTTTAGCCAATTATACCTAATTGAACAAAATCCCTAATTTCCTCAAGAACACATGAACCTTAATTTCAAAATTTTTAACAAATCATGAAATTTTTGAAATCAAAGTATAGAAATCATGTGAACAACATGCATACACAAAAACCCCATTAACCATTTCAAATCAAAACACCAAAAATCATCAAAAACCCCAAATTCATCAAAAACCCCAAATTCTTTTGTTTGAAATTTTTGAAGAAAATGACAGATTAATGCATGAATGCATGTAATTTGAAAGTAAAGAAAGGGTAAAAGAGTCTAAATTGATATGAGTGAGAAAACCTTTGAAGCTTTGACTTGGAAAAAACAAAAAACAAAATTCCAAGAAGTGGGATCAAGAGCAATTGAAGAGAATAGGTGAAAAAGGACAAAATTGAATTGTCAAACCCTTAAAAATTCAAAAAATTCAAATTCCAATTAGTCGAGAGGAATCAAGCAACAATCAAATGGACAGTTAAACAGATTTAGACTAATCGAGTAGGAATCAAGCAGGAATCGAAAGAGGTAGAGAGTTTTGGCCTAAAAATTCAACTTTTTCAATTGGTCGAGAAACAAGTTTGATTAATCGAAAACCTGAAAAACTGGAATTTTGAAAAACTTGGAAATTTTTGTAGAAAAACAACTGAAACCCAGTTTTCATGACATGAAATGCATACAAATGATTTAGAAGTTTTCAAAATCATATTCCACTCAAGTTTTTGGAAATCTTCTCTTCAAATTCTACCCAACCCAAAGAAAATGTATTAAGCATCACACAATGAGTAATTTCAAATGGCCTTATTAGTTAACACACAATCAATATGTACTAAGTTTAGCATAGATTTGCGTGTAGTGTGTGCAACTAATAAGTGTACAAAGCACAAAATAGGTGATATGCAGATGGTAATCAAACAAATTTTCTACATCATCAATCACATTGGTTTGAAAGTGACTATCACCTAAAGAGGTACATCATATAATTCTCACATCTCCTAGAAAACATGCTTGTAATAATGTAAAAGCAATTTGTTTCTTTTTGCTTTTTGCTTTATCTTTGTTTTTTGTTTTTTTCTTTTTCTTTTGAGCACAATCAAAGATATCATGCATGAGCTTATAGGAGATAGAAAAGAAAATACCCTTATTATACATTTTTATTATTTTGAGAATAACACATCGTTTAATCTTGCTGTGCAAGTGCTACACCTTACCGAACACGACTTTTATAATTTACACATAGGTGTTCATGATTGGTGAGTAATAGTGGTGAGATGGTTATTTATAGCTTTCTCATAGGATTTTCTAGTCCTTACAATCAAAATATGTGATATCAAAATCAAGATCGTATGTTTAAAAATTATAAACAACTCACACAATTAAGCATTACATAACACAAACTAGCAAAGTCTAAAAAATAGCTCATCAAAGCTAAACAAGGTACACAGTCATGAAATGTAAATTTCATTGGCCATCCTTGATTACACACTTAGTGGTGTGCAAAATTTTTTTTTTTTTTTGAAACTTTCTATTTTTTTATTTATTTTTTCAAAAACTTAAAAACATCCTAATCAACCGTAGAATGAAATGCATGAATGAAATGCAGAAAAATAAAATCCTAAACAAAAACATTTTGGTCCAAAGGAATGAGAGATATCACACAAGGACCATGTCGGACAGACTCAGTGAAGTTGAGTCTTTTGCATCCATACTTTCTTAAATGTAGACCTAAAGTTGGAGTTTCTAGACACATGAGATTTTTTATCAACTCCAGCATTGGTAAAGAGACTAAAAGCCTTTACCAATTCATAAATAAGTTTCATGGGATCATGTGCTTTTGGCACAAACACTTTTTGTTTGGTTGCTTGCAACTTGAAACAATTTGGGTGAGTATGCCCAGCTCCACCACAGAAGTGACAAAACCATTGAGGCTTGTTTTGTTTCTTCCCTACAGGATGAGTAGGTTTCCTGGGTTTTGTTTCACTAAGATCTACCCTAATTCTCCTAGTGGCTAGGACCTCTTCCTTAGGTACCTTAACATCAGGTTTAGGCATAGATACAACAAGAACAAACTTAGTGGGAGTTACAACAGATGATAAACCACTCTCAACAAGCCCTAACACTATCTTATCAGATGGAAATTTTTGAACATTCAACATGTTATCAAGTTTAGAAGTAGAAGTCCTATCAAGTTGTTCTCTAGCAACAAATAATTCAAATTCTAAACTTTTAACTTTTTCAATCAAAGACATGTTCTCAATCTTAACAGCAGTTATAAGTTCATTGGCATCAAACAATTTAACGAAAATATTTTTCTTTTCATATTCAAGAGTTTCTATCTTTTTCAATCCTCGGTCAACATTCATGGCATCTTTTGCTGCAATCTTGCAAAGCTTATTATATACCTCTTGCAAGTTAGCATTCTCAAAGAGTTCCCCATCAGAAGGGTTCTCCTTAACAATCTCAGTTTCACTTATTACAGCTAAAGCAGTGAAAGCCATAAAATTTCCTTCTTGATCACTTTCAAACTCGTGATCAGATCCTTCATCATCACTAAGTTCATGTTCTCAATCTTAACAGTAGTTATAGTTCATTGGCATCAAACAATTTAACGAAAATATTTTTCTTTTCATATTCAAGAGTTTCTATCTTTTTCAATCCTCGGTCAACAGTCATGGCATCTTTTGCTGCAATCTTGCAAAGCTTCTTATATGCCTCTTGCAAGTTAGCATTCTCAAAGAGTTCCCCATCAGAAGGGTTCTCCTCAACAATCTCAGTTTCACTTATTACAGCTAAAGCAGTGAAAGCCATAAAATTTTCTTCTTGATCACTTTCAAACTCGTGATCAGATCCTTCATCATCACGAAGAGTAACAACCATAGCTTTACCCTTTGGTCTTAAATATGTGGAACATTCAGACCTAAGATGACCATATTCCTGATAACCAAAATACTATTGACCTAAAGAATTGTTAGAAGATTAAACAACTTTATCTTTTGATTTTTCAAAAACATTATATTTGGTTGTTTCATTCTTCTTCACATTCTTAGGGTCACCATTATTCCAATTTCTTGTCATTTTATTATTATTTCTTAGAATAGATCTCTGTAGATAAGCAATCTCTATAGAAGAGATCTAATCATCAAATCCACAATCATCTACAAATTTTAAGGCCACGGATTTGGATTTGCTAGTCTTGGGTAAGTCAGACTCATAGGATTGAAGGGATCCTACAAGTTCATCAACATGGATGGTATCAACATCCTTGCTTTCAGTTATGGCATTAACTTTGGGTCTAAAATCTCTAGTCAAAGATTTAAGGATCTTCCTAACTATCTTAGGTTGATCATACACTTCACCCAAATTAAAAGCTAAGTTAACTATGTCATTCAGTTAGGCATAGAACTCATCAAAGGTTTCATCATCTACTATTCTAATGCTCTTAAACCTAAAGGTTAATTATTGTAGTTTATTAATTTTCACAACCTTAGTGCCTTCATGCACAGTTTCCATAGAAATGATATTGAATATCGCATTCATACCCTTGCTATTAAAGTTTACCGCTTCGTTTTGAGTAGTAGACCATTGATCTACATAAGTGGCACGTCTTTCCCAACCAATTTCCACAGTCATCCAAACCCTTTCATCTAGAGATTTCAGAATAAAAAGCTTTCATCCTTACTTTCCAGTAGACATAATTATTCCCATCAAAGTGGGGAGGGATCACACTAGAGCGATCGTGTTCCATGACAGCAGAGGTCAAGGATCAACTCAAGGTAAAACTACCTAATCAAGAGTTGACCCGCTTTGATACCACTTGTTTGTTTATGTTTAGACCTCTTAAAACCATATTAGTTTAACCTAATGAATTAGCCAATTAGTTACTTAGGTTAATTATGAAATCTAAGTTAAACACATGCAGACATATTACTTAGTGCGGAAAATTAAAGAAGAAAATAATATCATGACCTAGGAAAACCAATGAAACCAACCGTTTCAAGGTAAAAACCTGGAGAAGATTTAACCTAGTTATCCTCTAGGTAAACAAATCCAGTATGATAAAATAGAAGATTGCAATAGATTTAAACCCTAAATCTAAAGCTACCTCTTGTAAAACTTACTAACACGACCACGTGCAACTCCAACTCCACGGATTCTTCTATCTTGGATTTGCTGAACACAAACTTCCATGCTTGTGACTTTAAGATCCCACTCAAAGGTTTCAAATCCATCAACAGTTTCAAATCCATCAACAATAGATCTTAATGCAGCAACTTGTTTCCACCAGTTCTTGATTGTAGATTTCTTCTTCACAGATGCTTGTTGAGTTAGAAGGTACATAAACCTCACAAATCTCATAGGAGTAACTCACAAGACTTCCAAAAGCTTGTAAAACATAGTTAGGGTTTCCTTTTTATACCTAGTAGTGTTGGACTGAAACCCTAAACATTTTCGCTGGCTTGGGCTTGACTTAAAATTCTACAGAACACGATTTTCGATCAGTCGAGCTTCACAATAGCTTGCTTCTATTTTCTACAACTTGAAAGTTCTTAAAACTTGACTTGAACAAACTTAAGCAATGTCTAATACCTAATCTAAACATGTTTTTATTATCGGTTTGCCAACATACAAATATTTAGAACCTAACAAAAGGATTTCTTTTCGTGAACGTAGGCCAAAATTGAACCACATAATCCCTTTGTCCACTTTCTCTCTATACACACTTTCTTTGCTTTAGATTCTAACATAAGGAAATGAACTTATATTATTATCGAGCTTTGAAGTTTTATTTATCTTATTTAAGATGGAAATTTTAACTTGGATTGTAATGGTCTTTAACTTAACGTTATTAAAATTGTTCAATATCATGCAAGCATCACAAAAATGAACTCTAAATTTTTTTTTATATATCCTTAATAAGCATAAAAATGTGTTGGAAATTTAGCATTGAACTCCATTTAACTTTGCTAATATTCTCTTTTATTTCAAGAACACCATTAATTTTTCCATTGTTAATGTATCATTCTTTTTTGGTGATTGTATTTTGGAAGCTAAGGGAGTACGTACATAACACAGAGGACTTCATCAACATAATGTTGGATGACAAACAGAATAAACTACTGCAAATGGGGGTCATGTTAACAACAGCTACCCTTCTACTAACTGCCTTTATTATTTCAGTTGGGTACTTAAGCATAAACGTTAGAATTGCTCTATTCAATGATACAATAAATGGAGAGAAAAATTGGTTATGGACTGCTGGGGGTGGCAGTATTGGGTGCGTAGTCCTATATCTCTTTGCTTATAGCTGGTATAAATATAAGCGATTGATATAATAATGGAGATCAAGAGGCTATTGATTGTAAAACATTTATTATATATTGTGTTGAGAATACTTTGTATAGACACAATTTTGTTTGTTTGCTATTATTCTATATCTCTTATTGCATTTTAATTATTATCATGGACATGGTTTGTTTATGACTTTGTCACAATTTGAGAGACTTTCAATTGCTAATTGATATACCAGTCATGCGATGTTTGTAATTTTTTATTTTAATTTCTTTTGAGTATCTAAATGTTTGAATAGTTAGGTCGCCGTTTTTTTATTTCTTTTCAGCAATGTTGTTTAATGTTTACCAGCTATTTTCTTATGTTATAGTAAATCTCAATCAAACAATCACCTAAAAATGGTAAATTACATTGACACTGTCAAGGTAGAGCAAAATTAGAGTTGTTATACCTAATTTTTTTAAAATGACACTATGGCCCCAAATTATCAAAATTATGACACTCTGTGCCCCTCCCCCCCCCCCCCCCCCCCTCTTTTTGAATTATTTAGGAAACGGAGTGTTAAATATATTATTCATTTTGGAAGTGGAGCATCATTTCTTGAAAATTAGGTATAGTGAGTTTAATTTCGCTACACCTTAAGAGTTTCAATGATGTTTACCCTTAAAAATTGGGGTTTTAACTTTTAAAAACGGTCTTTTTGGCAGTAGCTACAAAAGCCCTTGTGGTTTTATCATAATACATAGAATCACATTGAGGTTTTAAGTGTAACGCTTAATCCTATGTGATATTGTCCTATGTGTAGACTGCAAATTACGTGACACTTAAACCCCCTATGAGTTTATAAATTGTAACACAAAACCCCCCATGTGGCATTGTTTGTGTGAAAATGCAACTCTAAATATACATGTTATCTCTTGAGTTACTCTTTTTTTTTTTTTAATTTCAAAGATGATTAATAGTTTACACATAAACAATAAATATTACACTCAAAACTTCAAGAGGGATATGGTGTTTTCAAAGAAACCTCGGAGATGTTGTGTACTTTTCCCTTTCCTTATGAGAGGAAAAATAGCTAACCAACAGTTAAAACTTTAAATATTAGTGATAGTACAATAAAATATATGCTATAAATTACAATAAATTTAAAATTAGAATTGAATCACTAGATTAGATTATAGGCACGAAAGTAAAAATTAGAATGAAACTGTGGGGCCCTACTACACTAACCACGATCAGCCCACTACATATGGCCCAAGGCCCGCGTCGAGGACAATGTAAAGGCCGAGGACAACGGGAAAGGCCCAGGTCATCCAAAGGCCACGCCGAGGATGACCTGTCCTCGGCACGCCGACCTCATTAAAAGGGAAAATATCACATATTCTTTGAATATATCTTACCAACATTCTGACCACTTTAATGACAAAGTGACTGAAAACCCAAGGCATCAGTCACCTCAACTAGTACAAAGCCTGCAAAGGCGGCTTTGACCTAACATAAAGCCTGTAAACTACAGATTATGGGACAAACTCCTACACGCAAAGCCCAGATAACCGACAAATGGACGGCTAAGATTAACTAAAGAGAACACTATATAACTAGAAGGATCCCTTCAAAGAGAGGGGAGAGCCCCCTCGGCTTGAGCGGAGAATTCGGATTTTACAAACACAAAACAAAAAGGACCACGAAGAGAGTCCGGAAGACATATCAAAAATAAGGATCACCCTTACAAAACTCCGAGTCCGATTCATTTATTTAGGGGTCACCGTAAATCTCCCATAAACGGTTGTTTGTTCGCTAGTTGCCTAGTCCTTCCTACCCATTCTCTACAAATTTTATTGTCTGGGGTCCAGTACATTTTGAGCCCTTACAATTGGCGCCGTCTGTGGGAAGGACTTGTGCATTAGCGGCACGACAGCTGGGGTAAAGAAAACAAAACGACAAATCAATCAAGAGTAGATGCGAATTCATTCAGTTTTTAGCAACAATATTCATCCGGCAGTCTACAACAACAGGGAACAAATGCAAAAAAAAAAAAAAAAAAAAAAAAAAAAAGGGGGGGCAACACATGGAACAAAGCTACTTCTTGTATTCATAAAGGGGGGGCTACTTCTTGTATTACATCTCTTACAAGTAATACCCAGGGGGCTTGTTCTAAAGCTAACTACAAAAGGCAGACGCTTGACGAAGCTGGCAGAAGAACAAAAGGCAAATGCTGGACGACGATGGCAGAAGAACGAAAGATAGAAAAAGAGAGTGAAAAGAGAGTAGAAGAAGAGATGAAGAACAAATGGTAGAAAGCAAAGCTGGCAGAAGAACAAAAGGTGGAAAAGAAGTGAAGGAAGAAAGGAGGAAAAGAAATAAAGAAAGTTGGCAGAGGAACAGAAGATAGAAAAGAAGGTTGGATGAGAAGTAAGAGAAGAGAAAAAGAAAAGAGGAAGGCTCGTTGAGGAGCAAAAGAAGAAGAGAAAAGAAGGATTAGAGGGAAGAAGAGCTACAGAGGAGGTGGAAGGGGTCGTGGCACAGGACGGCCTCATTTCTGGGTTCCGCCTGATTTCCCTCCCACCACCGCTACAGCCGGCTTGGGGGGTCAATGACCCATACCCAAGGGGAGGTGGTTACGTTCTTCCTAGATCCTCCTCCAGACGGCGAGGAGGGTTCCTCCTCTGATTAGGTTGAAAAGAAGGAAAACCTTCGGATCTCCTATACACCCGTCCCAACGCGGCGGCCAGGGTTGGAGTGTCATCCTCGGCTCCTGATAGGGGCTGTGCATTCTCAGGAGGGCCCTTTTCCAGGGCCAGTTCATGCGAAGGGGCTCAGATGATTGCGCCTTGAAGAATTTTTGGCGATGTGTTTTTGGGAGAAGTTCAGAACGAGTGTTTGTCAGGTGTGAGGGGGAAGGTTGCCCTAGGAGCGCCTTTTATAGTGGAAGGAACATTGATGAAGGCCAATCCACATTAAATCCCAGAGAGAGATTTCCGGAGACAATGATGCCGCCCCAATTTCCAAGGGGCTTGCCAACCGTTAGATCCTCATAAATCCATGGTCGGTATTAATGAGGAGACGCCTCATTAAACAGGAAGACACCGAAGCGTCAGAACGCGTCACTTGGACAACCCAGGAGACGCCTCGTTATCTGAAGAGTCCCATCAAACGAAGAGGCAAAACACGGCAAGGTCTTATCCTCCACCAACTCCAGCTCCATTTATTATTATTATTATTATTCTACTCGAAAAATGTGATTATTTAATGCTTATTGTAAATTGTAGTAATGTAAAATTAAACGGCTACGGAGAAGCAGATAAAAATGATTAAAAATGAGAAAACTAGGTACTGGACAGAACCAAGGCATTGCATGGTCCTCGGACCCAAGCCTCTGGGGAAACCAGATACTTCAGATGATTAAAACGAGAAAACTAGGTACTGGACAGAACCAAGGCATTGCATGGCCCTCGGACCCAAGCCTCTGGGGAAACCAGATACTTCAGATGATTATTAAACGAGAAAACTAGGTACTGGACAGAACTAAGGCATTGCATGGTCCTCGGACCCAAGCCTCTGGGAAACCAGATACTTCAGATGATTAAAACGAGAAAACTAGGTACTGGACAGAACCAAGGCATTGCATGGTCCTCGGACCCAAGCCTCATGGGGAAACCAGATACTTCAGATGATTATTAAACGAGAAAATTAGGTACTGGACAGAACCAAGGCATTGCATGGTCCTCGGACCCAAGCCTCGGGGGAAACCAAACATAAAATGAGAAAACCGAGCACTAAACAAAGCTTAAAGCATTGCATGGTCAAAGACCTCAGGTCAGCAGGAAGAAAATCTCCCCGTAAAAACTAAACGCTAAGAAAAATCAAGGTCTTGTATAAACTTCAGACCCAAACCTCTATGGGAATCAGTCATTATGAGGCAATACAAACGCTGATCGGAGCCGAGGTGCCTGTATGGGCTACGAGTCCAAAACTAAGGCCAAACCAAACCCCTTAGGCGCTAAATGATGAACCCCATCGGGGACGGAAATCATGGGAAACTGGGCGCTATAGTACAAACGGCCCAAACCTACCCATCCTCGGACAAACCCCGTGCACAAAAAAGAAAAAGCGCCGAGGAAGTCAAAATCTTCCTCCCCGCCCTAGGGGACGTGCAGCAGAATTTTGAGGGGTTATTGTGGGGCCCTACTACACTAACCACGATCGGCCCACTACATATGGCCCAAGGCCCGCGCCGAGGACAATGTAAAGGCCGATGACAATGGGAAAGGCCCAGGTCATCCAAAGGCCACGCCGAGGATGACCTGTCCTCAGCACGCCGACCTCATTAAAAGGGAAAATATCCCATATTCTTTGAATATATCTCACCAACATTCTGACCACTTTAATGACAAAGTGACCTGAAAACCCAAGGTATCAGTCACCTCAACTAGTATAAAGCCTGCAAAGGCGGCTTTGACCTAACATAAAGCCTGTAAACTACAGATTATGGGACAAACTCCTACACGCAAAGCCCAGATAACCGACAAATGGACGGCTAAGATTAACTAAAGAGAACACTATATAACTAGAAGGATCCCTTCAAAGAGAGGGGAGAGCCCCCTCGGCTTGAGCGGAGAATTCGGATTTTACAAACACAAAACAAAAAGGACCACGAAGAGAGTCCGGAAGACATATCAAAAATAAGGATCACCCTTACAAAACTCCGAGTCCGATTCGTTTAGTTAGGGGTCACCGTAAATCTCCCATAAACGGTTGTTTGTTCGCTAGTTGCCTAGTCCTTCCTACCCATTCTCTACAAATTTTATTGTCTGGGGTCCAGTACATTTTGAGCCCTTACAGAAACTAATAAGACTATTAGCTATAAATCTCACTCTAATTAAAAAGATTCAAGTCCTTTACCATTGGCAAAAGTCACAAAACCCATAAATATGTGTAGCATATTTTCTATTTGACTAGCTCCTTGCATCATACATTGCCTAACTGTGTCATTGAATGTCTTAAGGTTATTATGCACTAATAAACCAAAGTTTTACCAAATAGAACAATTTTCTTTACCTGAAATTTGTCAAAAATAGTGAGTTCCAGTTAGCTTAATTGGTAAAAAATTTTATGATTGAATAAGAAATCTGGAGTTCAATCTCTACCTACACAAAAAATTGATTGGTGTTTTGATTTGATAATAATAAGTACAATCATTAGAAGCAAGCGTCATAAGTTAAAACTTTATAAATAAATAAAAATTTGTCAAATATACATTATTGTATTATAGGTAAATCATATGATGTATCTATATAATTTTATTGTTGTGTTGAGTAATGGTATAGTTGGATGTTGATAATTCAATAGTTATAATGGGGAGGAGGAATTTGAACCTTGTACGTATTTGTTAGAAATGCCAAGAGGTGGTAGTTGAGGGATCAAGATCCTCTAAAGTTTTTAGGGTACTTAATCGTATAGAGTTTTATTAATTTTAATCTTTCATTGTTATAATAAAAGAAGTCTAAATTTTGCCATGTAATTAATCCACTGGCAAATCCCCTAAAATAATGTTAAAAATATAATTACTCATAAATGATAATTATTACCTTATATCAAACAGTCTTTGAAAAAAGAAGGAAAAGTCATCCCAGTTAGGTCCCCTTTCCCCTCCTTTTCAATTTGTTCTACAAATCCTTTTAGTTATTGGATAAATTTAAAGAATGGGTGAGAACGGAGGTTAGCCACCACCGCCTAGGATGGAGCCATTTTTATAGGAAGTTTAGTCAGCTGAGGTTGGAGCAACTATTAGAAATGATAATGGCTATAACACTGTAGCCTTAAATGCAAAAGAACCACATGTGAGGAGTGCTGGAGAAATGGAGTGTTAACTTTGCTTACTTAGTAAATTGAGTGTCATGCTCATGCACATTGATCGAGAAGGGAACAAAGTGGTCTAGGAGTTGGTAAAAAAATAATGAAAATTTTTTTTGTTTAATTGAAAAGAAAAATGAGATTATAGAAAATTTATATTGTATAAATTTATTCTCATGGTAAATATTTTTTTTTAAATATATCTTTTTAGGAAAAAAAAAGACCAAACTTGAGGTAAAAAGGATAAAGCCAAATCCCTAACTTAAAATGGAAAAAGAAAAAGAGACCAACACTACAAATATGTGGGAGAGGGTTGGGGTACTCTTCTCCCACCATTTTCTCTTCATTTTTGAGGATTGAATTTTGGTGGGTTTGGAGAGAAATTTTATAGATTTTACCATTTTCACCCCACTCTCATCTCCCAACCAAACACACCCATTATCTATTTTCTCTCCTCCATTTGGAGTATGTTTGGATTGGTTGAAAATAGGAAAAATGAAAAAGATAGAGAAGAAAATTGAGGAGAAAATTTCATCTATCCTTAATTGGTTGAGTTGAAAAAACAGAGGAAAGAAAATGGTGGGCCCCAATATTTTCCATCAAATCCCACAAAAATGCATCTCTCCGAATTAGAGAGAAAATTGGATAAAAAATGAGAGAAGAAACCCAAATGACTCTTTTGCCCTTGTTCCCTGTTGTCTTTCCCTTGCCAAAGTTATGTTTTTCTTTTGGATGCCGAGAATTTCCTTTCTTAACACAGCTAAAGATATGAAAAGAGAATTTGAGCATCTGGGAAGGTGTTTTGCAGTACTGCTAATGGCGAATCAGTGAGAGTAGTGTATAGTGAAAAGAGAACAAATTGCTCAAATTTGGTTAAAGCCAAAATAAATAGGCCAAAAAAAAAAAAAAAAAAACATGAGTGGCTAAAACAGGGAGGCCATGCAAGACTCCACGCATGAGAAATTCATTACAAAACTAAAAGGCAAGATTAAAGTTGTAGTGTTTTTAATTAGACAAAAAAAAAATTTTGAATTGTTCAAACGTGGAGACCATGCATTAGGAAGAACTTATTATTATAATATATTATTATAATAAACATTTTTCATAAATATATTATAATAAACCTTTATTTATTTTGAAAATTGCGTGAAAGTAAATTTATACAAACTACATTTTTTATCTTCTCATTTTCATTTTCAACCAAACAAAAATTTTTTACATCCTCTCAACCAAATACAAATGAGTGAAAAATTAAATATTTTCTATCCTCTCAGTTATTTAATCCTCCCAATTTTCCATCATTTCAACCAAACAAACTCTTTATATTTAGGTTTTCACCTCAACCAAATACACTTAATTGACTTCTTGTGTTTTTTTACAAAGACCTTGTTTAGGTAAAAGAGATATGGTAATAATTATCATTTATGAGTTGTTATTTTTTAAACATCATTTTAGGGAACTTGCTAGTGGATTAATGACATAACAAAATCTAGACTTTTATTATAAATGAAAGGTTAAAATTTAAAGAAATTTATTTGATAAAGTACTATAAAAACTTTAGAGAAAATCTTAATCTGATAGTTGAGTTAGAAGGATCTTGGCCAAATGGATCTATTTATAGGTTCATAGATAATTAATGGGAAGTTTGATCCATTTCTACGCAACTTTTTTTTTTTTTTAATACAAGATAGAATTTTTACTCTAACCTAATCTAAGAGTATATGTGTACAAAACTCCCTCCTAGAGACCTGAATTCCGGCCCTTACCCTCCACACCTTACAAGCATTTATATTTATAGAGTGACCACCGCACCAAGAGTGCACGGTGGTATTTATACACAACTATTATGCCCATTATCTTCATAAATATATATATATATATATATATATATATATATATATTATGCCCATTATACAGAGAGAAAATCACAATTGATTTACTAACCAACTATAAGCCATAGATGAAAATAACAATAGGAATTTCACAACTCATTTATTAATTAGTCTTAAAGATATGCCAACACTGAGTAACTGCTTCTTATTTCCCTTCTCTAATTTTAATTTAGATATCCTAATCTGTCAGAAAAGTTTTTGGGTAAACTCCAACCGGATGCATTTAAGAACTAGCTAGTCTTGTTAACTGCACACGTTGGATAGAATGAAGCAACAAATCACCGATGTGCACGCAACGCAAATAAGAAAATTAGGGATGGCAATTTTTGCCCGACCCGACCCTAATGGGTCGGGTTTTACCCGATCTGATTAGGAATAGGGTCGGGTATGGGTTTAAAAAAAAAAAAACCCGAAGCGGGTCCGAGTCGGGTCGGGTCTGGGTTTTATCAAAAAAACCCGGACCCGACCCGAGACCCGACTCGTTTAAAAACCCGGTTCTCTAAATTACAAAAATACCCTCTCTCTATATATATAAACCTATCTAACCCTAATCCCTAATTCCTCATTTCATTTTCTTCAGCCTCCCTCCTTCATCATTTCAGCCTCCCTCCCTCGCATCTTCATAGCAACGGTGAACTCCAGGTTCTCTTTTTTTTGCCTTGTCCTCTTTATATTCCACATTCTATTGTATTAATCTATTATTTCTTGTTGATTTTTTGTTTCGTACGACATTCTTTTTTTTTTTTTTTTTGATCATCATTCGTTGATCTGCCCTGTCCTCGTTATTTTCCTTTTGTTCCTAATAAGTTAGGCAAAGAACTGAAGTACTTTCGAAAAAAGATGCGTGCCAGTAACTCGTCTAGTGAAGAACAGAAGTTTCAGGTTCGAAAATTACAGATCTCAGACAAAAACAAAGGTTTCATACAGCTACTGAGGCAACTAACTATTTGTGACTCTGTATCTGACAAAGATTTTGAAGATCGATTTTGGGAGCTCAGTGCCCTTGGAGATGACCACATTATTTATGTGGTAGAAGACGAATCTTCTGGGAAAATTATTGCAACTGGGAGCATTTTCATCGAGAAAAAGTTTTTGAGGAATTGTGGCAAAGTTGGGCACATTGAAGATGTTGTGGTTGACTCCAATGCTCGAGGGTTGAAACTAGGCAAGAAAATTATTGCCTTCCTCACAGAGCATGCTCGTTTGATGGGATGTTATAAGGTGATTCTTGACTGCAGTTTGGAGAATAAAGCGTTCTATGAGAAATGTGGCTTTAAACAGAAAGATATTCAAATGATTAAGTACTTTATTGCTGTGTTGCCGTGTATTTGTGTTGTTGTTGATGTTTGTGTTTGTGCTTGTATTTTTTTTTTTTTTAATTAATAAGATTAGTCGGAATCGTCGGATTGGGCCACGGATTAGGCAGTGCAGGCTTAACGTAGGCAAAAATAAATTTGGGCTTTTTTTTTTGGTTGGGCCACGAATTGGGCCCAATCCCTAAACGGGGCCCGTGGAGCCCGGCTAGGGCGGGTTCGGGCCCCGGAAAAAAACCCGGTATCCTAAACAGGCCAAGTCCGGGCCACGGATCTTGCCCCACGGGTCGGGTCCGAGTATGGAAAAACTCGGCCTGAACCCGACCCGTTGCCATTCCTAAAGAAAACCGCAATGAATGCAATAATGGCTTTAATTTTTAATGATAAAGGTCTTCTTCTATACTAATTTTAAAAGATTAAAATTCAGGTACAATCAAACTTTACCAAAGTTGACATTTCAAATTTCAATCATATTAATATTAGGAGTATATATTTTCAAGCAACTACGGTAGCAACCTGAACCAGACACGGTACCATCTTGTTCAGTTGCAACCTAGGAGTAGGAATCACTCTTGACTCTCCTCCAACTAATTAATAAACCCATTTACCACTTACCACTGCTAGTCCTAGAGGAGGAGGAGCAGAGAAATACTGGTGAAGAAGATTTTGATCATGGGTGGTTCTATTCCTCACAAGTCTGAGTTAGCTCTGACCCAAAGTCCACAGCAGGTCCGAGCCACATCCAGCGGGCCTAAAAAGAAGGGAACACTTCGAGCCTGGTTGGTGCTAAACACAACAGGCCAGGCCCAGGTGTTAGAGGCCGGAAAGTCTGAGATCATGAGGCGCACGGGCTTGCCAGGCAGGGACCTTCGGAGCCTGGACCCAGTCCTGTCATACCCATCAAGCATTTTGGGGCGTGAGAGGGCCATAGTAATCAATCTTGAGAATATTAAAGCCATTGTTACGCACAACGAGGTTCTTTTGCTGAACTCAAGGGACCCATCTGTCACACCCTTTATTGAAGAGCTTCAGAAACGGCTTCACTTTCATTACCGTTCCTGTCATACCCAGGTTTGAACTTTACTCATTAGAAGCAATGTTTGAAACAAAACCCATGCAATATCGCATTGGGAAAAGATAGGGTCTTAAGTGTTTGGAAAATTTTCTTATGCTTTGGGCGTATAGAGCGGCCAAGAGGGCCTTCCATACGTCTGACAAACAAGATACTAACTCTTAGTGCTCACTCTAATGCACTAGACCTCATGCCATCGAGTCCAGTGTGCCGGAGGCATCGGACCCAAGTCAATTTGTATCACATTAACATATAACTTTTTTTTATATATAATTAAAAAAAAAAATTGTCACATATCATCTGGTTACTTAAGATAATGTTAAGTAAAAGTTTAACATTACTACCGCACTTATAGGCCAGTTGGCACCTCTCCCCGCACGAAGTGTTTGGGTTTTAGGGAGAATGTAGGATAACATATTAGTAATTAGTAATAAATAGAATTTCCAACTACCAAAAACAAATTTAACATTATTTGAAATGCTATTGTTGTGTTATTTATATGTAAAATATATTGTATGTTCGGCAGTTGTGCACGTCATGCATGTGAAATTTAGAATAGATGAAAGTCAGTGGTCCTTTTCAGATTCCTACTTCGTTAACAAAGCTATCAAAATGATATAAATTTGCAACACAAACTATTATTATTATTTTTTATGGATTGGGTTCATAAAAAAAATATATGCTTACAGATGATTGAGATTTTCATGTAATTATTAAATGCCAATTACTATCTGGAACCTCAGCAAGTATGAAAAAAAAAAATTTTAATTTGTTGTCTCATTTGAGTTATTTTTCGTGAAGTTCCAATTTACAAGGTTACTACACAAACAACAAAAGCTGGCTGGATGTGGTAATGTGTAGCCTTTGAAGTGTGTGTGTGTGTGTTTGCAGCTGCAGGCATCCCTGATGATTGTATAAGACAGTGACTATTAAGTTTATATACTAATACAAAAGCCTACAAACTTTGGCAACAACAAAGAGTGTAAAAAAAGGTTTGAGCCTCAATAAAGTTATAATTTGAATAGTAGTAGACCAGTAGTAATTGTTTTCTCTAGTAAATGTATGATGGAGGGTGAAGTTATGAATTTTTTTTTTTTTTTTTTTTTTTTTTTTTAAGGTTAATGCTGCAGAATTGAATTCTTCACTCTTAAGGGTGAACTCATTTTGATTCTAAATGTGTTACTGGAGAACTTTCCTTTCAACCATGTGAATGCAGCTGTGTCAAGTATTAACCTCTGTTTGCCATTCAACGGTTTCAACCACAATCATATAAAAATTTAATTTAATTATTTTTTATAAAAATTCTCTGCTGGGATCTTTTTTGCCCAAAATCTTGAGGTTGGTCTTGGAATTGGGATTTCTACAACATGTTTCATTCTGCTTATAATTAGTAATGCAATGGCCAGCGTAGTTGTTTCAAGATTAGTGTTCTTTGGTGATGATCCTCTTGCCTTTGGAAGGCCTTCAATTTTCAAATTATTATTCAACTTGATTACTGAGCTAATAAATGTTTAAGAAACTTGAAGAGTAGAACTTAATTTCCTTTTCTTTTGCTGATTTATTATTTCCTTCTTTTTTATGAGTGAGTTTAGCCCCAAGAAAAGGACTCAGTATCTTATGTATCAACTATATGAAACATCTCTATCACATTATGTGAGTACCTGAGTGGGACCAACATAATATGAGAGAGATGCTACATATAGCTAATACATAAGATACTTTATCCAAGAAAGGGGAAGGATTAATTTGTTAATTATTTATGTGTTTTCTTTTTGTTATTTTGTTGCTTTTATAGGAGGCCGATGATGAAGTTTCTAACAAGAATAATGTACATGAATTGGAAGATTTGAAATCAAGGATTGGTAGTTCTCAAAGGGTCTCCAAAAGATTTTCAAAGTTCATGGATCAAGATGAGTCAATTAAGATGGAGGACGAAGTTGAGAGTAAAGATGGATCAGAGGTTCTTCCATTTGAGTTTGTTGCATTGGAAGCATGCCTTGAGGCTACTTGTAGTCGCTTAGATAGTGAAGTAAATGTCACTTTCCTCCAGTTCTGTAGTTTTTTTTTTTTAAGGGCCTTCTGTTATAAATGTTATTTAATTCATTTTACGAGGGATCACAATTTATATTCTTGAAATATGCTCTAATTACATTTTTCTTCTGACTAATAAATTCCTTTGCCTTACAATAAAATTATTAACATTTATGTCCATGTTGACAGCTACTACACTCAATACATCAACAATATGAAGACACTTCACTATTTGTTTTTTTTTCTCAAAAAAAAAAAGAAAAAATTTTTGTTTTAGACTGTTAATCTCACTTTCTTTTGCTTCATAATTTTATTTACTCTTCATTTAGTCTTTTGTTATTTGTCTCCAAACCAGGCCAGAACATTGGAGAAAGAGGCTCATCCAGCCTTAGATAAACTGACTTCAAGTATTAGTACTCTCAACTTGGAACGTGTTCGTCAAATCAAAAGCCGCTTGGTTGCAATAACTGGACGCGTTCAAAAGGTTGCTTTATTTTCAGATTTTGAACCAATACAGATGTTTTATTTTTATATCATGTCATTGATTGTGACTATGATATATTGTGGTTGTCGGTTTAAACTTTAAATCACCTCAAACAATTGAACCACAATGTTGTGTTCTTCATTTGTAAATTTCTATTGATTGTAGTTATGCTCATCATCAGGTAAGGGATGAATTAGAACACTTACTAAATGATGATGGAGATATGGCTGAGATGTATCTAACTGAAAAGTTTCAACAAAGCCTAGAAAATTCTTCTACTTCCTCTATAAATGAGAGAGATGACACTGATGCTGAAGAATTTCAATCAGCCATTGATGATAGGCATGTGATAATATTACTCACTTTTATGATATGAACACTGATTTTTAGCTGTTTGGTATTACTAGCTGTCTTCTATGACACTTAGAATTCTCATTGTGTATTATCAGGGTGGCAGCTGAAATCTCATCTGAAGTTAGTGAGTCTGCTAACGATACTCACAGTGCTATGGTCAAGAACTTTGATGTTAAGGAGCTTGAAATGCTCTTGGAGCCGTACTTCGTGCAAATTGATGGTACATTAAACACTGTATCCACGGTATGAACCCCATTTTACTGCTAAATTTTCTTTTTGGCTTTCATTTTCTTTAGGCTCTCTTTTTTTCATACTTAGTAATGCTGATATATTTCCCCCATCCCACCCCAAAAATAAAATAGATTCTAATTCTTGTGGTTCAATTTTTATGGTTGATCATTAGCATTTGAACTACCCAGCAGAAATTTCAGGACTAGAATGCATTGACAGTGCAGAAATTCATACATACAGATTCTTGACTTTCATCCTAAAAGTATCAAATGTATATACTGCCTCCTAGGCAAGGAAGAAGAGTTACTAAATCATGTGATCCTTATATTTTGAGGGTTGCTTCCTTTTAATATGTTGTTTTTTGCTCGTCTCACTTGAGCTTTTGCAAAGAAATGAACTACTCGTGTGGTTTATGAGCTTTAAAATTTCTTTTATTTGATAGAAGGTGGAACATTTAACTTTGAATAATTTGATTTTAACACAACCTTCTATATTCATTAGAAAGTTATTCAATGTAATGTATGCATTGCACAGATTCCACTTAAATTTTCATATGTTTATTTTCTTAAATACTTAATAAGCTTAACTTATAAATGTGTTGGACCTTTAATTTTCAACTCCACTATAAAAATCAATCTGTGTTATGGTTTTCTTTTGTTTCAAGCATCCTATTTATTGACTTTTCCATTGTTTAGTACTTAGTAATTAGTATATCACTCTTTTCTGATGGTGGTCTCTTGAAAGCTGAGGGAGTATGTAGACGACACAGAGGACTACCTCAACATAATGCTCGATGACAAACAGAACCATCTCCTGCAAATGGGGGTCCTATTATCAACAGCAACCGTAGTGGTGAATTTCTTTATTGTTGTGGCTGGAATTTTAGGTATGAACATCAGATTCAATCTATTCAATGAGGTACCACCCGGGAATACAAGATTTCTATGGACTTGTGGAGGCGGCACATTTTCTTGCATAGTCTTGTATATCTTTGCTATTGCCTGGTATAAACAAAAGCGATTGCTAGAAAGATGAAGGGAGAGAGACCATTAATTCGAAACTTTTGTTGTCATAAATTTGGGAGTTGTATGGACCCATAAAACTTTTATATGTAATGTATGCCTCTTATTATGTTTTAATTATTATCATGGACATGCTTTGTTAATCTTTTACAATTTCAAATACTTTCAGTTTACTGGTTAATAACATTCACGCAGTGTTTGCAGGTATTTGATTTTAAATTTTATTTTCAGGCTAAAGTGAGAATGTTTAGACAATTATGTGATCAAATCAAATGCTTATTCTCCTGGGCAGTGATGTTCGAAATTAACAGACTATTTTCTCAGGTTCGTTGCAAATCTCAATCCAATCTAAATAAGTGGCATATTTGATGGATCATATGTTAATGAAATACTAACGTCCTCAACCTCCCTTATCATGCAAATTTGTGGTTTATCAGTTAATCAAAAATCATCTCCTTTTCCCATCAAAAAAATAAAATAAAATAAAATAAAATCATCTCCATGCTTCCTGGCGGAACTATCACATCATCTATTCATTTTATTATATTTTTGGATATGTCTGGCAAAGGCCACTCATGGGAAATTTTTTTTTTTTTTTTTTTTTTTAAATTTACAAGCTACACAAGTTAGCAACTAGTATATTATATGAGTGAAGCTGAAGCATACCCTTATGCGGTGCATATGTCATGTCTAGAACTTACACCATTTAATTTGCCACGAATTCTTACATTCATTTTAAATTATTTAACCATATGCGTCCATGTGGAAAAATATTTTGTGCACCTGCCAATTTTATTTACTACCTAATTATCTTTTTTTTTATTTTTTGGAGAAACAAAATACATGCACAAATAGGAGAGAAGGGATGAGATTTTAACACAAACTCTACTCAAAAGTTCTGGTAGTAATTTTGTTGTGTCTATCATTAGAGATTACATGTTTGGGTTGAAACTATACCATCAGATATTTCAAATGTACTACATATTGATGTTTCATCTTGAAATAAAACTATATATATATAAACAGGACACGGGATAGAAGCATGCTACAAGCCTACAACTACATAATTATAATGCTAAAGACAACATGGTGGATGGTAATAGTTAGTAAATGATAAATCATGATGTGGTTTGGAATGGAGAAGGCACTAGCGGCTCTACCTGTATGTGAGGGTGGTCCTAGTACTATATATCTATTCATGCAAAAAAAAATTATCTATAGTACTATTTAAAGGGTTTCCTCTGTTTGGATTTCTCATTTTCATAGTTCTAAAATACCCCTATAACACTTACAAGTTTTCAACTAACAGGAATAAATATGTAAAATAAAACTTTTTTACTTTAATAACACACAAACTCTCGTAAGCTTTGTCAGTTTACAACCTAATAACATCTACTCTCATTCTTTTTCAAATTACACAAATCCAGTCTCATCCTCTTCTTTCTTGTTCTTCTATTTCCAGATTTGGGTTCTAAACAATTCAGCATAATTTACACAATTCAAATGGCTTTTCAAGTTCTATCTTCTACATCTCTAAGCTAAATTGCAAGTTATTCTTTCTTTTCTTTTATCTTCTTTTCTTCATCATTGACTATTGTTTGAGTTCTTACCTTCCATGGCTACCAATGATTTAGAATTTGAGATGTACTTATCCTTGGGTGAATGAGATTTTTATAGGGATTCAATGGTATTTGACTATTACTTATTACCTATTATTACCTATGATTGACTTCAATATCACGTGACTTAAAATCTTTTTTTTTTCCTTATATTTTCCTTCCTTCTTTTTTGTTCCTTTGCACCAACATGTATCTGTTTTTTTCTTTTCTTTTCTTTTTTTCCTTATCTTTTCCTTCTTCCTTCTTTTTTTTTTTTTTTTTTTTTTTTTGTGTGTGTGGGGATATTTTCAAACTTTTTAGTTTTAAGTTTTAACTCACACAAACTCGTTTTTTTGAAGTTGTCTATACGTTTAATAAAGCTCAAAAGGAATCACTCTAGCATAAAACTCTATTTGAGTTTTTGTTGTATGCCTTTGTCATTTGCATCTATGTGTATCAGTTTTTTCTCTCTCTTCTTTTTTTTTTTTTTTTTTTTTTTTTTTTTTTTTGCTTATCTTTTCCTTTTGTGTGTGGATATTTTCAAACTTTTCACTCAAACACAAACTCTTTTTAAATATTTGAATCTTAGAAGTTTATCAATAACAAATTGATGTTTATCACTTTGTTTTAAGTTCAATTATTTTTGTTTGCTTGCAAAAAAAAAAAAAATCAATTTTTGTTTTGAGATTTAAAAAAAAAAAAAACTTGATTTTGAGAGGAGAATTATTTTTCTTTCTTTTCTTTAAAGTAACCCAACATACTTCCCTAAAAAAAAAAAATAGAGTAACCGAACAATTAAGAGTATTTGAGTTTTAAAAAAAAAAAAAATTAGAAAAGAAAGGAAGGACCAAGAAGTAACTAAATTCAAATAGAAATATACTTATCTACATGTATCAGATTTCTTTCCTTCTTTTTATTTTATTTTATTTTTTTTTTTATTTTTTTTTTTTTTGCTTATCTTTTCCTTTTGTGTGTGGATATTTTCAAACTTTTCACTCAAACACAAAATCTTTTTAAAGGATTTGAATCTGAGAAGTTTATCAATAACAAATTGATGTTTATCACTTTGTTTAAATTCAATTTTTTTTGTTTGAGATTTAAAAAAATCATGATTTTGAGTGGATAATATATATATATATATATATATATATATATATATATTGACATTTTTTTTCTTTCTTTTCTTTAAAGTAACCTAACATACTCCCCTAAATGGTTCCAAAAAAAAAAAAAAAAAGTAACCGAACAATTAAGAGTATTTGAGTTAAAAATAAAAAATAAAATAAAATAAAAAAGAAAAGAAAGGAAGGACCAAGAAGTAACCGAATTCAAATAGAAAATATACTTTTCAAATAGCGAAGAAGAGATTTAGAAAAATAAAATAAAATAAAAAGTGAGAATTGAAATTTTAAAGAAACAGCAATTTTTTATAAATAAAGGGAGAGATAAAAGAGGTTAAAATTTCGGATTTGATGAAAAAAAAAAAAGAATAGTTTAGTTTTGATGAGGTCAATGAATCAGTGGGCTAAAATTTCCGGGCGTTAATGATCAATGAGCAAAATCCTGAAAATAATAAACAAGAAGTTAGAGGAGACCGGTGGAGGCCGGCCAAAAATCCTCCGACGGTAAAGTTAGTGGATTGAAGTAGAAAAGAAAGCACTTCAAAGACTTCACCAATTTTTCTAAAAAATATCCAGTTACCCATACCTCTGTGTAGAAGGGTCCTTATATAGTGTTAGTCATGACAGTTATTTCTCCTATCGTCGTAGGGTTTGGAGAATTCAGAGGATAACTTCCATAACTGTCATGGGAGTTACCTCATTAGGACTGGTATTTAACAATAAACAGATGACTTGATTCAAACAATCTAACGTTTGGCTTTTGGAAGAGTATCATGACTCTTGGTGAACCTTACTCGTCCATCACTAAGGACGGACAAGGTTCACTACTTGTACGTCCTCCCTTGGACGAATGAATATAGGACGAGTGTAAGGGGACGATTAGTGAAGGACGAGCGTAACAGCCACTCAATCCACTTTGTACGTTGTTATGGATGGCCATATGGACGAGAAATCAGCCTGGCGTTTTTCATACACCATCAGTTGCCCCCTCGTCCATGGGTCGTCCAAGCAACATAGTAATTTACTTCTCTGGACGGACGAGCTTCTTTCAGCAATTGGAGATGCCACGTGTTCTAATTTGATTGGTGGTTCATTTCGTCGATTCATTTTTTCGAGACGAAGATCACATGTCATCATCTGGTTGGTTGTGTCGTTTCATGTGCTTAGGTCAGCCACCTATAAATAGTGGGATGTCTTCACTACCCTCTCCACTTCTGAGATTTTTCTCCTTTGACATTCATCGTCTAGAACTTCGTCTAAGAGTTTCCTTGCGTCCATAGCTTCAGTTCGTCCTAGAGCCAGGTACTCCCTCTCTCCTCATCTTTAGGTTTTCAAAGTTTTCTTTCCAGAATGTCAGAAATAGCCATCTCCTCGTCTAGCGATAGTACAGAAAAAGCTATAGACGAGTATTATGACGAGAGTAGTTATGATTCTAGTGACACCAGTAGTAGTAGTAGGGGAAACACCACTGACGAGGGGTATGTCTCAGGGGTCCCTGGGCTTCCTTTAGAAGAAATACAGAAACAACTTAGAAAAACTTCAGGGTCCTAGGTAGGTACCTCGTCTTCCATCCCTCCGTCCAGTCCTTTGGACGAGGCGGAGGTAACTGTATATAGTTGTGCTGTAGATATTCCTTCCAAGACGAACGAGGAAAGATTAAATATCCTTAGGGAATGGTACCAAATCCCAGATGAGTTTAATCCTAGATTGCCCGTCCGTGGAGAATGGTGTTGTAATCCCCATTTTGGGATAGGTGTATATGAAGCTTACCTTCTTGGAGGTCTTAGGTTTCCTTTAAATGCTTTTACTAGAGAACTATTATTTAGGTTAGGTTTAGGAGTGTGTCAATTCAACCCCAATACATGGAGATTAATTATCTCTATGCAAATTTTGTGGAGGGAGGTGTTTGGAGGGGACCGTCCTATTACCGTGGACGAGTTCCTCTACTGCTATAAACCCTCAGAGATTCATCAATCTCTTGGCTTTTATCAATTCACAGCCAGAAGTAAAGAGTGTAGATTGGTGAAATCCTTGGCCTCGTCTGACAGAAAATGGAAGATGGAGTTTTTCTTCGTCTCTGGATTCTGGGCTGGAAATCCTGTAGACGTTGGGCGGGATACTTTTGGTCGTTTTACCGGGGACCTAGGGAACCTTCGTCCCGAGGGTAAGTCCCTTAGCTTTTCCCCTCTTCCTTCTCTTTCCTTTTATTCATCATCATGTCATTTAACTTCAATTTATTCTGTTACAGCTGTTGGATGACCTGTTTTGAGCAAGTTGCATCGTGATCGCGTCCATAGGGCTCGTCTGCACACAGACAGGGATTTCCATTCCTTGGTTGATCTTAGATGACTAGCCAAGTGGGGGTTAGGCCCTAATCCATCTGAGGTTACACTTGCACACGAGATTACAGTAAGAAAAAGTAAGTATTGGATTTCTACATTCCTTGTATTTTTTATTTTCATTTTCCTTTCTAAGTAAATTCTCTTCGTCCCTTTATAGGAATGGCAACCATGAGAGGCAGTAAGGGAAAGGAGGTAAGTGCTGAGGGGGCCTGTCCTGAGTCTGATCGCCAAGCTCGTCCTGTAGCTGGAGATAAGAGGAAGACCATATCCAAAGACTTGGATTTGGAAAACCTTCCCAGCAGGCGTGGTAAAAAGAGCAAGCATGGCTCGTCTCAAGTAGTTAAGCCCACTCCGTCGTCCCATCAGCCAACCAAAGTCTATGATATCGACTCGTCCACTCCTGTTGAGTCTACCCCGTCCAAGACTCCACCGTCCAAAACCGTGCCCACCTCGTCTCAACCGTCCCAAAGGCTCCCTTCAAACATCATTGAAAATGAGGATTTGGCCTGGGAGCATTTCAAGAATGCTATTTTAGACGAGGAAATAAACGTCTGCTACAACATGTCCCTCAAGGACTTTGAGCACTCTGGTGTTCATGACCTTTTCAAGGTAACATTTTTCTTCGTCTTCTCTCTTTTCTTTCTTTTTTTTTTTTTTTTTTTTTTTAAAACTTATATTTGTTGTTGACTTTCATAGGGCATGTCCAAGTTTATAGTAGTGTCCAGACAGGCCACTGGGTTGGACAAGACGAGGATCTTGCTGGAGACGAGGATACTGGAGTTGAAGGAAGAAGCCAAACAATGGGCTGAAGTGGCTACTAAGACGACGGATGACGTGAAGAACCTAAAAGTTTTGGTTGAGGATTTGAAGGCTAGTGCTGCAGAAAAAGATGCTCGTCTTGAAGACTTGCAAAAAAAGAATGACGAGCACAACATTCTCCTCTCTAAAGCAAGGGAAGATGCAGTGGCTGAATTCAAAGCATCTAAACAATATACTGATGCTTTGGATACTAATTATGCAGCACGGTTTGAAGATTTCAGGATGGACGCTGCTGAGAAATTTCCTGATGTGGACTTCAATTCCATCGTGCTCAATTTGAATGCTGCCACCACTAGCTCTCTCCTTCACCTCGACTCTGAGGATGCTAACATTGAGGACGATGCCACGACCCAACCTCAAGACGACCCCAACTTCGATGCTTCAACTTGAAAAATGTCTTGATGACTTTCTTTGTTGTTTTGTTTTCAGTGTAATACAAGTACATTTAGCTCGTCCATGTTTAAGGACGAGTTTTGATAAAACAGTTTATAAGGGTGTTTAGGACATTTTTCGTCCGCCCTTGAAACAATCAAATGAGTACCTTTTGTCTTATATATGCATGGACGAGAATGTTTAATTTTATATACAGGGTCTCTTGTTTTGCTCGTCTACATTTCATATACATACTTAAAACCATTTTTTATTGAAGTTTCACTTGTGATTTGTCCATGTGAAATGGCCAGTAAAAGCCTCACTTGAAATGGCTAAGCGCAAGCATCACTCGTCCTTAGACTTGTCTGTGCTTTTTCTCGTCCTTGGACTTGTCTTTGCATTTTGCTCGTCCATGGACAGCTTTTCAGCAGGCGACTCAAGTTCAAAACATCTATGCTCTTCCTCGCCCATGGTATGGTTGGGTATTATGTTTTACCTGGCCCATCTTATGGACGAGCATGCCTTCGACTTGTTCGTAATTTGCTTTTAAGCGAGATTTATTTCGTCCTTTTCTTGGATGGACGAGCATGCCTTAGACGTTTGTAATTTGCCCTTAGGCATGGGATCTACTTCGTCCTTTTCTTGGATGGACGAGCATACCTAGATTTTACTTTCTAGGAAAGCTTGAGATTACATCTCCGCGTCCAGAGAATTTTCTCGTCTTGAGCTTTTCAGCTTTCTTCAAGAGTCAATACGAACAATAGTGCTATGGAAATCATTGATTCACACAACATTATGTACATTTCACAAATATTATTCACAACATAGATATTGTTCATAGACGAGGCATGCACCTTAGAGGCCAATGCCTTTATTTAAACAATACAAACTATAACGTTGTTCATAAATTTGACATAATAACAAAGCCACACAAACACAAAATATAATATATATAAACTTTATTACATCCTGAGTTCATCCAGAGTCATGCTCATCCAGGCTGGCATTCTACTGATAGTACTTCCTCAAGTGCTCCACATTCCAAGGATGCTCCAACTTCCTCCCATTAAGGGTTTCCAAGTAATAGGATCCTTATCTTTTGCAGTTGACGACTCTATAGGGGCCTTCCCAATTTGGTCCCAACTTCCCATAGGCTGGGTTCTTTATTGCTAAGGAAACCCTTTTTAGGACGAGGTCCCCTATGTTAAATCGCCTTGGCTTCACCATCGCGTCATGTTGCCTAGCAATCAGGTTTTTATACCTCGCCATTCTTTGCTCAGCATTCATCCTAACCTCGTCTATTAGATCGAGGTTCAAACGGAGTTGTTCTTCATTATCTTTGTCTTGATCACCCTATGATTGGCCATGTGCACTTCTGCGGGTATGACTGCTTCAGCTCCGTAAGCTAACTTGAAAGGAGTTTCTCCTGTCGGAGTTCTTGCTGTCGTCCTATATGCCCATAGAACTCCTGGTAACTCGTCTAGCCACACTCCCTTTGCCCCCTCAAGCCGAGTCTTGATTATTTTTAATAAGGATCGGTTTGCAACTTCAGCCTGGCCATTCGCTTGTGGGTGGGCGGGTGAGGAGTAGTGATTCTGAATCTCGAAGTGTATGCAAAAATCTTTAAAGAGTGCGTTGTCAAATTGTCGTCCATTATCAGATATCAACACCCTGGGTACGCCGAACCTGCACACAATATTCTTCCATACGAAGTTCTTGACATTTTGTTATGTGATGTTAGCTAAAGGTTCTGCCTCTACCCACTTGGTGAAATAATCGATACCAACCACGAGAAATCTCATTTGCCTCACCCCTATTGGAAAAGGGCCCAGAATATCTAGTCCCCATTGTGCAAAAGGCCATGAGGCTGTCATTGGAGTTAGGTATTCTGACGGTTGTCTGGGGACGTTGCTAAACCGTTGGCATTGGTTGCAGACCTTAACATAGGCATTGGCATCAGCTTGCATATTCGGATAATAATATCCTGCATGGACGACTTTGTGGACGAGCGATTTAGCTCCCGAATGATTTCCACACGCTCCCTCATGAATTTCTCTAAGTATATAGTTTGCTTCGTCTGGAGCCAGACATCGGAGATAAGGCTGGACAAAGCCTCTTTTGTACAGAGTCTCATCCATAAGAACGTACTTAGTTGCCCTTACCCTTAACTTTCTTGCTTCATCCTTCTCTTCTGGAAGTCGTCCTTCTTTCAAATATGATACAATGGGAGCCATCCAATTTCCTTCGCTCTGCACTTGTTGCACTTCTGGGATGTCTATGCTCGGCATGTACTGAATCTCATCAAACTTGTCAATGGCTTTGCTCGCCGAAGCTTCTTTCGCTAGTGTATCTGCTTCCATGTTCTCCTCCCTCGGGATTTGAACGAAGTTAGTTTCCTCAAACTTTCTCATAAGTCATATAACCCTGTTAAGGTACTTCCTCATTCGTTCTTCCTTAGCCTCGTACATCCCATTCACTTGGCCCATGATTAGTTGAGAATCTCCCAAGACGAGTATTGACTTAGCTTCCACGGACTTGGCCAATTCTAGCCCTTTGAAAAGAGCTTCATACTCAACTTCATTATTGGTTACTTGGTATTGCAGGTGAATTTTGTGTTTCAGTTTATCCCCTTCTGGTGATTGTAAAACCACACCTATCCCCTCAGCGTGCTGTGTAGACGATCCATCCACATGGATGATCCAATTCTGGCTGCCTTCCATCTTACTCACATCGCCATGACTAGAGGTGAACTCTGCAATAAAGTCTGCCAAAGCCTGAGCTTTTATGGCATGCCTAGGTTGGTATTTTATGTCGAACTGATTGAGCTCGACGGCCCATTAAACCAATCGTCCTGCAGCCTCCAATTTGTTCATTGCTTTCTTGAGTAGGTGATCTGTCATGACGTTGATGACATGAGCCTGAAAGTAATGTCTTAGTTTCCTAGAGGCTATTACTAGCGCGAAAGCCAACTTCTCCATTAGGGGATATCGTCCTTCCGCTCCCCTCAGTGCTTTACTGGTATAATACACTGGTTTTTGTATTTTTCCTTCCTCTCTTATCAATGCTAAGCTCACGGCATGCGGGGTTACTGCTAGGTACAAAAATAACTCCTCTCCTGTCACGGACGGACTTAGCAATGGAGCCGTAATGAGATACATTTTTAAGTCCTGAAAAGCTCTCTGGCACTCGTCCGTCCACTCAAATGCTTTCTTTAAAACCTTGAAAAATGACAAACACTTATCAGTAGCTTTAGAGACAAACCTGTTGAGGGCAGTAACTCACCCGGTGAGGGATTGGACTTCTTTAACATTGCATGGAAGCTTCATGTCCAGTATTGCTCGAATTTTATCTGGGTTCGCCTCGATTCCTCTATGGGAGACCATAAATCCAAGGAATTTCCCTGATGACACTCCAAAAGCACATTTGTTGGGGTTTAACTTCATGTGGTACTGCCTCAACATGTCAAACGTCCCTTCAGGTCATCTAGATGTCCTTCCTCATCCCGACTCTTCACCAACATGTCGTCGACGTAGACCTCCACATTCTACCCGATCTGTGGACGAAACATTTGGTTAACTAGTCGTTGGTATGTTGCTCCAACATTTTTCAAGCCAAAGGGCATTGTTTCATAACAGAATAATCCCTGACTGGTAACAAAGGACGTCTTCTCCTGGTCTGCTTCGTCCATCTTTATTTGGTTGTATCCTGAGAAAGCATCCATAAAACTTAGTAGCTTGTGGCCTGCAGTAGAATCCACTAGTTGGTCAATACATGGCAGTGGGTAACTATCCTTGGGGCAAGCTTTATTTAAATCAGTAAAATCCACACACATCCTCCACTTGCCGTTCGCCTTTTTCACCATTACTACATTGGCCAACCATTGGGGATAGTATACTTCTCGTTTAAATTTTGCTGCCAACAGCTTTTGTACTTCGTCTTTAATAGCAGCATCTCTCTCAGGGGCAAACACCCTTTTCTTCTGTCGTATTGGCTTGAAGGACGGATCTACATTCAAACAGTGAGTAATAACACTAGGATCTATACCCGGCATGTCTTCGTTACTCCAAGCAAACAGATCAACATTTTTCTTCAGAAAATGGACGAGGCCCTTCTTCACCTCATCTCTAAGGTCTGCTCCAACCTCGGTACATCTTTCAGGGTAACACTCGTCTACGGAAATATCTTCCAAAACTTCAACGGGTTCTGCAATAACTCTCTTTTCTTCAATATTCATGGTTTGGATTTGCTCGTCCAAGGCCAACATGGCCAGATAACATTCTCTTGCTGCCAATTGGTCTCCTTGTACTTGCCCCACCCCATGTTCAGTTAGGAACTTCACTGACAAGTGGTAGGTAGATGTGACCGCCTTCCAACTGTTTAAAGTCGGCCTTCTAACTATGGCATTGTAAGAGGATGGGCAATCTACCACAAGGAAGTTCACATCCATGGTGATTTGCTGCGGGTATGCCCCCACTGTCACCGGTAAAGAAATAGTGCCTACAGGCTGTACCTTCATCCCACCAAATCCCACTAGGGGAGAGCTTGCTGGACGGAGTTGATCTCTTCTCATCCTCATCTGCTGAAAAGCTGGATAATATAAAATATCAGCCGAGCTCCCATTGTCTACTAGCACCCTTCTAGTTTTGTAATCAGCAATAAGGAGGGTGATGACAATGGCATCGTCATGAGGGTGATGGATTCTCTCGGCATCTTCGTCCGTGAAAGTGACTACATGTTCGTCCGTGGTCGCTCTTGGTGATCGTCCAGATAGTTGGACGCTCTGCACTACTTTTAAGTATGACTTCTTTGCTTTGGACAAATGTCCTGTTAAATCTCTCCCTACGATGACTCTTATCTCTCCAAGCGGTGGTCGTGACGATTCTTCTACCTTTCCTTTCAACTTCTCGTCCTTCTAGTCTCGTCCAAGGAAATTTCTCAGCTTCCCTTGCCTAATGAGATTTTTAATCTGCTGCTTCAAATCAAAGCATTCGTCCGTATCATGCCCATGATCTCTGTGGGAGCAACAATACTTGTTCCTATTACGCTTGTTGGGATCTCCCTTCATCTTCTCTGGCCACTTCAAAGTAGGCTCGTCCTTAATTTGCATAAGGACTTGCTCAAGTGGCACGTTCAAAGGGGTGTATTGTTGATTCCGCGCCGAAGAGCCTGGTTTCTTGTTATCTCGGTCTTTCTTATCTTCTGTTCGCACCTTCTTTGGACGAGGGGCTTGTTCAGAGTGACGGGTGGGATTTGCTTCCATTCTGTCAATTCTCTTCCTCTTCTTAGTTATAATCGCGTCTTTCGCGTTCATAAAGTTTTGGGCTGAATGGACGAGTTCGGCCATGGACTGGGGCTCTTTTTCATAAAGCTTGTGTATGAACAAATCATAATTAACCCCGCTATGAAAGGCAGACAACAGTAGCTTGTCATCTACCTCGTCCACGGTCAGTGCTTCCCTATTGAAGCGTGTGATGAAGGAACGCAGGCTTTCATTTTCTCCTTGCTCTATGGTTAGTAAGCTAGACGAGGAATGTTTATATCTCTGTCCTCCAATGAAATTATTAACGAATAGTTTGCTCAACTCCTCGAAAGAACTTACTGAATTCGGGGGTATTTTGCTGAACCAAACTCTCGCAGGCCCCTTGAGGGTAGTTGGAAATGCTCTACACATTATCTCATTCGGAACCCCTTGAAGATGCATGATAGTCTTAAAGGTAGCAATATGGTCAAAGGGGTCACGCGTGCCATCATATGAGTCCAAGGAATGCATCTTAAACTTTGGTGGTAAGGGATGGCCATTGATGGACGCCGTAAAGGGTGAATCAATTCTGTGAACTAAATTTTCTACAGGATTAGTCCTCCTCATATTCTTCCTCATCTCATCCATAACCTTCCTCATCTAGTCCACCTCCCTCTCTAAATGTGGTACCCTCTGTGAAGTGGTGCCCCTTGATTGACTTTCTGGTTCAACATTTCTTTCATCTTCTTGACTTTGTTCTCGCTCCTCTCCACAGGCCTTATGGCGTTGCCTTCTAAGATTAATCTCCCTCCGTAAATCTTGATTTTGGCGAGTCAATTCTGCCATGGCAGCGGCCATGGATTGCATGTGTTGGGCTAATGAAGGTTGCATGACAAGAGCCGATTGACGGTCATGATGAGGATTACTAGAGGCATCTCTGCTCAGTTGAGGGCCTGGACTGGTGACCCTTGATCTTGTCCGGACCATTTCAGCCCTTTGTTGGAGAAAGAAATTGCAGAATTCAACGATGAAATTCAAACGTAAAAAATTCTAAATCTTTCCCATAGACGGCGCCAACTGATGAGGTCAATGAATCAGTGGGCTAAAATTTCCGGGCGTTAATGATCAATGAGCAAAATCCTGAAAATAATAAACAAGAAGTGAGAGGAGACCGGTGGAGGCCGGCCAAAAATCCTCTGATGGTAAAGTTAGTGGATTGAAGTAGAAAAGAAAGTACTTCAAAGACTTCACCAATTTTTCTAAAAAATATCTAGGTACCCATACATCTGTGTAGAAGGGTCCTTATATAGTATTAGTCATGACAGTTATTTCTCCTATCGTCGTAGGGTTTGGAGAATTCAGAGGATAACTTCCATAACTATCATGGGAGTTACCTCATCAGGACCGGTATTCAACAATAAACAGATGACTTGATTCAAACAATCTGACGTTTGGCTTTTGGAAGAGTATCATGACTCTTGGTGAACCTTACTCGTCCATCACTAAGGACGGACGAGGTTCACTGCTTGTACGTCCTCCTTTGGACGAATGAATATAGGACAAGTGTAAGGGGACGGTTAGTGAAGGACGAGCGTAACAGCCACTCAATCCACTTTGTACGTTGTTATGGACGGCCATATGGACGAGAAATCAGCCTGGCGTTTTTCATACACCATCAAGTTTTATATGGGAGTTAAAGATATATTTTTACTAAATTATTCTCAAGTTTTGTTTGTCCTTGAATTCCTATAAAAAAATAAAAGGGGAAAACTTTTAAAATACGTTAGTGAGAGTTTGTGTTTGAGATGCTATTAAAAAAAGCACAAAGTTTAAGTATAAAATTGATTGTAAACTAAGGCTACAACTATACGCAATAAAATAAACACTAGCCTCTTTGAGGCTCTTCTATTTTTTTGGAAAGTTAATAATTTGCATCTATTATAATTTAGAATTATTACATTTTCCAATTACGAAAAAAAATCTAGGAGTGTGATGAGTATTATAAGTTTGCAGGTAAAATAATTTTTCATCATCCTAAGTTTTTTTGTGATTGGAAAATGTAATAATCCAAAATTATAATAGATGCAAATTATTAACTTTTTTTCAAGCGCATGCTCAGAGGCTTATATAAATAATTATTATATACTAATATGTTCTATGACCACCCTAACTTGAAAAAATTGTATATATATACTTAAAAAATATATTATTTACTAAATTAACCTATTTTAACCACTCTAATAAAAAATTTTAACACTTTTACTTGAGACTCTTAAGAATTAGAGTTCAATAAATATAAGAGTAATGCTATATCCACAATAATTTTACAATAATTTTACAATAAATCTTATGTAGTAAGCTGTTACTAATTCTAATTCGGGTTCAATATTGACATGTTTTACCCACCAATAACAAGCTAATAACTTGTTACATAAGATTTGTTATGAAATTGTTGCGGTCACTTTATTATTTTCATATCAGCATTTTCAATTTGCACTTTATCTTTCATTAGTCTATTTTTATTTTTTATTTTCTTTGTTAGTACAAAAAAATTGTAATATTTCATGTATTTGCATTTTTTTTTTTTTTGGTGAAGTTGATATATTCAAATTGTTTATTTATTAAATTTTGTATAATTTAATTTTTTTAATGACTACCTTAAAAAAAAATTTCTAACATCGCCACTAAGAGAAGGTATCTCTTGCGCCAGTCTTATGTGGGACTCACATGTGAGTCTCAAATGAGGAGGATGCATATGAAAATTTCACTTTGGAATGACCTCAACATAGATCATGCAAATATAATAATACAATATCTCATTAGCCTTCATTTACTAATACAAACAATAATATTATGTCCTTGGGTACGTTTTTGGTGGATAGGGATGATGACATATTTATATGTTAATGGTACCACTTGAAAATATATGTCATTGTAGATATAACATGTTAGTATAACTTGAAAATATATGATCATTCATCAAGAGTTTTTTAGTGTTTTTAATAAATATATTCAGGCTTAGACGTGTCAAAAATATATGCTCATTCTCATGTACGGTTAAAAAAAAAAAAACTTATAATTTCTAGTATAAATCCTAAAAGTATTGTTATTTACAACATCAATTACACTTTTGTGTAAAAAGCAATACTACATGTATAATAAAATTTTTTTTTGAGAAATAATTACAACATGCTACTAACCCCACAGCTCAAACTCTTTCCTCCCTAAACTCACAAGCACTTTGTACATAAGAGGTGTCAATTTAATTATATAATAAATGTTATAGCCACTAAATTAACAATTTATTATTAATTCTCATTTCAACTTGTCATTAAGACTAATTTATTAATGTATCACAATTGTAAAGTATAAAATAAAACTTTGCGATACATTGAAAACTAGTTTTATGTTTTTGGATAATGTTATATGCACAAAATTTGACAAAAAAATTCATACTAATTAAGTTAAGAGAAATGCTAACAAGTGCCCTTAGGACACTGATTAATAATTTATTTAAAGAAAGTTTTTATGGGAAATGAAAAAAAAAAAGTAATTAATATTTTGGCAGCTTTTTTCATTTCCCATAAAAGTGGTATCAAAACTTTCCTAAAATGGATTATTAACGAATACCCTAAGGGCACTCGTTAACATGACCCTCAAGTTAGTAAGCTTCTATCGAATCCAGATTCACTATTAATGTCATTTTTTTTTTTGGGTTAAATTATTTATCATTTTTTTTTTTTTTTTTTTTTTTTTTGAGAATGAACCAAATACACTTAAATGACTTCTTGTGTTTTTTTTTTTTTTTTATAGAGACCTTGTTTAGGTAAAAGAGATATGATAATAATTATCATTTATGAGCTGTTATTTTTTAAACATCATTTTAGGGAACTTGCTAGTGGATTAATGACATTACAAAATCTGGACTTTTATTATAAATGAAATGTTAAAATTTAAAGAAATTTATTTGATAAAGTACCCTAAAAACTTTAGAAAAGATCTTAATCTAATAGTTGAGTTAGAAGGATCTTAGCCAAATGGATCTATTTATAGGTTCATAGATAATTAATGGGAAGTTTGATCCATTTATACACAACATTTTTTTTTTTTAATACAAGAGAATTTCTACTCTAGTGCAATCTAAGTGTGTATGTGTGTAAAACTTTCTCCTAGAGACCTGAATCCCGTCCCTTACCCCTTACACCCCACAAGCATTTATACTTGTAGAGTGACCACTGCACCAAGAGTGTGTGGTGGTATTTATACACAACTATTATGCCAATTATCTTCATAAATAAATAAATAAATATATATATATATATATATATATATTATGGCCATTATACAGAGAGAAAATCACAATTGATTTACTAACCAACTATAAGCCATAGATGAAAATAACAATAAGAATTTCACAACTCATTTATTAATTAGTCTTAAAGATGCACCAACACTGAGTAACTGCTTCTTATTTCCCTTCTCTAATTTTAATTTAGATATCCTAATCTGTCAGAAAAGTTTTTGGCTAAACTCCAACCGGATGCGTTTAAGAACTAGCTAGTCTTGTTAACTGCACACGTTGGATAGACTGAAGCAACAAATCACCGATGCGCACGCAACGCAAATAAGAAAACCACAATGCATGCAATAATGGCTTTAATTTTTAATGCTAAAGGTCTTCTTCTATACTAATTTTGAAAGATTAAAATTCAGGTACAATCAAACTTTACCAAAGTTGACATTTCAAATTTTCAATCATATTCATATTAGGAGTATATATTTTCAAGCAACTACGGTAGCAACCTGAACCAGACACGGTGCCATCTTGTTCAGTTGCAACCTAGGAGTAGGAATCACTCTTGACTCTCCTCCAACTAATTAATAAACCCATTTACCACTTACCACTACTAGTCCTAGAGGAGGAGGAGCAGAGAAATACTGGTGAAGAAGATTTTGATCATGGGTGGTTCTATTCCTCACAAGTCTGAGTTAGCTCTGACCCAAAGTCCACAGCAGGTCCGAGCCACATCCAGCGGGCCTAAAAAGAAAGGAACAGTTAGAGCCTGGTTGGTGCTGAACACAACAGGCCAGGCCCAGGTGTTAGAGGCCGGAAAGTCTGAGATCATGAGCCGCACGGGCTTGCCAGGCAGGGACCTTCGGAGCCTGGACCCAGTCCTGTCATACCCATCAAGCATTTTGGGGCGTGAGAGGGCCATAGTAATCAATCTTGAGAATATTAAAGCCATTCTTACGCACAACGAGGTTCTTTTGCTGAACTCAAGGGACCCATCTGTCACACCCTTTATTGAAGAGCTTCAGAAACGGCTTCACTTTCATTACCATTCCTGTCATACCCAGGTTTGAACTTTACTCATTAGAAGCAATGTTTGAAACAAAACCCATGCAACATCACATTGGGAAAAGATAGGGTCTTAGGTGTTTGGAAAATTTTCTTATGCTTTGGGCGTATAGAGCGGCGAAGAGAGCCTTCCATACGTTTAACACACAAGATACTAACTCTTAGTGCTCATTCTAGTGCACTAGACCTGATGCCATCGAGTCCAGTGTGCCGAAGGCATTGGACCCAAGTCAATTTGTATCACATTAACATGTAACTTTTTTTTTTATATAATTAAAAAAAAAATTAATTTTGTCACATATCATCTGATTACTTATGATAATGTTAAGTAAAAGTTTAACATTACCACCGCACCTATAGGCCAGTTGGCACCTTTCTTCGCACCAGGGACGGACGCAGGATTTCAAGCTGGGGGGCCGGAGATAAGCGAAAAAAAAAAAAAAAAATTCAAACACACATCCATACAGTCACTGGCGAAGCCAGGAAATTTTCTTAGGAGGAGCAAGTTAGTTATGCTTACATTGTGTTAATAGGTTAAGCCTACGTTGGCTCAAAATGCAAAAAACTCAAGTTAATTTGGCCCAAATTGTGGCCAAAATTAAGTTACTTTATTTCACAAACTAACTTTAAGTAAACTTGTGCCTACATTTTTTTCACTGTACTAAATTATTTGTACTTAGGTTAATAGGTTTGAACTTACCTTTTTACATTTTAGAGCTTTTCTAAGGAGCTAGTCTAATGTTTCAGCATTTAGGATAAAAAATTGATTAATGGGTATGAAATTTTGAAGATTTATACAATAATTTTTGTTAAAAAAAAGTGTGAACAATGAAGTGCAATTACTATTTAAGTGCAATTAGATCAAATCAAACAATTAAACAATTATTTGTCCTCCTACTATTATCAGATATAAATAGATAATCTAATATTCTAATATAAACCACATTATTATATATTATATTATTATTATTATTATTATTATAATAAATAGATTTATACAATATATATATATATATATATATTTTTTTTTTTTAAGGTTTTCATGGGCTTTTAAAAACTCCTGGGCTGGCTGGCTGGGGGGCCTGAGCTAAAAACCAAGGGGGGCCCAAGCTAAAAACCAAGGGACCCAAACCTTTTTTTTGAAAATTTTACATACAAAAATTTTTTTTTTTTTTACCCAGGGGGTAGGGCTATCCACGAGTATGGCCGGGTCAGGTTTGTGCCCAACCCAGACTCGACCCAACTGCATCGGGTGGACAAAATTTTGACCCGTAACCGACCCGGCCACAGTTTCGGGTCTTTCGGTTCGGGTTGTATCGATTTCAGGTCCATTTCGGTCGGTTTCGGGTTCGCCGGAGAGGAGAGAAATTTGGCCGGATTTTGGCCGAAATATTGCCGGATCTCATCAGATCTAACAAGATCAGGCCGATATTTCCTATATCTATAAAGATCGGGCTGAGATCTTGATGGATCTGGCCGATATATACTTATATCGTCGGACGAAGAGTTTGAACTTACCAGTTTTGGGCTGAAACTCTTGATTTCCGACGAGGAAGAAGAGCTCATCGGGCGGATCGGGTTCGTCAGTTTCTCAGACAGCTAACCCGCAACTCGAACCGATGGGCTCGGGTCCTTGTGCCGGCGACCCGCGTCCGACCGAAACCCAGCTTTGATCGGGCAGTTTCGGGTGAAAGTGGTCGGGTTCCGGGCGGTTTGTCGGGTCCGGGCGGGTCGTGGACAGCCCTACCAGGGGGGGCCCGGGCCCCCTTTACCCCCCACCTGGGTCCGTCCTTGCCCTGCACGAAGTGTTTGGGTTTTAGGGAGAATGTAGGATAACATATTAGTAATTAGTAATAAATAGAATTTCCAACTACCAAAAACAAATTTAACATTATTTGAAATGTTATTGTTGTGTTATTTATATGTAAAGGATCATGCTAACGAGTGCCCTTAGTGCATTGGTTAAAATTTATTTTAAGAATGTTTTGATATTACTTTTATGGGAAATGAAAAAAAATTGTCAAAATATTAATTACTTTTTTTTTCATTTTTCATAAAATATTTCTTTAAATGGATTATTAACCAAAGTTCTAAGAGCACTCGTTAGCATTTCCTATATGTAAAATATATTGTGATGTTCGGCAGTTGTGCACATCATGCGTGTGAAATTTAGAATAGATGAAAGTCAGTGGTCCTTTTCAGATTCCTACTCCGTTGACAAAGCTATCAAAATGATATAAATTTGCAACACATACTCTTATTATTATTATTATTTTTTATGGATTGGGTTCATAAAAAAAATATATATGCTTACAGATGATTGATATTTTCATGTAATTATTAAATGCCAATTACTATCTGGAACCTCAGCAAGTATGAAAAAAAAATTATAAAATTTGTTGTCTCATTTGAGTTATTTTTCGTGAAGATCCAATTTACAAGGTTACTACACAAACAACAAAAGCTGGCTGGATGTGGTAATGTGTAGCCTTTGAAGTCTGTGTGTGTGTGTGTGTTTGCAGCTGCAGGCATCCCTAATGATTGTATAAGACAGTGACTATTAAGTTTATATACTAATACAAAAGCCTACAAACTTTGGCAACAACAAAGAGTGTAAAAAAAAGGTTTGAGCCTCAATAAAGTTATAATTTGAATGGTAGTAGACCAGTAGTAATTGTTTTCTCTAGTAAATGTATGATGGAGGGTGAAGTTATGAAATTTTTTTTTTTTTTTTAAAGGTTAATGCTGCACAATTGAACTCTTCACTCTTAAGGGTGAACTCATTTTGATTCTAAATGTGTTACTGGAGAACTTTCCTTTCAACCATGTGAATGCAGCTGGGTCAAGTATTAACCTCTGTTTGCCATTCAACGGTTTCAACCACAATCATATAAAAATTTAATTTAATTATTTTTTATAAAAATTCTCTGCTGGGATCTTTTTTCCCCCAAAATCTTGAGGTTGGTCTTGGAATTGGGATTTCTACAACATGTTTCATTCTGTTTATAATTAGAAATGCAATGGCCAGCGTAGTTGTTTCAAGATTAGTGTTCTTTGGTGATGATCCTCTTGCCTTTGGAAGGCCTTCAATTTTCAAATTATTATTCAACTTGATTACTGAGCTAATAAACTTTTAAGAAACTTGAAGAGTAGAACTTAATTTCCTTTTCTTTTGCTAATTTATTATTTCCTTCTTTTTTATGAGTGAGTTTAGCCCCAAGGAAAGGACTTAGTATCTTATGTATCAAATATATGAAACATCTCTATCACATTATGTGAGTACCTGAGTGGGACCAACATAATATGAGAGAGATGCTGTATATAGCTAATACATAAGATACTTTTTCCAAGAAAGGGGAATGATTAATTTGTTAATTATTTATGTGTTTTCTACTTGTTATTTTGTTGCTTTTATAGGAGGCCGATGATGAAGTTTCTAACAAGAATAATGTACATGAATTGGAAGATTTGAAATCAAGGATTGGTAGTTCTCAGAGGATCTCCAAAAGATTTTCAAAGTTCATGGATCAAGATGAGTCAATTAAGATGGAGGATGAAGTTGAGAGTAAAGATGGATCAGAGGTTCTTCCATTTGAGTTTGTTGCATTGGAAGCATGCCTTGAGGCTACTTGTAGTCGCTTAGATAGTGAAGTAAATGTCACTTTCCTCCAGTTCTGTAGTTTTTTTTTTTTTTTTTTTTTTTTTTATTTTATTTATTTTTTTTTTTTTTAAGGGCCTTCTGTTATAAATGTTATTTAATTCATTTTACGAGGGATCACAATTTATATTCTTGAAATATGCTCTAATTACATTTATCTTCTGACTAATAAATTCCTTTGCCTTACAATAAAATTATTAACATTTATGTCCATGTTGACAGCTACTAGCACTCAATACATCAACAATATGAAACACTTCACTATTTGTTTTTTTTCTCCAAAAAAAAAAAAAAAAATTGTTTTAGACTGTTAATCTCACTTTCTTTTGCTTCATAATTTTATTTACTCTTCATTTATTCTTTTGCTATTTGTCTCCAAACCAGGCCAGAACATTGGAGAAAGAGGCTCATCCAGCCATAGATAAACTGACTTCAAGTATTAGTACTCTCAACTTGGAACGTGTTCGTCAAATCAAAAGCCGCTTGGTTGCAATAACTGGACGCGTTCAAAAGGTTGCTTTATTTTCAGACTCTGAACCAATACAGATGTTTATTTTTATATCATGTCATTGATTGTGACTATGATACATTGTGGTTGTCGGTTTAAACTTCAAATCACCTCAAACAATTGAACCACAATGTTGTGTTCTTCATTTTTAAATTTCTATTGATTGTAGTTATGCTCATCATCAGGTAAGGGATGAATTAGAACACTTACTAAATGATGATGGAGATATGGCTGAGATGTATCTAACTGAAAAGTTTCAACAAAGCCTAGAAAATTCTTCTACTTCCTCTATAAATGAGAGAGATGACACAGATGATGAAGAATTTCAATCAGCCATTGATGATAGGCATGTGATAATATTACTCACTTTTATGATATGAACACTGATTTTAGCTGTTTGGTATTACTAGCTGTCTTCTATGACACTTAGAATTCTCATTGTGTATTATCAGGGTGGCAGCTGAAATCTCATCTGAAGTTACTGAGTCTGCTAACGATACTCACAGTGCTATGGTCAAGAACTTTGATGTTAAGGAGCTTGAAATGCTCTTGGAGCCGTACTTCGTGCAAATTGATGGTACATTAAACACAGTATCCACGGTATGAACCCCATTTTACTGCTAAATTTTCTTTTTGGCTTTCATTTTCTTTAGGCTCTCTTTTTTTCATACTAGTAATGCTGATATATTTCCCCCATCCCACTCCAAAAATAAAATAGATTCTAATGCTTGTGGTTCAATTTTTATGGTTGACCGTTAGCATTTGAACTACCCAGCAGAAATTTCAGGACTATAATGCATTGATAGTGCAGAAATTCGCAGAAATTCACACATACAGATTCTTGACTTTCATCCTAAAAGTATCAAATGTATATACTGTCTCCTAGGCAAGGAAGAAGAGTTACTAAATCATGTGATCCTTATATTTAGTGGGTTGCTTCCTTTTAAAATGTTGTTTTTTGCTCGTCTCACTTGAGCTTTTGCAAAGAAATGAACGACTCATGTGGTTTATGAGCTTTAAAATTTCTTTTATTTGATAGAAGGTGGAACATTTAACTTTGAAAATAATTTGATTTTAACACAACCTTTATATTCATTAGAAAGTTATTCAATGTAATGTATGCATTGCACAGATTCCACTTAAATTTTCATATGTTTATTTTCTTAAATACTTAATAAGCTTAACTTATAATTGTGTTGGACCTTTAATTTTCAACTCCACTATAAAAATCAATCTGTGTTATGGTTTTCTTTTGTTTCAAGCATCCTATTTATTGACTTTTCCATTGTTTAGTACTTAGTAATTAGTATATCACTCTTTTCTGATGGTGGTCTCTTGAAAGCTGAGGGAGTATGTAGACGACACAGAGGACTACCTCAAGATAATGCTCGATGACAAACAGAACCATCTCCTGCAAATGGGGGTCCTATTATCAACAGCAACCGTTGTGGTGGATTTCTTTATTGTTGTGACTGGAATTTTAGGTATGAACATTGGATTCAATCTATTCGATGAGGTACCACCCGGGAATACAAGATTTCTATGGACTTGTGGAGGCGGCACGTTTTCTTGCATAGTCTTGTATATCTTTGCTATTGCCTGGTATAAACAAAAGCGATTGCTAGAAAGATGAAGGGAGAGAGACCATTAATTCGAAACTTTTGTTGTGTCATAAATTTGGGAGTTGTATGGACCCATAAAACTTTTATATGTAATGTATACCTCTTATTATGTTTTAATTATTATCATGGACATGCTTTGTTAATCTGTAACAATTTCAAATACTTTCAGTTTACTGGTTAATAACATTCACGCAGTGTTTGCAGGTATTTGATTTTAAATTTTATTTTCAGGCTAAAGTGAGAATGTTTAGACAATTATGTGATCAAATCAAATGCGCGCTTATTCTCCTGGGCAGTGATGTTCGAAGTTAACAGACTATTTTCTCAGGTTCGTTGCAAATCTCAATCCAATCTAAATATGTGGCATATTTGATGGATCATATGTTAATGAAATACTAACGTCCTCAGCCTCCCTTATCATGCAAATTTGTGGTTTATCAGTTAATCAAAAATCATCTCCTTTTCCCATCAAAAAAATAAAATCATCTCCATGCTTCCTGGCGGAACTATCACATCATCTATTCATTTTATTATATTTTTGGATATGTCTGGCAAAGGCCACTCATGGGAAATATATATATATATATATATATATATATATATATTTTAAATTTATAAGCTACACAAGTTAGCAACTAGTATATCATATGAGTGAAGCTGAAGCATACCCTTATGCGGTGCATATGTTATGTCTAGAACTTAAACCATTTAATTTGCCACGAATTCTTACATTCATTTTAAATTATTTAACCATTTGCATCCATGTGGAAAAATATTTTGTGCACCTGCCAACTTTATTTACTACCTAATTATCCTTTTTTTTTTTTTTGGGAGAAACAAAATACATGCACAAATAGGATAGAAGGGATGAGATTTTAACACAAACTCTACTCAAAAGTTCTGATAGTAATTTTGTTGTATCTACCATTAGAGATTACATGTTTGGGTTGAAACTATACCATCAGATATTTCAAATGTACTTCATATTGATGTTTCATCTTGAAATAAAACTATATATATATATATATATATATAAACAGGACACAGGATAGAAGCATGCTACAAGCCTACAACTACATAATTATAATGCTAAAGACAACACGGTGGATGGTAGTAGTTAGTAAATGATAAATCATGATGTGGTTTGGAATGGAGAAGGCACTAGCGGCTCTACCTGTATGTGAGGGTGGTCCTAGTACTATATATCTATTCATGCAAAAAAAAATTATCTATAGTACTATTTAAAGGGCTTCCTCTATTTAGATTTCTCATTTTCATAATTCTAAAATACTCCTATAACACTTACAAGTTTTTAACTAACAGGGATAAATATGTAAAATAAAACTTTTTTACTTTAATAACCCACAAACTCTCGTAATCTTTGCCAGTTCACAACCTAATAACATCTACTCTCATTCTTTTTCAAATGACACAAATTCAGTCTCATCCTCTTCTTTCTTCTTCTTCTATTTCCAGATTTGGGTTCTAAACAATTTAGCATAATTTACACAATTCAAATGGCTTTTCAAGTTCTATCTTCTGCATCTCTAATCTAAATTGCAAGTTATTCTTTCTTTTCTTTGATTTTCTTTTCTTCATCATTGACTATTGTTTGAGTTCTTACCTTTCATGGCTACCTATGATTTAGAATTTGAGATGTACTTACCCATGGGCGAATGAGATTTTTATTGAGATTCAATGGTATTTGACTATTACTTATTACCTATTATTACCTATGATTGACTTCAATATCACGTGACTTAAAATCCTTTTTTTTTCCTTATATTTTCCTTCCTTCTTTTTTGTTCCTTTGCACCAACATGTATCTGTTTTTTTCTTTTCTTTTCTTTTTTTCCTTATCTTTTCCTTCTGTTTGTGTGTGTGTGTGTGTGTGTGGATATTTTCAAACTTTTTAGTTTTAAGTTTTAACTCACACAAACTCTTTTTTTTGAAGTTGTCTATACGTATAATAAAGCCCAAAAGGAATCACTCTGGCATAAAACTCTATTTGAGTGTTTGTTGTATGCCTTTTTCATTTGCATCTATGTGTATCAGTTTTTTCTCTCCCTTCTTTTTTTTTTGTTTTTTTTTGGCTTATCTTTTCCTTTTGTGTGTGGATATTTTCAAACTTTTCACTCAAACACAAACTCTTTTTAAAGATTTGAATCTGAGAAGTTTATCAATAACGAATTGATGTTTATCACTTTGTTTTAAGTTCAATTATTTTTGTTTGCTTGCAAAAAAAAAATCAATTTTTTTTTTTTGAGATTTAAAAAAAAAAATCTTGATTTTGAGAGGAGAATTATTTTTCTTTCTTTTCTTTAAAGTAACCCAACATACTTCCCTAAAAAAAAAAAAAAACAGAGTAACCGAACAATTAAGAGTATTTGAGTTTAAAAAAAAAAAAAAAAATTAGAAAAGAAAGGAAGGACCAAGAAGTAACTGAATTCAAATAGAAATATACTTATCTACATGTATCAGATTTCTTTCCTTTTTTTTTTTTTTTGGCTTATCTTTTCCTTTTGTGTGTGGATATTTTCAAACTTTTCATTCAAACACAAAATCTTTGTAAAGGATTTGAATCTGAGAAGTTTATCAATAACGAATTGATGTTTATCACTTTGTTTAAATTCAATTATTTTTGTTTGAGATTTAAAAAAATCATGATTTTGAGAGGATTTTTTTTTTTTTTTTTTTTACATTTTTTTCTTTCTTTTCTTTAAAGTAACCTAACATACTTCCCTAAATGGTTCAAAAAAAAAAAGTACTTCCCCAAGAAAAAGATTAAAAAAAAAAAGTAACCGAACAATTAAGAGTATTTGAGTTAAAAAAAAATAAAAAAGAAAAGAAAAAGGACCAAGAAGTAACCAATTCAAATAGAAAATATACTTTTCAAATAGGGAAGAAGAGATTTAGAAAAAATAAAATAAAATAAAAAGTGAGAATTGAAATTTTAAAGAAACAACAATAAAAAAAAAAAAAAACAGCAATTTTTTATAAATAAAGGGAGAGATAAAAGAGGTTAAAATTTAGGATTTGATGAAAAAAAAAAGAATAGTTTAGTTTTATATAGGAGTTAAAGATATATTTTTACTAAATTATCCTCAAGTTTTGTTTATGTTTGAATTCCTATATAAAAATAAAAAGGGAAAACTTTTGAAAATACGTTAGTGAGAGTTTGTGTTTGAGATGCTATAAAAAAAATACAAAGTTTAAGTATAAAATTGGTTGTAACCTAAGGCTACAACTATACGCAATAAAATAAACACTAGCCTCTTTGAGGCTCTTCTATTTTTTTGGAAAGTTAATAATTTGCATCTATTATAATTTAGAATTATTACATTTTCCAATCACAAAAAATATGGGAATGTGATGAGTATTATGAGTTTGCAGGTAAAATAATTTTTCATCACCCTAAGTTTTTTTGTGATTGGAAAATGTAATAATCCAAAATTATAATTGATGCAAATTATTAACTTTTTTCCAAGTGCATGCTCAGAGGCTTGTATAAATAATTATTATATACTAATATGTTCTGTGACCACACTGACTTGAAAAAATTGTATATATATACTTTAAAAAAAAAAATATTTACTAAATTAACCTATTTTAACCACTCTAATAGTAAGCTATTACTAATTCTAATTTGGGTTCAATATTGACATATTTTACCCACCAATAACAGGCTAACAACTTGTTGCATAAGATTTGTTATGAAATTGATGCGGTCACTTTATTATTTTCATATCAGCATTTTCAATTTGCACTTTATCTTTTATTAGTCTATTTTTATTTTTTATTTTCTTTGTTAGTATAAAAAAATTGTAATATTTCATGTATTTGCATGTTTTTTTTTTGTTTTTTGGGTGAAGTTGATATATTCAAATTGTCTATTTATTAAATTTTGTATAATTTAATTTTTTTAATGACCATCTTAAAAAAAAATTTCTAAAATCGCCACTAAGAGAAGATATCTCTTGCGCCAGTCTTATGTGGGACTCATGTGAGTCTCAAATGAGGAGGACGCATACGAAAATTTCACTTTGGAATGACCTCAACATAGATCATGCAAATATAATAACACAATATCTCATTAGCCTTCATTTACTAATACAAACAATAATATTATGTCCTTGGGTACGTTTTTGGTGGATAGAGATGATGACATATTTATATGTTAATGGTACCACTTGAAAATATATGTCATTGTCGATATAACATGTTAGTATAACTTGAAAATATATGATCATTCATCAAGAGTTTTTTAGTGTTTTTAATAAATATATTCAGGCTTAGACGTGTCAAAAATATATGCTCATTCTCATATACGGTTAAAAAAAAAAAAACTTATAATTTCTAGTATAAATCCTAGTGTATTGTTATTTACAACATCAATTACACTTTTGTGTAAAAAGCAATACTACATGTATAATAAAAAAAATTTTGAGAAATAATTACAATATGCTACTAACCTCACAGCTCGAACTCTTTCCTCCCTAAACTCTCAAACACTTTGTACATGAAGATGTGTCAATTTAATTATATAATAAATGTTGTAGCCACTAAATTAACAATTTATTATTAATTCTCATTTGAACTTGTCATTAAGACTAATTTATTAATGTATCACAATTGTAAAGTATAAAATAAAACTTTGCGATACATTGAAAACTAGTTTTATGTTTTTGGATAATGTTATATGCAAAAAATTTGACAAAAAATTTCATACTAATTAAGTTAAGGTAAATGCTAACGAGTGCACTTAGGGCACTGATTAATAATCTATTTAAAAAAAGTTTGTATGGGAAATGAAAAAAAAAAAAGTAATTAATATTTTGATAACTTTTTTCATTTTTCATAAAAGTGGTATCAAAACTTTTTTAAAATAGATTATTAACGAATACCCTAAGGACACTCGTTAGCATGACCCTCAAGTTAGTAAGCTTCTACCGAATCTAGATTCACTGTTAATGTCATTTTTTTTTTTTTTGGTTAAATTATTTATCAAAAATTTTTTTTTTGGGGTATATATAGATTTTCTCAAAACTTTTACTTCCCCAACTCGCGATTGCCTACATATATTCAGTGGTGTCAGGCTTTCAGCCCAGGTACTCATCAAAAAAGATACAACTAGTACGGGTTACCCGCTCTCTAATAAACACTGTCACTTCCAAAAAAAAAAAACGACAAAGGCAGTTTTGTTCGTGTGTTTGTGTTTCTGTGAAAAACCAAAACTATGAGGGGAGGTGGTTATGTTCCGAATAACCCACCACCTAAACCGGGTCTATCCATAACCGATGAAGATCCAGACACGGCCCGACCCATCTCCGCCCCTCACCGGAAGAAGGCCACGGGGGTGAGAGCTTGGATGGTGGTGGACTCCACGGGCCAAGCGGAGGTGATTGAGGCTGGAAAACATGCTATAATGAGACGAACGGGTCTGCCCGCCCGTGACCTTCGGATCTTGGACCCGCTTCTCTCGTACCCGTCAACCGTGTTGGGTCGAGAGCGAGCAATTGTGATCAATCTGGAGCACATCAAGGCTATCATCACAGCCCAAGAGGTTCTCTTGCTTAATTCTCGTGACCCATCTGTCACCCCTTTTGTTGAAGAGCTTCAGAGAAGGATTTTCCGTCATCACCACGCCACCACTGCTCAGGTTTCATCAATTTTCTCTCTCTTTTTTCAATGTTTGGATTTTTGAGTAATGGGTTTTTTCATTTTGTGTTGTTTTGTTTCAATAATGAATCCCAATTTGTTGAATTATAAGAATCTAAGTTCCAGTCCAATTAAACTTTTTTGGAATCCAAAGAGTACATTTTTTATTATTATTAATAATTATTAGTATTATTGGTTGTAGTGACGTTGTTTTCCTTGATAATTTGTTTTAAGTATGTATGTTTGTGGTTTGGTGTTTTATGTTGTGTATAGGAGGGCAATGGTGATGATTCAAACTGGTCAAATTTGTATGACTTGGGAGAGCCACAATCAAGAGCCGGTAGTCCTGTAAATTTTTCTCAAGGGTTTCCACAGTTTCAGGATCAGGATGAGGAAGGCAAGGCAGAGGGGAAACAAGGCCTTGACAATCAAGATGGAATGAAAGTTCTTCCATTTGAGTTTGTTGCGTTGGAAGCATGCCTTGAGGCTGCTTGCAGTTGCTTAGAAAATGAAGTAAACATTATTTCTTTCTAGTTTGATGGTGTTTTATTCTATTTTATTGTTGTTCTGTTCTGTTCAGTTCTTGTTTGTTTACTATGTTCTCATTTCTTATTGTATCTGTTTCAAAATCAGGCAAAGACATTGGAGCTGGAGGCTCATCCAGCCTTAGACAAGCTGACTTCAAAGATTAGTACGCTTAATTTGGAGCGTGTCCGGCAAATTAAAAGTCGTTTGGTTGCAATAACTGGACGTGTTCAAAAGGTAGTGGCTTTAAGATTGTGATTTCTGAATTATTAGGCATATCTATTATAACTCAGATGGTTTAATAGGCTGGAATGATTTTATGAACCTGTGTTTGCATATCTATAATTGGTATGGCATCATTCAATTGAACCATGCCAGTTAGTCAAAATCTTGTTTTATAGGTGAACTAGTTCACTTTACAGACTTTTGATTTATGGTGCATACGTGCTCATTTCCAGGTTAGGGATGAACTAGAACACTTGCTGGATGATGATGAAGATATGGCCGAGCTGTATCTTACGGAGAAGTTGCTCCAACAAAACCTTGAAAATTCATCTGCTTCCGCTCTAAGTGAGAATGACAACATGGATGATGAAGTTCTTGGATTAGACATGGATGATAGGCACGTACTAATCTCAGTATCATTTTAATCATAGGTGTCTTTAGTTTTAATTATTTGATTACTATCTAACATGCTGAACATGGCCCATCATCTTCTTGTTATTAGAATACCTGCTGAAATCTCAGCAGAAGCTGGCGGAGGTTCTGCTAGTTACAAAAGTGAACTTCGAAACATCAACAATTCCCTGGAGCAACCATATGGTGTGTCTAAAGCACTTAGTAGGGACAGCCATGGGATCCATACTAGTACTACTCACAGTGTTACAGGCAAGCACCTGGATGTGGAAGAGCTCGAAATGCTGTTGGAGGCATATTTTGTGCAAATTGATGGTACACTAAACAAACTATCCACGGTATGGAACTACATCTACGAACTTTGTCTATTTTCTCACTGAGTCACTGTGTGTCACCTGTACCTTTACCCAGCCATACATAGGTTGACACTTAACATGATGTATGCTTTTCAAATCGTAGACAGACTAACCCCTAAACCATACCCAAATACCAGCATAGCCTGTGAGTTATAGTTTAAATGGCACTTCATCCTCCCATAAGAGTAGGATGGGGGTGAGGTTGAGTTCAAAATCTACTGGTTGTGTATTTTTATCATACCAATTAAAATACCAACATAGAAGGAACATATTTTGGGGAAAAAAAAATGTTCTCCTACCCAAAGAGAAATTTTTTTAACTTGTTTCACTCAAGCCTTATGATGTGGGAACTAGAAAGTGATTAAGGTAGTCCTAGTTGATGTATTCCTCATGAAATATATCAGTTTCACTTAACAATTCTTTTTTGGTAAGTTGGTTCCACTTTACAACATAATTCAGCAATTAATGAGTTTGTCTAATAATAACAATCATCATGATTCTGATCACCAAAGCAGTCGGTCATTTTCTTATGCAAGAGCTTTTCCATCTAGTTTTAGATCCACCATCAAGGACTTTCTCTTCCTATGACCTTTTGTCTCCCCTTGTGAACAGAAGACGTGCTCTATCTCTAAAAGGCTTGTTGGGTTTGGCTTGTTGAAAGTAGACCTATTTTATTCTCTCTGACAGTGCTGATAAAGGCAAAGTCCTAATGAGGGTTATCATAAATTACACACACACACTCTCTCTCTCTCTCTCTCTCTCTCTCTCTCTCTGTTGCTCTACAAATACTTTTGTGGAGAAGTTAAAAAAACCTTCTAGTTCTGTTGCTCAATAAATATTCCTTTTGTGGAGATTTTAGAAAACTAACTTGTCTACTAGTAGTTAGATAATCCAGAAAATATTTTCCTTTGGTCCTTGTTGCCTCAAATCCAAGGCATGCAGTTCCTAAATTCCATGGGGTGAATGTTCTTTTGGACACGTTGTTGAAGTTGCAGTATATTTAGATGTCTAAATCAAGTTGTACTCCCCTTCAAAATTTTAATTGGTAAAGGCAGATAAGTTTCACATTTTGTTGCTCATCACAGTTCTGTTTTGGTAGGAAATGAACTCGTGCTGTGTATTATTAGAAAATTGTGTTTTTTCAAGTGGTTGAGTTTCTATTTTTTAGCCAAAATTAAGGTGAGCCCCACACGTTCTTTGAGGCTGGTTCGAGTTGGGGCTTTCTATTCCAAACCATTTAGGAGTGAATGAGAGATTGACTCCTAAAGGCACTTAAACATGGGTGGAAGTAGTGAAAATGCTTGAATCCCACATAGGAAAGGAAAAGGAAAGAGACAATTTGGGTTATATAGAATGGTTTGACTATTGGGTTGGTCCCCAAATGACACCCCACTTTTGTGGAGTGGGGAGGACCTAGCGAAGTGAGCCTCCACCACACGCACGTTGCCTGCTCACCCTCACTGAAACAAGCTAGGAAGCAATGGTGCAGATTCGGGTTTGGGTGAGGGTGTGGTGCGTTGTGGCGACTCAGCAATTTTTGAAAAAGTAGGGTGCGAGTGCGGCATGATATATTTATTAATAAATTATTAAATATGTTTTTATTTATATTTTCTATATATTGTTAAGCATATTTTTTCATATAAAATGGAAAACATATACCAATTTAAGAGCAATAGTAGATAATAAATTAATACTGAATACATAAAGGGAAGCAGTATTTCTCTTACTGGGAGATGGAGAGATTGAGACTGAGGTTTGAGATTTTATGAAGAGCCGGGAGAGTGAGCTTGGGTCAGTGAAGCAAAGGAGAGATGGAGGGAGTTTGAGGGAGAGCCGTGGGTTAGAGAGAGAGAGAGGAGACGGAGAGAACGAGAGAGTCAAAGAGAGTTTGAGATGAGTTTAGGGATTTTTCTTTAAATTAGGATGTCAAAACGGTGTGTTTTGACAAAAATTTCTATGGTTTTTTTTTTAAACACTTATTTCGGCCCATATCGGACCTATTCGGGGCCTGTTTTGGCCCGTTTCAGACCGAATTGGACAGAATCAGACCGTATTGGAAAACGAAAAAAAAAATATATATATATATATATCGGTTATGGACACATGCAGTTGCGTCCACAGCCACACGATGCATCCGTGCTTATCAGACTCTGGTGTGCCAACACAATCGGCACACCCGTGCTTTCCAAGAAACAAGCTGGGCGAGGTTGGGTTGGGCTTGAGTGTGAGTGGGCTGGGCCTGTCCAGAACAATGTGCCTATTTTACTTGCACATGTTTTGAACTTGTGTCCAAGAGTCTCAAAGCACCACTATGAGGAATGAAATCTGTCTTATGGAAATAGTGTCAAAAACTAGCCTTCATCAGATTCAAAATTTTCTATTTGTATTCTTCAAGTCTCAAAGCACCACTTTATGGGTCAAAATCTTTCTATTTCTATTCTTCTGGTTTGTAAGTTCTATTTGTGCATTTATCTATACACACATTAGAACAGTGGTTTCCGTATTTATTGTTTTGTTTACAAAATCATTAATAATAATATGTCATGTATTATACCTTGTACAACTCTCAGTCTTCCTTTGTTTAACTGGTAAAGTCTCTGATGGCTGAATAAAAGATTTAGGGTTCAATCGCTACCTATACTAAGGTACTATGCCAACTCGACTTAAAATTTTGATGAGTTTGTTAAACCCTATGAAGCATGGACACGAATATAGGCACAGGTGGGACTCAGTCATTTTAAAAAAAATTAGGACTTAAGTATGGTAGGGATACGTATATATTAATTATTAAATATATTTTATTTCTATTTTCTATATATTGTTAAGCATTTATTTTTCATACAATGTTAAACGTGTATCAATTTAAGAGCAATAATAGATAATAAATTGAGCCAAGAAAGGAAATAACTAAATGCTCAACTTATGAACTCAAGCAAGGAAAATAGAGAGAGATCGAGAGATACTGTGACACAGAGAAAGAGAGAGTGAGCCAGAGAGAGAGAGAGAGAGAGAGAGAGAGAGAGAGAACTTACCTCGGCTGTTGCCCTCGCTGCCATTGCCCTTTGCTTTGGCCGATAATCCCACCGTTTCCCTTTGCTTTCACCAATAACCCCAAGAGAGTGAGAGTGAGAGGAGAGAGATTGAGTGAGAGAAAATGATCAGATTAGGGGGCTTGGGGTTGGCTTTTTGGTTTTCAAGTTCTGCTCTCAAAGCGCAGCATATCGGGATAAAGTTTTTGAGGTTTATTATTATTATTATTATTATTTCTTAAATTTCTGTATGAGGTGTGTCCCAGCCGTGTCCCTTCATTAAAAAAAATAAACAAACAAACAAACAAAAAAACAGCTATGACATATGTGCAGCCATGTCCCATGTGTGTTAGACGGGCATGGCAGTCAAAATGTCGTGTTTGTGCTTTCCAGGTTAAACCCTGTAATGAGATAACTCAAAAAAAAAAAAAAAAAAAAAAAGAGATCTAGAATCTTGACATTGAACTCCACTAATGTGAAACAAGATACCTCTTTCATGATATTTTAGCATGCTTTGATTTTCTAATTTTATGTTATCATTTTTGGTGGTTGTGGCTTTGAAGCTTAGGGAGTATGTTGATGATACAGAGGACTACATCAACATAATGCTGGATGACAAACAGAACCATCTCCTGCAAATGGGAGTCATGTTGACAACAGCAACCATGATTTTGAGTGCATTTGTTGTGGTTGCTGGTATTTTTGGCATGAATATCACTATTGAGATGTTTAATAATACTCAATTAGGGATGTCAAGGTTCCTATGGGTTGTTGGGGGCAGTTGCACTGGCAGTATTTTCTTATATGTGATTGCTATCGCCTGGTGTAAGCACAAGCGCTTACTAGAGTAGCGAAGAGCCAGCTGTAGATCTTTGTAAGAGGCCTTCTGATTTCTAGGATCTGTTCTGTATTTATGCTGGATGAATTTTACAGAGACAACTTACTATACATCTTACTGTACTGGGCTATTACCATACATATGCTTGGATGCTGTAAAATAAGTGTTACAATTTCTACATGTTTTTGCCTACATATGCTTTGACTGCTGTACAATAAAAATGTTACAATTCAAATATAGAGCTTTGCTGGTAAAGTTCAATTGAAGTCTGCCATATTTAATTGATTGTCTACAGAAATGCAGCTGATATATGGAAGGGTTACAGATTTTTTTTTTTTTTTTTTTTTTTTTTTTTTTTTTTTTTTTTTTTTTTTTGGGGGGGGGGGGGGGGGGGGGTGGTGGGGTGGTGTAAGTGGGGGAGCTAAACATTTTGTTGAAGAGTAGTGGATGAAAGGCCTTTATAGAGACGTACACTGCAAAGGTTTGTAATGAATTTTTGAATGTTGCCCATAGAAGATCATCTTTATGGTGTACTGGAGATCTAAATGGTTTCCCTTAATCACAAAATGGCACAAACAGACCTCAATGCAAGATGCCTTAAAATTTAAACTGTACTCCTATGGTTATTAGGTTAAAACTTCACCGAGCAGAAGGTCAATTGAATGAATACTCGCCCTAAGTGGCGTTCCAAGTCTTCCTCGTAAAGCCTCTTGAAGGGCAATCCTTGCTACTTCCTTTCTCAGTCCATATTCTCTAGCTTCTTTTATCTTGCTTTTCTGCCAAATCCTTCTCCCACTTTGCTGTCTCAGTTACTGGTGGTCATCTCTTGTCTGGTGAACCTGAGGAAATGATGTAGTGTATATTGGTTAAGATGGATCGACTGATTTTTCATAGGAGAAGCTCAAAGTGCATGGATAGTCTTTTAAGTTTGGTGAAAATACACTTTTGGGCCGATCCCAATTTTGATTTTACTACTATTTCAGTCCTTAAAAATAAAAAACCAATTCTATTCTGGTCCCACCCATCGATCTACTAACAGAAAACTCTTACTTGACAAACAAAGTTCTCTGTAGGCAGGCTTTGCAATTAAAAAATAAATAATTGATCCTACGTGTCATTAGTCACACACTATGTCATATCCACATCAGCAAAAAAAATCATTTGGCATTTAAATAATGCCATGTCGGCATTAAAATTTTTTTTAAAAGCCATAAAACAATAAATAGTTTTAAAAAGACTAAAATTAGTTCAAATTCTGTTTTATTTAAACTCATCAGATAAGTGAAAATCTCTATACTTTCTCTCTCCACTGACGGAATCTTCAATCTAGGTAGCTACTCAACCGCAAATGTCTACACTTTTGGTCTCTCTACTCAAGCCGAAAATATACTCTCTCTTCACCGTATTTCCATGGCCGGAGCTCACAAGTCGGCCTTATTCTCCACCATGTGCTGCCGCCCACCATCTCTCTCACAAGCTCACAAGCTTGGCCTCCACCATTTCTAGCCCTAACTCTCTCTAATCTTAAAATCTCATCTCTTCTCAAAATCCTAAACTTGATCTGACCATCATAGCCGCCACTAAGCACTACCGACGATCTCATTTTATTTTCTAAAGTTGAGTTTGTGGGTTTGTGTGGGTTTGCTCTCCTTCTCTCTACCTTCAATCTGGCTTTCTGCAGGTGTGCAGTGCTGGTGATTTGGGTTTGTTTGTTTTTGTTTGATTCGGTGGTGGTGCTGTGTTTTGTTTGTTTGATTTGGGGGTTTGAAGGCTAAGGTTTGGTTCTTTGCTGAAGATTTGGGTTTGGGGTTTGGTGCTTTGCTGGAGTTTGCTGGAGATTGATTCTGCGGAAGAAAAGACAAGAAAGACATTTAATTAATTTATTTTGTTTTGATGTCTTTGGTTATAAAGAAAGTACAAGAAAGACAAAGAAAATAAAGATTAATTTGCTAAAAATATGAATCATGTTATGTGAAAAGATGAATATGAATTAATTTCCTAAAAACACAATATGTTCTTTAGAAAAAAAAAGAATAACAAAATTCAATTAAATTATTTTAATTAATTTTTAAAAGTTATAAATTTAGATAGCTTCAATCTTTAAAACTAAAAAAAAAAGGTAATTTCTTTTTGTTTTTGATTTTTTAATTAAAATTAAAATTGAGGAAAAGTAAATTTTTTGTTTTAATTTTTTATTAATTTAAATTTGACATGACATTTAAAAAATGTCAAATAATTTTTTTAATAATATTTTAGTGATCATATCAGCAAGCAAGGCACTTAGTCAACAAGCAAGGCACTTAGTTTGCCACGTACGAGTTTTCTATTAGTGGGTTGATGGTCAAGACTAAAATAGAATTGATTTTATATTTTTAGGGACTAGAATAATAGCAAAATAAAAATTGAGACCAAAATGAGAATCAGCTCAAAATGTAGGAACCAAAAATGTATTTTCATCTTTAAGTTTTTGTTTGGACTAGTTTAAAAACATGCATTTTGAAGAAATCAATGCAAAACGATTTCAAAATGTGTATTGAAAATGTGGATTCTGAAAATAAGGTAGAGCATTTGGTGAAATTTTTAAAAAGTGTTATTATTGTGAGAAACTTTGGTACGAAAAACAGTTTTACTAAAAGTAAATTTTTTTTGAAAAAAAAAAAAAAGGTTATGCTAACGAATGTCTTATTAATAATTTATTTTAGGAAATTTTTTATACCATTTTTATGAAAAATGAAAAAAGTTGTCAAAATATTAATTACTTTTTTTTTCATTTCTCATAAAAATTTTCTTTAAATAAATTATTAACTAGTGCCCTAAGGGTACTCGTTAGCATTTTTCCAAAAAAAAAAAAAAAAATCACTATGAGCTTCAATTTGAAAATGCACTTTTTGTCTAGTTTTAAAAATACAATTTTCTTAAAAATGCAAAGCCAAAGACCAACTTTTCTGTATTATCATTTATTGCTTCATTTATTTTGAAGTAAAATATTTTTCAAAAAATGTTTTTTTATTTTCAAGTGTTTGATTGCAAGTAAAATATAGTCAAATCTAAAAAATATTTTCCGTTAACTGTTGTCGATATAGTTTTTGCGACAAGGGCCAAAATGCAAGATTAGCCCAAATTTTTCCTTGGGTTCTTTAGAAATGTTTATTTGTGGAAAATCAAGCACAAAATTCCAAATATATAATAAACAAAATGCTAATAATGCTTTAACAAGAGGGAAATGAAAATACTATAACTGAAATACAAGAAAACGTAGAAAAAGTACACAGGTTCGAAACTTTGACCCACAATCAATGAGAAAAGGAAATTGAGAGAGCTTGTGAGGAAGAGATGGAAGGTTTCCCTGAACCTATATTTCCACCATTAAGCTTTAGAATTGTAAGAATGTTAGCTGGCTAAATGAACTTTTGGTCTCAAGTTTCAGCTTTGTGGAGGAAAACGTAATTGGTTCATTTTTGAGCTAAAAAGAGAGTTTTATATAGAGTTTAGGGTGTTGCTAATGATTGGGTTTTTGGTAATAGAAGAAGCTTTTATCCCCCATGACACTAATTTGGTGTCTTGGCTTGGGTTGCTTTTATTTAGGGAAGAGTTTGGCATGTTTTTAACATGATTTGGGAAATGCTTGACTAAACCCTCATTGGCTCTCCCTTTTTTCATTTGTTTCAAACCATTGGGAGGCTCACCTGAATGAGAGCTAGTAGCTGAAGTTGGCCAATGAGAGCCAACCATTTTTAAAGGAAAAAAAGGTTCGGGCAGAAATTTTAGGTCATAGTCAGCCAAAGCATAAAAACTGTTTTGAAGTGGAAATTTTGGGTACAAAACCTCCTCCATGAGTTTGAGATACTATCAATATCCCTTACACACTTGGTAGCACGCATGTGTTGGTCTCATGCAAAAGGTCCGAAAGGAACCGATCCATACATTCCAAACCACACTTCCTCAATTTCTCCTATAAGTCGCATGGGCTTGAGCCATGCTTAAAAGAATAAAATAAAATATAATATATGAATTGAGCTCACAAGAAAGTCGAGCTTGGTTGAATTGAGCTTGCCTGACACGTCACTGTGTAGCAACATTATTGTTATGCTTGTTTGCTTGAGTCCATACTTGGTTGTATGAATTTTGGTGTTGGGCCCCGTAGGCTAATTGTAAAACAAAATTGAGTACCTGGCCTGATGCGTGCCACGTTTTTTTTATTTTTTTTTTATGGCTATTGTTAATAAGCATTCACTTGGGTCAACACCGTGGACCTCAAGTTGTCTAAGTTGCTCCATTAGATTGGCTTTTTAATTTCACTCCACCTGCTCCAGTAGAACATACGTGGCCTTTGAATTTTCAAATTTGCTTAGCCTTCCTGTAGCTTTCTTGTGATATAATGGTCTTTGAAATTTGCAACTTGCTTCCTTTAGTCACCTACAGGTAATATTAGATTTCCTCCATTCAAATTGTACATTGCTCTAAATACACCACGTCACTTTTGTCTTGTAATATGTAAAGCAGTAAAATATTATTTTTGTCCCTAAACTATCATAAAAATTCGTTTTTCGTTCCTAAACTTTTAAAAATTCTATTTTTGTTTCTAAATTTTTTCAAATGTATTGATTTTCGTCCCTCCGTTTGTTTGACCTGACGGAGTGCTGATGTGGCATCTGACTTGATTAGTATTCCGTCAACACTCCGTCAGGCCAAACAGACGGAGGGACGAAAATCAATACGTTTGGAAAAGTTTATAAACGAAAATAGAACTTTTGAAAGTTTAGGAACGAAAAACAAACTTTTGTGATAATTTAGGGACGAAAATGATATTTTACCCTATGTAAAGTCTTTCTCCTTTGTTCACTTCCTTCATGCTTTAGTTGGCTTTTGTTTCTTCATTAGTGATCAGATGCACCACCTTTTTTTTTTTTTTTTTTTTTTTAGATTTACCAATGTCTCACGAGTTTTTTGGCTAAAAATTGCAAAAAACGGAGTTTATTGTTGTTATAGGTACTGTTCAAAGTTATTTGACAAAATGAGGAGAGAGACTGAATTTAGGCAACGGTGTTACCAAAATTGCAAGAAAAAGTACAATATGTGTCAGGGGAGAGAGAAAAATTGAATTTTGGTAATGAGATTACTGAAATTCTTGTCATGCCTGTACTGCCCAAAATGTAAACCAATTGTGGCAATGACATTGTCGAAAATGAGAGAAAAAAAGAAAAAAAAAAAAAGAATTGTGGCAACTAAGTTGCTGAAAATTGAGGGAAAAAAAAAAAGATGCTACATTCACAACATTTTTTACAACAAATTACAAGTGGCTAGTTGTTATTGGTTCAAATTTAAACATAACACTAAGATTACTTTCTTGCTCCAATAATAACAATCAGTAATAACTTGCCACTTAGAATTTGTTGTGAAAATGTTGTAAACATATCATTCTAAAAAAAATTGTGTGCCGAAATAGAAAGGAAAAAAAAAAGTGGCAAATTGTTTTTTTTTTCCCTCTATTTCGGCAATGTTATTGCCACAAAACAATTTGCCACTTTTTTTTTCCCCTCTATTTTAGCAATGCCTTCGCCACTTTTTTTTTTTTTTTTTTTCCTTCTCTTTCGGCACCACAATTTTTTTTTAGAAATGATACGTCCACAACATTTTTACAACAAATCCTAAGTGGCAGGTTGTTACTGATTGTTATTATTGGGGCAAAAAAGTAATTTTAGTGTTAGGTTCAAATTTGAACCAATAACAACTAATCACCTGTAATTTGTTGTGAAAAATGTTGTGGACGTAACATCTTTTTTTTTTTCCTCCATTTTCGACAACTTAGTTGCCACAATTTTTTTTTTCTTCCATTTTTGGCTATTCCATTGCCACAATTGGTTTCCATTTCGAGCAGGACAAGAATTTCGGTAATCTGATTACCGAAATTCAATTTTCTCTCTCCCCTGACACATTATACTTTTTCTTGCAATTTCGGCAACATCATTGCCGAAATTCAGTCTCTCTCTTCATTTTGCCAAATAACTTTGAACAGTACCTATAATACCAATAAACTCCATTTTTTGCAATTTTTAGCCAAAAGACTCAATGTCTCATGCTACATTTTTTTTTCTTCCTTTGGTGGCCTTTTCTTCTTCTCCACTGACATGCCACCTTTCACATAATATCATGTCTTTCCTTTCTGAACTCCTTAGGAATAGAAGAGAGATTTGAGATTGGGGGCTTCATGGCTAGAGAGGCCCCGTAAGGTTCTTTCTCTAGAGAGGAACTTCTATCCTCCACCGCTATTGTTGAATGCCGGCGGTGAGATGGAGGAGATCTTTGTTGGTGAAGAGTGAAGAGCTCAGTCAATGATGTCAACAAAGATTTGCTGTAGCTTTTTGTCCATAGCCATAGACTTATTGGTACTGATGTTGGCGAAGCAGTGCGGTTAGCAAAGAGAAAAGAACCTTTGTCACTAAGGGGCAAGGTTTTGTTGTAGGAGAATAAAATTGAATGCAGCGATAAGGTTTTTTGTGCAAGTTTGATAAATTGGATGTGACGCAAATCTTGGTGAGCTAATTTGTTCTAATTGAAGCCGAAAGCTAATGTTGAAGCTGATTCCCATTGATTCTGATAGTCGCAAGGCATAGAAATTAGTTTGCAATGTGACTATACTTGACTTTGAGTTGGTCATTGTGTTGGAAGTAGAATGAGTAGATAATTGGCTGTAATTTTGACTTGGGTCTATAAGAGAAAATGGTGATGAATGAGATGCTTCAATATTTGAGTTGCTTGATTGTTGGTCAATTTGGTGAGATTGTATTTGCCAAGATTTGCTTCGATGAAGCTATAACCATGAGTGATAAGTGATATTGTTGGCCGGATTAGGATAGCGCATTTGAGATGGAATGGAGTGAAGATATCACTTGGTGATGTAGTATAAGGGTGTGACATAGCTGTTGTATGTGCTGGCAGCCCCCAGTATTGTTTTCTTGTGGCAAATGTGACTAAAAATGCAGAGCCACAAGTTGTCGTTGCTTCATGCTTGTTGTAATGATAAGGAAAGTGTTGGTGAAGCCAAGATTAGTGATTCCATATAGTGTACATATTTTTTATCATGGTATTGCCCATCCATAATAGCCTTTGTGTCTTAGGCCTTGATAGGGAAAAATAGACCATGATAGCATGAGAAGACACTATCATTGCCTTGTCGATACATGGATCAAGTGAGGCCTTAAAGTTCAAATTGCATCTTTTGAAAATCAACTAATTTGGTTAGAGATTAAAAAAAAATTTTTTTTTTTAAAAACTTGAAGCTTGAATTCCAAGAGAGATCAATTGCATATAAGTATTTCAAATGCAATAGTTTTGGATATTTTTGAAAAACTTGATCTTCTTTGAGTCCCCCTTTCTTTTTATTTTCTTTTGTTTCTTAAATTTTATGAAATCTTGGGAACCCGAGCTGGTCATAATGTGTAATAGAGGCTGCTGCCTTGGAAACATATTCTCTTGTACTTTGCTTTTGTGGACAGCCCACTTATTTGTATAGAGCAACTTCTATGTACTGGTATTTGTTGAAACTTTGAGCTTGTGTTGTCATGGTTAGTAGATACAATTTGTATTTTGTACAAAGAAATGCATATATGATGTCTCATCATGTAATTTATAATTTTGGAATAAAAAGAATGATTTGTACCTCAAGGATGTGAATAGTTTGCATTTAGTACCTTGAGAATGAGTTTGTACCTTTCTTCGATAGGCTATAAGCATGTTTCTATTGCGAAAACAACACTTGTATGACCGTGACCATTTGAGTATGTTAAGAAAAGCTTGCTTAGAAAGGTCATGCACACCTTATGGTTGAGTAGCATAGCTTTGATAGATTGTACACATCCACTTAGTCTTTTGAGAATGAGTCATGCTTGATTGGATATGTTGTGAATATGACTTTGCCTTTGCTAAGGCAAGTTAGTGGTCATGTTGCTTGGTTGTCATTCCTTTGTGAACAAGGTTTGGCTAAGCACGTGTCTTGTTGTCTGTGCATGATTTTTCAGTGCTTTTTTGTTGGGCAGATTTGGTTTCATAAACAGTAGCTCATGTATAATGAAACTTAGCTTGCTGCTAGGTAGTTGACTTATTCTCGACATGTATTAGGTTGCTATTTCATTAGTTTCAAGAAGCCCCCAAATATGGGTTGCGTTTTTGCGCATTGTGGCTCATGGTGCATTTGTTTGTCATCGTTTCATAGGGCGATCGCATTCTCACATACAATACATAGGCTTGCTAATTTCTTGAGGAAGGGATTTATCCTTGCGTATAGAAAATTACCATGTGGCAATGAAATAGTGATTTGTTGCGACGATTTCCCAATAATTTTTTAGGGATGATTATGTCCACCATGTAATGGATCACCATGCTTGAATTATATGTTGTGTTGGCTTCCATACCACTTCGTAAGGCATGCCTTTAAGAAAACATTGACTTTCCCTACATTGTTGAAAGCGTTGCACCATCGCAGGTAAGGGTCTTACCACCTATGAATAATATGACATCTCACTGGCTTCATAATCATTCGGTAGGACTTAACTTTGAGAACGTATTGACTTTCCTACCTTGTTGAGGGCTAGTTATGCCCTCGCAAATAGGGGTATCGCTATAATGAAATGTCTCATTGGCTTCCCAACCATTGATAGGGCTTACCATTGAGAAAGTATGTGATTGGCTTTCCCTATCTTATTGAGAGTATTTTCACCCTCGCATGTAAAGACTTTGCCATAAAAGTGATTTGTTGGCTTTCTTGCCACTTCTCAAGGTTTTTTATTAGGAGAAAGGATTGGCTTTCCCCACCTTATTGAAGGCATTGCACCTTCGCATGTAGGGGTCTCACTATGCTTAGATAACATGATAGTTCGTCAGCTTCCTAATGTTTCTAGCACTTGCTTTCGAAAATTGGTATGAGTGAGATATATTGTTGTCACTTATGATCTTTTGCAAGATGTCGAAGCGACGAATGATATGCTCCTTGATGAAGTCTGCTATAACCACTCCCATTGCTTTCTTGAGTCGAATTGCTTCTGCCCACTTAGTGAATTACTTAGTGGTGACAAATACTTGAATGTACCAATTCAAGGGTGGACGGATAGGCCCAATGAGATCAAGCCCCCAAGTATAAAAGGCAATGGGGTGCTCACATCTTGAAGACTTATATGGTGTGTATATATAAGCTTGGAGTGCACTTGGAAGTGTGGCGACTTTAACAAATTTGGTTATGTCAAACCAATGGTATCCTATTGCCATGAGTTGTTGGTGGGTTTATTCCTCCCTTAGTACTCTCCATATTCCTCCAAGATAAATTCAAAAAAATGGGGTCCTTTCATCTGCTGTATGTAAGGCAGAATATGATTCCCCTTTGACTAAAATATGTTGTACCGCAGACAGCGGCTCCATATTTTGTTAACTTGGCTTCTAATTTTGAGACAATGATAGGTTAAGTGTAAGGTTGAATTTAATCAACTATTCTGTTGGCTTTATTCCGTGCCAAATTTGCTTGTATTTCAGCATTTATAAACCCTATATTTATGTGGGAATCGTGTAAAGGTAGTGTGTGAGAGAGTGTGAAGAAAAGCTCAAATTTGTGCATTCAGCAAGTGGCTCGCGACTGGATCTCGTGGCTTGCAAGTCGCCAAAAGTGGCACATGTGTGGAGCATGCAAAGGAGCTGAACAGTTACGCCAGCTAGAGCACTACAGGACAAAAAGTCCAAACTAGCCATTCAGTTAGCTCGCAGCTTGAACTCGCGACTCAGTTAAGTCGTGAAGCCAAGTCGCCAGTCCATTCTGTTTTGGAAAAACTGACTCTTCGCATTCCATTCTCACTCCAGTATAAATACGCCTTATACCCACGAAATGTAGAGAGCTTCTAGAGAGAATTTTAAGAGAGAAACTCTAGAGAAAAACAAGAATGACTCATCCACAATCTTTACACAGTGACTCTTGAAATTCCTCAACTCTCACCCTCTCCATTATTACATCCTTGAGAGGTACATTACCCAAATCATTTTCTCATCATACTCATATCAGTGAGAAGGCTATTTGGTGCTTGGGAAGCAGTTAGGAAGGGACTAATGGATATTGGTTGATGCTATGGACTATAGCGAAATCCAGTAAGCTAGAAAAGACAAAGGTTTGGCGTAACCTCGTTGGAGCAAAAAGCTTGGAGGGCTTAGATACACTGGCTAGATCAGGCTTGGAGAGTCTTTTTCTGTTCATGTATCCCAGCTTCCATTTCTAGTGGATTATTGACTGCTTGGAGGGTGGCAGAGAGGTTTTACGCTGAGAGTTTCGGTTTCCTCTTCGATAACACATCATTGTATTGTCATTGTGTTTATATCTCTCTTCCCTTAATCTTTGCCATTTAATTTCTGCTGTGGATGTGATTTTATTTGGTTTGGATTGTTTGTCAATTCTATTATAAGTTTATGTTCATTTTTCGCACGTACATTGTTTGATATTAAGTTTGAATTGATAATTTGTAAATTGGGGGTCTAAACGTTCATAGTGTTTTACACGCTATTTGAACTTTCACTAAGCATCGAAGATGTCAGTATAGGGTTGTTTCATTCCCAGCACAACAATTTTTTTTTCCATGCTTTTGTTAGCGTCTTTGTCAAAGATACATGATGCCGCAAACAGCGGCTCCAAAATTTGCTTGCTTGGCTTCTAATTTTTGGATAATGATGGGCTAAGCATTAGAGATTTTGGTATAGGGTTGTCGCATCCCTAACATAACAATTTCTCTCATTAGCCTCTATGTTGCTTATTCTGCGTTTCCACATTGATACTAAGATTCCACTCGAAAATCTTTGGGATGGACTTCCAGCAACTAGCTTGTGATTTTTGCGTTGTTTGACATCAATGTTTAGAGCAAGCTCTAGCAAAGCATTCTTCAAAGGTGCGTGCCAAGGGCAATTTTCTTGAGGATGATGACATTGACGCATTTCTCTTTGAGTATAATCTTGAATTCAAGATTGGTCAAGAAGTCACCATGGCTTGAAATGCATGAACATGTAATGGCTTGTTGTGCACGAATATGTCATGACTTTGGATGTGTGAGCTTGTCAAGGCTTAAGTGTGCTTTGGCGATTGTTTATCGCTCATATGACTTCAAGACTTGGCGTATGGAACGTCGCTACCTCATGGCTTGGTATATGGAATATCTAGCAACTTGCGGTGGGCCATTTAGTTATGGCCTTCAACTATTTGATGAAGACTTCATTTAGTGGTGACACCAAAAATATTTAGCTGCGAAGGCCCGCACAGAACGGCAATTATTGTTGTGCCAAAATGAGTCAATCACCCGCGGCAGCCCCCATATGCTTGGCGCTAACTTAGCAACTATACAACTTAACAACAAAGGAGACCTATGTTGAAAAGATGTTGAGGATGAGCTTTTAGCCGTTGTCGTTGGGGTTCCTAGTTTGAAATTGATGTTTAGAGCTTTACTTTGTTGATTATTGTTTGGAGTCGTCATTTTCTTTGTGGTTGGACTTGCGGCTCTCCATTTTTGCATTTTCAAGCTACAACAAATTTTTTCACAAATTTCATGTAAAGCAAGAGATATAGGATGATTCATCTATAAGTATAATAGCTAAAAGAGTATATTAATAAGTATAAGAAAAATTTTCCCATGAATAATAGAGTTAGTTCCTCCTCCATCCTCAAAGTCCTTTTTCTTCTTGGATGGTTTCTGCAAGGTTGGAGCGGATTTTTCACATATCTTAGAGTGTCCTTAGCATGTTGACAAGTTGAAAATGGACTACTTCTTACTCTACATCATGATGCTCCTTTTGTGGTAACAAGACATCATTTGATGCCTTTTGGAATGACAAGTTGGTGTTGATAGCATCATCTTCTGTTGATTTTGCATCTTCAGAGACATAATCCCTCTTGTTTCAGCTGCTTGACTCCCCAGTGAAGTCACCAAAATGTCGGTATAGTTTTTGCGACAAGGGCCAAAATGCAAGATTAGCCCAAATCTCCCCTTGGGTTCTTTAGAAATGTTTATTTGTAGAGAATCAAGCCCAAAATTTCAAATGTATAATGAGCAAAAGGTTAATGGTGTTTTAACAAGAGGGAAATGAAAATGCTATAACTGAAATACAAGAAAATGCAAAAAAACTACACAAGTCTGAAACTTCGACCCACAGTCAACGAGAAGAGAAAATTGAGAGAGCTTGTGAGAAAGAGAGGGAATGTTCCCATGTACCCATATTTCCACCCCTAAACTTTAGAATTGTGGGAATGTTAGCTAGTTGAATGGGCTTTCGATCTTAAGTTTCAGCTCTGTGGGGGAAAAACTTAGTTGGTTCATTTTTGAGTTGAAGAGAGAGTTTTATATAGAGTTTGGGATGTTTCTAATGACTGAGTGTAGTAGTAGAAAAGGCTTTTATCCCTCATGACACTAATTTGGTGTCTTGGCTTGGGTTGCTTTTATTTAGGGAAAAGTTTGACATGCTTTTAACATGATTTGGGAAATCCTTGACTAAACCTAGACATTACAAAATGGGTGGGTCGGGTAGGGTCAATCAGGTTGTGGGTCAAAAACGGGTTATTTTAAGCAGGCTAAAAACAGGTTCGAACCAATTGGGTTACAGGTTGGGTCAGGTTAGGTTGACCCATATTTTTCGCATGAATTTTTTATTTTATTTATTTATTTATTTTTATAAAAAAAAAAATTGTATTTGCCATTTGGAAAGTCCTATAACAAATTACTTGATGTAAAATGCATTAATTTGAATTCACCACTTATATCAAGAATGAATTTAGTTAAACTTATTAATACTTATTCAATAATTTTAAAATTATACAATTCCTAACATTGCTATCTAAAACAAAATAACACAAAGATAAGTAAAACAAATACACAAGTTTTATTTCTACACAATATCAACATCCCAAAATATAAAACACAATTACAAATGATTTATTGGATAACTCATTTGACAAAGAATAAAAACATATAAAAAATTTACAATCATGAAAAATAATTTTATAATCTATTATCAATTGTAGTTGGCACTATATTTCAATTTGAGGTATACATTTAAATTTAATTGTTTACTTATTTATACATGATTTATTTTATAAATATCATATCATTGTTAGGCAATACACACTCTAGGAAATATCATAATTTATTTTGAAAATCCATTTATTTTGGACATAAGTTGTTAAAAAATAGGTCTAAGCATTCAGAATTTATGCTAATTTAATACTTTGGCTTCACTATTTTCATACTTGTGAATGTTTCTCACACATGTCTATAATTTTAAATTTATGTTTTTAACTCTACTGTAACTAGATTATCTTGACATTTACTTTGCTATTTGATCTCTAAAAATATTTACTCATTACAGAATGTTCAACCATTCATCTTTCAATTAATTTGCATGCAGTTATGTAAATGTCTCAATTGTTTCCTTAAACCTTATAACAAACAATTAAACCAATATTGTTTTAATTTTATTATCATTTTTTTTACCAAAAAAAAAGTTTTAAAATGGTTTGAGTTCGGGTCGGGGTGCGGGTCGGAACGGGTTGACCCACAAAAACACGAGTCGGGTTACGGGTCAACCCGTTTTTGTTTTGGGTCAAATAAATCGAGTTCGGGTCAAGTCGGTTCGGGTCAGGAAATTCTGACTTGTTTTGCTATGTCTAACTAAACCTTCATTGGCTCCCCCTTTTTTCAGTTGTTTCAGACCATTTGGAGGCTCACCTGAATGAGAGGTAGAAGCTGAAGTTTGCCAATGAGAGCCAACTATTTTTAAAGGAAAAAAGGGTTCAGGCAAAAACTTTGGGCCATAATCAGCCAGAGCATAAAAGCTATTTTAGGGTAAAAATTTTGGGTACAAGACCTCCTCCATGAGTCTTAGGTGCTATCAGTGTCCCTTGCCCACTTGGTAGCATGCATGTGTTGGGTTCATACAAAAGGTCCGAAAGGAACCAACCTATACTCTCCAAACCACACTTTCTCAATTTCTCTCATAAGTCACATGGGCTTGGGTCATGCTTAAAAGAATAAAATATAATATAATACATGAATTGAGTCCACAAGGAAGTCGAGCTTGGTTGAATCGGGCTTGTATGAAATGTGTTGCAAAAATTGGTATCCCGTAAATTTTTTTAATAACAAGTTGTAAAATGTTTTACCTTCGAAAACTTAGTAAAACATTTTCCAAAAACACAGTGGCATCCCCTCCTCCATCTAGTTGCTAGGCCACCAGTTTGGCGATCTATGACGGCGATCCGGTGGTAGGAGACGCCTCCTTGGCGATTGGTGTCGACAATTCGATGGCTGGAGTCGCCGCACTGGCGACTAATGTTAGCAGTCCAATGGCTAGATGCCAATGGTCCGGTAACCGAAGACATCGTTTTGTCGACCGATGTTGGCAGCTTGGTCATTGAGAATACCACTCCGATGTTGATCATTGGTAGTCCAGTCGCTAGAGCCACTGCTTTAATTGCTAGTTCCGGCAATCTAGTCATTGAACTTCCGATGCTAATAACTTTGGTGTTGAGCCATCAGTTTTGATGGTTTACTTGAAAATTTTTATTTGTCAAACCAAACGCCTAAAAATATTTTACTTCAACAAACGAAGCATTAAAATCATCTATCGTTGGGTTAAATAAAAAGATGGTAGTTACCAACATCTTATTAAGGACCTTGTTTCCAAGGCGTGAAAAGATTTAAAGTAGAGTTAAAGTGTGGTAGATAATAATGTATTTGTTTTTCGTTTAAATTATAAATTACACTTTTTTTTTTTTTTGCTTTCAATTTTCTCCTTAAAGTTTTCTTTTTCAATCCTTTAACTTTCATTTATGTTCAATATAGTCCTTTCATCTAGTTGTGTTAAGTCTCATATATTATTCGGAATTTTTGGTTTCTAAATTTTTTTTAAAAAATGTTGAAAAATTATTTCTTTGACATGGCACGAGATGAGAGAAGGGATGAGTTGATGAGATGGAGGAGTAGAGGGTCTAATAGCAATTTTGTTCAAGCTAGCACTTTTGAAATCAATTTCTTATTCATTCCTTACCGGTTTTTCGAAAACACTCATATTTATTTATTCTCCTCACATAGGAGAACATAACCTAATTTGGACCCACCTTAAAAGATCGTGGTTCCATATTTATTATGGCTAAATAATAGCCAAAAAGCCATTGAAATCGTTTTTTTCCAATACTACAAAATTATTAGACTTTAGAAAGCTATAAATAAGCAAATAAATTAAAAAAAAAAAAAAAAAAAAAAAAAAAAAAAAAAAAAAAACCCTTAAAAGAGAAAAGTTAACCTAAACTCAGCTTTAATAATAAAATATAACGTGCTAGATAATGAAAAATAAGTAATTAATTAATAAGAAAATCTATATTGAACTTAAAAAAAAAAGTGTTCAACGTTAGTAATAAATTGGGTATTGAAAATATTTATATTTATACGTCAAATTGATGAGTAATGCCATTAATATTTTGATCTACAATATAAAAATTTTAATATTACTTCAGTATAAAAAGTTAGAAACATGAAAATGCGTTAATAAAAAAAGTATAAATTTTAATTATATAATAGACGGATCGAGTTAATTCAATCCGGCCGGGTTGGGTTGACATTGGATACAAGATTGTTTGGGCTGCTCTATATTCCTATTACTCATAAGTCATACCTTTTTATTTCATGTAGGCCTGGACGGGTTTGCAGGGTCTATTTAGAAAATTATAAATTTAATAATTTGAATCATGCGAGTTACGCAAATTTAGACGGACCAAGGAAGCCTTATCTTCATCCTTATCTAAAGGACGGGAAGAGAGTGCGAGAGAGTTGTAATGGTTGCTCTCTAATAATGAGTTCAATAGGCCAAAGTATTCTGATGGCACTGACTGCCACAGTGAACAAGTATGCTTCATCAAACGTGCAGGCAGTTCATAGAAGTGAAAGAAAAAGACCAACCTCAACCTCAACCTCAACCAACACCAACTCAACCTCTACAGACATAGCAAGGAGAGGCCTCCTTTTGTCCACAGTGCTTGCTGCTACTCAAATTACTGACTCCAGAACTGAGCTTCTTCAAAGTATCCCATATTCTCTCTCTTTAGCTTCCATTGTGCTTTCTTTTTTGGTTATTTTCTTGGTTCCATGCGCGCAATTTCTTTTTTCAGTCTATAGTTTACATTACTTAGCAGTTGATAATCTTATCAGAGTATTTGAAGAAGTCAGACGAAAACAAGACCAAAAATGACAAGGAGGTAAATGTTTTCCTGTTCAGATTTCCTAGACTTAGGTGTAAATGTAATGACTAGTTTATGGCAAAACAAGTGTACTAATTTCATTTCTAAAATGCAGAGATTGGATAGTTATTACAAGCGTAATTACAAGGACTACTTTGAGTTTGTGGAAGGATCTTTGAATGGGAAAGAAGGGCAGCAGCTTACAGAATCAGAGAAGGGTATTCTCGATTGGCTTAAAAGTAACAAATGAAATGACATTTCAAATTATTTCTTGAAGCTATATAAGAAGCTGCTTAAAAGATGTTCTTGGTAACAAGAAATTTTTCTTGTCTAGCACCTATGTACTGTGATTCAGACCAATATCAGAAGGTAGGATTTCTATATCTTGGGTTTTTAGTATAACAATGTCAAGTAGATGATACTTCCTTTGGTTAACATTGGAATTGACATATATGAGAAAACTTGCAACAGTTGAAATTGGAAATTTGTGCAAATCCTGCTTTGTTGAATTGGAACAAGCATTTTTTTTTTTTTTTACTATTATTATCATGAGCAAATTACTTTTATTGCAAGAGGAAAGGCAACTCTAGAGTCAGAGGCCAGAACCTCCAGAAAGAGAGGAAATTACAGTAGATATACTGTTATTGAAACAAGCATAAAAGTTTACATTTCTCATTTTTGTCATGGAAATTCAAATGAAATGATTTGCTTATGTAGTAACACCGTAACAGTTCAATGAGTAATGATTTGCTTATCAACGAAGGGCCTTCTACGGTTTAATTCTGCGCAACTTTTTGTAAAATACTTTATTTACCCAAAGAGATTTATAAATCCTTCTCTGTTCAGTTGTTCACTGTTCAATAGTCGAGGAAATAATTCAGGCGAAATAGCTTTAGGTTATTGATATGCTATTAGGCGTTCTATTTCCAGATTAGGTTTGGCTATCAAAAACAATGTCAGGCTCCGTCATTTTCCAACTTAATTTTGAGACCAAAAGCAATCATGTCTACGGCTGGGAAAGTTTCTATAGATAGAGGGAATATGAAAAAGGAGGAAGGGATTGGATTTCCTTGAGTAACTAGGGCATTAAACGAAACCAAGTCTAGTATTAAATGATTAGTGTTAAATATATGTTATTAGCAACATAATGTGTTATACCATGTTTTGTATGCTGGAGTGAATGCGGAAAGTGAAGCATAGAATAGGAACACTGAAAACACGAGTTTTACGTGGTTCAGCCTTAACGGCCTACATCCACAGAGGAATCCCTTAAGGGCTACATCTTTATTATATAAGAGTGTAGTACAATAACCTGTGTTACAATGAACCCTAACATGAGTATATATAGGCGACTAAACCCTAGACTACTAGTACAAGTAGGAATGGGCTTGGGTCTATTACATTGGGCTAATATGTCTAATATATATCTCTAACACCCTCCCTCAAACTCAAGGTGGAAGCTCGATGAAGGCTTGAGGTTGGATAAGCATGAGAAGATCACTTGAAGATGCCTTGAAAAATGCCGTTGAAGAAACCACAATGAAGAATGTGCCAATTGACCAATTTCGGAGTTTCAAATGAATAAACGGAGTCCAAAATTGGAATCTACGCAAAAAACTGAGCAAGATAGGCATTTTTGGAAATTTTTGATTTTGGTCAAAAGTTAACGCAAAAGTCAAAGTCAACTGGTCTAGGGTCAAAGTCAACGGTCAGTGCTTCACGGGTCAGATCCAGGTGGTCCGGGTCGGGTCGGTCCTGTCAATGATCAGCTAGGTGACGTGGTGCTGACGAGGCGACACTACTGACGTGGCTAGCGACGTGGCTGATGACCTGGATTAGGGCTGACGTGGCAAAGGCTTGCTTGTGCTGACGTGGCAAGATGACGTCAGCAGCAGTCTTTTGGCAAGTGTGGCGCGTGCATGTATTCCACCGGCGTGTGCTGGAAATCTGGAAGGCGTGTGCGAGCGCGTGCGCGTGAGATTGATGCTCGGACTTCGGGGGTTTGGCAGATCGGCAAGCTATGAGGCCGTCATAGTGGTGCGTGTTGCCGGAGGAGGATCTGCTCCTGAGGAATCCGAGGCGGCGCGTGAGCTACAACGGAAGCGCGTGGTGGCGCGTGAGGCTGCTGTTGGTGGCCGTGTTTCTGGGTTTTTGTCGCGGAAGGTCGTGGAGCACGTCTGTGGTATTGGTTTCATCAGGCGAGGCATGGATTTGCACAGATCTGAAAAGTTAAGCACGACTTGCTTGGTTGTTGGACAAACATATGTGACTTCAGATGGTGGTATGAGAATCTTCTTTGTTGTGTAGAGATGTTTGTTTGATGCCAAGAACGAAGTTTGGCTCTGATACCATTTTAAATATTATTATTATTATTAGCAACGCAATGTGTTATACCATGTTGTGTATGCTGGAGTGAATGCGGAAGGTGAAGCATAGAATAGGAACACTGAAAACACGAGGGTTACGTGGTTCAGCCTTGACGGCCTACATCCACGGAGGAATCCCTTAAGGGCTACATCTTTATTATATAAGAGTGTAGTACAATAACCTGTGTTACAATGAACCCTAACATGAGTATATATAGGCAACTAAACCCTAGACTACTAGTACAAGTAGGAATGGGCTTGGGCCTATTACATTGGGCTAATATGTCTAATATATATCTCTAACAATTAGGATTATTAATTTTATTTTATTCCAAATAGAAGCCGAGCTTGATTTTATCAATGATTTAGATTGCATGTTCAAACTTAGTTTATTTTATTATCAAACAAGTTCAAGCTTGTTCACGAGCTAATTGATTAACTTATTTTTTACCCACATTGTTAATGACAATAGATTAAGTGTTGCCAACTGTGACAAAAATGTCAGGTTTTTAATGTATATTTGTGAGTCCAAGACAAAAGACCCAAGGTTAGCTGGAAGAAAGAGCAATTTTTGGAATCTCAATACATGTTTGACACATCCTTAATCGACCGAGATTTAATCTAGACTCCTTCTCAATCAATTGAGAATCGTACAATACATTTTGACTTGAAGTGTTTTTTAAAAAGTCAACTATACAAATGGGGTTGTGAAACCTTAATTAGTATTTCTATATGAAGGCCCATTAAGCATACTTTTATAGTAATATATATATATAAGATGATTCATTTCTTTGAACTGAACTTTTATGTGATTCAAAAATACCCTCATTAATGAAGGGTAACTTCTTTTAAAAATAGGGTCATAAATGTCAAATAACAAATTTCATTTTGAATTCAAAAAGAGAACTCCTAAAATTTAGGATTTTATTTTCCTTTACGTTCATCTTTTTATTCCCTAAAATTTATCCTTTTTATTTTTTTGAAAAATAAAAATATATATTTCTAAATTATAATAGATGCAAATTATTAACTTTTACAACCAAAAAAAAATCTGAGCACACGCGAAGCGTGTGCATAGAGTGTGTGTGTGTGTGTGTGTGTGTGTGTATATATATATATATATATATATCAACCCTAATGCACATGCATGAGCTCTTTTACAAACAAATTATTATGTTTGAGTTTGGTTCATTTATTAGATAAACATACATAAACAAGTTTTTTCCCAAATCAAACCTAAACTATTCATAAATGACTTGGTCTGTTTATACTTTATAGCTCTAAAAGTAATCGGGCCATAATAGAAGAGCAAACTCTTTACTCAATATATGGTGAGTCAATTTGATTGATGTAGGCTTACTCCACTTCGAACACTAGCATTGGGGGCGTAAACCCTCCCCCCCCCCCCCCCTAGTTGCTATTTTAGCAACTAACAAGCTAAAACTAAGCTACATCCGAGTGTGGGAATGGATTTATTTTTACCATCTGCAAACAGTTGGTTCTTATATATAGAACCAACTGTTCACTCGAATGTAAACAAAAATAATATATTATGTTCAACCTCTCTCTCTCTCTCTCTCTCTTTTCTACACTTCTCCCTTTCTCTCTTCTCGCTCAATGCCTTTCACTCTTTGAATCTATCTTCTCTCTGCACTTGTGGTTGTCGTTTGGGTCGAGTGTTTGGGTTGTGTTTGGATGGTGATTGGGTCAGATCATGGGCATCTTCGGAGATCGGCGAAACAGTAGATGTTCGTAATTGTTCCAATTTGGGTTTTGGCGAATCTCTCTTTTCTGGCCCGATGCTCTTCGTAGTTTTTTTGGTATGGGTATGTGATTGTTTTGATTTGTTCCAATTTCGGTGGTATGGGTGCAGTTGTTCCAATGGTATTTGTTGTTTGGGTTTGCAATTTCAGATTTGGGTTAGGCAGAAGTTCCGATGGATTTGGGCCTGCAGTTTTGAAATGGATTTGGGTCCAATGGTTGTGATTTGTTTCGATGGGTCTGTGGTGGGTTGTTCAAGGCTGGTCAGTGGCTTTAGGCTATGGGTTTGCAATAGGTCACAATGGTAGTGTAGACCAACGGTGGTAGTTTAACCAATTTGGGTTTATGTTGGGTTGATTCGGAGTGGGGGCTGATCCAGTTTCTTGCGGTGTTAAGGATTTTGTTGATGGTGATTGAGGGTTACGAATTAAGGTTGGATTTAGGTGGCAATTGTTCAGAGTTTGGGTCAGATTTGGATGCGATTGTTCAGAGTTTGGGTCAGATTTGGTGGGTTTGTGGGTGTTTTGGTGGTGGTATGGATTTTCAGTGGTGGTGGTTGGTTGGTTGGTGGTGGCATTTTTTTTTTTTTTTTTTGGTAATTTTGGTGGTGACGAAATTGGTGTTTTTGGCTCAGTGTGGTTGAGTCTTGGTGTGTTAGGACATATGTAGAACTTGTTAGAACATATGTCATATAAAATTGGCTAATCATTTGACAAAACACACTTTACTTGTATTTGGGTAGATCTAAGATGTGTTTAATACTTCAAGAAACAAGAGTTCAAGTCTAGTTTTGAAACCATGCAAGTTTGTCCAAAAATCAAGTGAAGAAGTGATGTTCATTAAAACTCGACAGATAGCTCAACAAATGTATCTATCGAGATTAAAAATATGATTCTCGGCAACTCTCGACAGAAGCTGTATCTATCGAGAATTACGAAATTTTGATTTCTAGATCTGTTTTTCATGCATATCCAAGATATTTGTGTAGAGTTTCTTTTTTTACAACCCCAAACATATATAAGGATTATTTTAAGGGCTGTCAAAGGTGATGCAACTTGATGCAAAGTGATTATTTACTCAAATTGTGACCGGAGATAATTTTCCCTAGTTCATCTTTCTTTTGAAGAAGCTGTTGCGTTTATGTGCCAAGGGTTTTGTAACTAAGGGGCTTTTAGATCTTTATCGTGTGGATGAATTGAAGAACTTTGCAGCCAACATCTTTCTCAAGTTAGAGTGTTAGTCATTCACTTGGATCCGTGTACCAATTGGTTAGTCACGTACTAGGAGCCGTGCATTGAAAGGAGAGATTGTCACTACATTACAAGTCTAATTAAGTATTGGGGTAAGGGTTCAACTGTAGGTTGGTATAAGGTACTTGGATTCCTTTACTTGAAACTGCTTGTTTTTATAATAGTGGATTCTGGGGAGTGGTGACCCTAAATTCACCCGAAAGGGTTTTGACTCGGTGGTTTTCCTCATTCGTAAACAAATCACCCGTGTCAAATTTATTTTCTGCTGCATTTAACTTAGTTGGTGATTTGTTTGTGCTACCACTCGTATTGCATGTAATTGAATCTAATAATTTCACTTGACTAAATTAATTTGATTACCAAAGGGGTCAATACATTCTTGGCCTATCATGGTGAAAGGTGTTGTGTGAGTTTGCTGGAGAGAGTGACAAAAAGATAGAGAGAAAAGGGTGATGTGAGAGAAAAGAGAGAAACCAAAATTTTAATATTATTTGTTGGTATATTTTATATTATTTTAATGAGTTGTTTGTAAAAATAAAAACTGAGATGTTGAAAAAGTTGTAAAATGAGATGGTAAAATAGATAAAGTAGATTTTGAGGGTGTAAAATAAATGTTGCTTAACAAACCCGGATGCTAATGCTTAGTAGCCTTCTTTAAGTATGCCCTCTCGCAAAGCAAATAAGAAAACAAAGAAACCCCTTAAAAATAAATATTGGATGATACATAAATTTTTAAGTTTAACAACTAACTAATTAACAATTTCACAAAGCAAGTAGAGAAAAATGGATGACATAATCCAAAAATCTTAAAGCTCATAGTCCAATTATTGAGACTCATGTGTATGGTGTACCTATTATATATAAAACTAGTTGCAGATCCACGCGATGTATGGAAATATATAATTGTTTTGTAATGAGGTATAATATATAGTTTATTTTTTAAAACTTATTATAAAATGTATAGCAGGTATAATGTGTAATTTGTCAAGTTTAGGTTGTTCTCCTTTACTAGGCCTAAAACAAGAACCTTTTTTCTTCTTTGGCACCAATTTTTTTTTTCCACAATAATTCCATCAAGTGGGCAAAGTTGTTACAAGTTGGGATGAGAAATTCTTTTTTTTTTTTTAAAGAAAATTTTGAAGCGGATGACCATTAATAAGGTTCCTTAGTCTAGGGACCTTGGCCAATTTTTTCGATTGGTTGACTCTTTCACTCTGTTTGTTTCGTTGAAAAACCTTCTATAAAGATAGTTTTCTACATTTTCCAGTGTTTGGTAATATAAAAAAAATTAGTCAATGGAAAACTCTTATAAAAATAAGGCTTATTTTCTATAAGTTGTTTTCCAAAAAAAAAAAAATTGGAAAACAATCTCTCTCTCTCATGCGGTGCATAACTCCTATAAATATTATATTCTTTTAATTTAGGAAACAATATTTTCTTTTGCTCATTCAGCCTTTCTCACAATACACTCTCCCACTTCTTCTCTTCTCTTTATTTATTTTTCTCTCTTCTCACACCTTCACTATCACCCCCTCTTGCCTCTTCTCTTCCCACAGATTTCTCTCTCTATCTGCATCTCTTCTCTTTTTTCTCCCTATTTCTTCTCCCCTTTATAACACCGTTCTTTAATAAGATTTTTTTTTTCTACTCACAAATCGATCAATAGTTCTATAACAATTTTTAGTATTTATCAAACTATTTGTAGTGGTTTGCCGGTAAAACTATCTGGCCTATGTGGCATTTTGAACTATTTAAAATGGAACTTATGGGTATAATGATTATTTTGAATTATGAGAAGTATGATTAGTGTGTGTGTGTGTGTATGTATATATATTATGTACGTTACTGTTCCTATACATGAACAAGATGAGTATTTGAGATCATGAAAATTTGACAGCTAATTTTCATTGTATCTGTTGTCAAAATTTTAGTTTGAAAACCAAATTCATTCTTGATTTTTTTATTATTTATTTATATTGATTACATTAGGTGAGTTTACACAATACACATATTATACATGTTTTAAATTATACAAAAAATGTTATAAAAATTGTGGATACCAAACACCATAAAACGTTCTCAAGTCCATTTTCAAGGTTGTTTCCAAACATCAGAAAATGAGATAGTTTTCTAAAAAATGCTCTCTAGAAAATGAATAATTTTCTAAAAAATATTAATGCTAAAACAATAAGAGCGTTTGTTGTAATCACACCAGACTCAAAAAGAAGTTTAAACAATGAGAATGGGTTGTCTTATGTTATAGCCCAAAATATAATCTCTTTTCGGTTTACAATTAAGCAGCCTTCTTTCTAGATTAACGGAAAAAGTAAATGCCCTTTGGACAAGCCCACGAAGCCACCTAGCTAAAGAAAAAGGAGCCCATCGAAAATGTATACATTTTCTCTTTTGCAAATCTCATTGGGATTTTGAGGTATTTATTCCTCTTTAGTCCGCATATCAAGTTTTTGCCACTTCCCATGCGGTATTTCACAATATTTTCCCCCTTTACGCTCCTTTCTCTCTCTCTCTCTCTCTCTCTCTCTCTCTCTCTCTCTCTATATATATATATATATATATATATATATTTTTTTTTTTATATATTGAAATTTTCTTGCAATGGAATAAATTAAGAGTTTTTTATATTCAAGTACCAAATAATTGTATATGTGTGTGTTGATAAATTGTAGAAGCTCTTACTAAATACCAAAGTAGGAATGTGATCATGGTTTTGAAACCCGGACCGTTCATTGAACCATAAAAGAAAGAGGTTCAAGGTTTTTGAGATTCAATTGAGGTTGAACTAGGATCGAACCGTGATAATTTTATAATTAATTTAATAATTAATTAAAGCATAAATATAGATATTAAATTTATAAAACTAGCAAAATTGACTAATATATCTATATATGTGAGGGAAATTTAATGATTTTCAAGCATATATGTAATAATTAAATAAGAAAGTTAATAAAATAAAATAATAACCATGAAAATATTAAAATTTATAATTAATTTTTGAAGTAAAGTTGAATATCTTTGAAAGATTTTAATTATAATTTTTTTTATTCCTTGTAGAGATGGATAATTTAATTAAGTAAAATAGAATTGTGTTAAGTTGTTTTTATTAATAAAAAAAATGCATTAAGTTTACTTCAAGTATTTTTTTTTTGTTATTATTGAGCAACAACTTGCAAGCTTGGCTGAGTGGTTAGGCTCCAGTTGCATCTTTGACCATGCCTAGGTTCTAAACCTGGTAAGCGCATTTTCTGATTTTTTTTTTCTTATTTAACAGGCATGCTTGAACCGAGGTTCGACCGCACGGTTCATGCAGAACCAAAATTAACAGGCATGCCTGGTTCTCTATGCTTAAAAAACCGAATTTCAGTCCGGTTCCCAATTGACCTGGTTGGACCGCCTGGTCCGATCTAGGTCTGAAAACCATGAATGTGATACTGTTGGAAAATAGTATAAAACATTTATATAATATCTAAAACTTGAAACATAGCATTTATTGTTACTATACTCTTATTGAGCCACATCATCGTAGTATTTCAGTTCATTTGGTCCATTTCAATCCATTTTTTTCAATTTCTGTCAATTTTGTTTCATTTTGGTCCAATTCAGTTTATATCGGTCTACTTGGGTCCACTTTAGTCCACTTCCATTCACTTCAGCCCTTTCGGTCTGTTTTGGTCAAGTACGATCCACTTTGGTCCATTTGATCCAATTAATTATTGAAAATGAATTAATCTGTTGACACTCAACGAAATCTTTTGATAAGTATATAGTTTCTCATTACTATCATGACATATGGAAGCACGTACCTTGCTCAAATGGTTCTTAAGCTTGGTTTTAACCGGTCCTTTAGTCTTTAGAAATTTGGGAACAGAACCTCTAAATGCATTCCTACCCAACCAAGAAAACTAGAAGATTAGTAAGACTACAAGGACAGAAAGAAAAACCTGCTTCTGAGAGAAAATACTCCTTCGGAGTTTCATAGTATATAGAGAAAAGTGAGGCTTTTGACTTTTAAAAAGAATATAACATTTTCAATGGCTCTGGGGAGTTTCTTTAGGTAGGAGGGTTTGGGGCTCAAAAACCCCAAAACATTTCTATAAAACATGTGTAGGCAGTGTTTAAATTGCGTTCAAAATGTGTTTGGGGTGACATAATTTGATTTTCAAAACATATTTTAAGGTTTTGGCCACAATTTGTGTATGCATGAAAAGACCATGTGTAAGTAACGTATCACCAATCCTATATATGTACCCACCAACCATGCGTTCATGCACACATGCATGAAACCTAAACGTTCTACAACTTCTAATTTCACAAAAGTTTGTGATATCATGGCTTAGGTGTCTTTTGTTGTCTTGTCACAAACTAAAATGCCAACACATTCTTCCTAATTCCTATCTAATTTTTCTATCCAAAATTTCATTGCCGACAAGACATTTAACATCGTTCTGAGAAATCCAAGCAAACAGATATAAATGCACAACCAAAATAGATATAATTGCTATTGGAAAAATCAATTTCTTGAACAAAGATTCCAAAAGCAAAACTAGAATAGCCCTTCAATGGAAAAAGAAAAACAACAAAATTCATGGCTCTGATTCATGTTTGTTGACATAGCATAAGTTTTGATACCAAACTTGTTGAGTTTAGTCAATTATAATAGATTTATGCAAAAGAGAAATAGAAAAATATATAGAAGAAATAATTACCCAAGAACATAATTAATCAAAACCAAAGCCCAAATACATCCAAAAAGTCCATCCCACCAAGTCACCATAGTTAGCATTCCTTAAGAATTCTTAATTCACTAAACCTGATATATAAAAGACTACGTATCGTGTGTGTCCAATAACAAAGTATATCGGGTGTTTAAGGCGAAGTATTTCCCATGTACTGATTTCATTCATGCCTCTCTAGGATCTCGTCCATCATACACTTGGAGAAGCTTAATGGCTGCCCAACAGTTGGTGAAAAAAGGGACTCGATGGAATGTTGGGAATGGTGAGTCAATCCGGGTGTGGGGTGATAAGTGGCTCTCATCTCCCTCTACGTACAAAGTTACTTCTCCAAGGCAATTTTTGCATGCTGAAACCAGGGTCAGCGAGCTTATCTCTCATGAGTTGGCAGCTTGGAATAAACCGATTATTGATGCCATTTTCCTACCCCATGAAGCGGAATTGATAAAAAGCATACCACTGAGTTCACGTTTACCAGATGATAAACTTGTGTGGGCTGCTACTTCTAATGGTTTATTTTCTGTTCGGAGTGCTTATAGGTTAGCAATGGAAGAGTCTTGCCCAAGCGACAAAGGTACCAGCTCGGATTCTAGCATGAACCGCAGATTCTGGAAGAAGTTATGGAGGTTGTAGGTGCCCCACAAGGTGCGACATTTCGCTTGGAGAGATCCATCTAGTCTCCGTTGAACATGGTAGTTCTGCCGTGATTGATGACATTTTGACAAGATTTGGCAATTTGTGACCTACGTACCCTCGGGTCAATAATGGGTGGCGTAATTCAATACCCGAAATTGTCGAGTCAAGTGACAGGTACACCCCAAACCTAATTCGACTCGGCCTATGGACACCCCTATAACCGACAAAATAAGAATTAATTCAAGCAACCTAAGACAAACACAAAATACACACACCCAAAAATAAATAAATATATAAAATGTATTCATTCTTCAGAAAGTACCATGACGTTGAATCACGAACCATGACAAATTCCCAACTCACAAGAAAATTATTAGAATAAATGAAAATTCAAAGATTATAAGCTAAGTAGCACATTTTAATTCCATATAAAAACTACATTACTAAATGCTTTGTTGTTGTGGACCTGTGGTCCTCCATCATTCTAGGTTTTCCATATGCATTGCTTAGGTAAAAAGATCAGAACTCCGTAGTCTTATTAAACTTATATTCCTAGATTGGTGTTATGTCACATATGCAGCTTTCGAGGTTATCACTCTTCACATGACCTAATGAATTATTGTTTGCAGATCGTCCTCCTGACCACACCATCAAATCTATCTATCTATCTATATATATATATATATACACACACACACACACACATACACACACACATACAAGAGACTTCATGTGTGAGTGCATGAGATCCTGCCATGTGATGCTCTAAACTTCCATTTAATTTTAACATTTTTTTATTAAGGTTTTTTAACTGTTACCTAATAAATTAGAGTAACTTAGAGGGTGTTTGGATTGGCTTATTTTCAGTTATATAACTCAAAAACCTTAACTCAAAACTCAAAATCCGTGGGACCCACTAGCTGAAATATTGTTTGATTCAGTTTCTAGTTTGTGTTTTCATAACTTATATTTCAAAATTTTGAGTTTTAAGAATGAGAAATGAGAACTCCTAGGCTATTTTCACTTTCCAATAAATAAGTTTTGTAGCATTTTGAGTAAATAATTGCAAATTGTGGGACCCTCTTCAGTGTATTGTCACATCACCCTCAAAGCCGTTGGAAGCTTTTGCTGTACCAAATGCTCTAGCTTCAGTTATGGCCTCTGTTTTCCACTATTTTCTTTACTCCTCTGGCTGCTCTATTTACTCCATTTACACCTTCTCCACTTACTCCTACTCCTCCATTTACTGCTTCTCCGTTAACGCCTCTCACCCACCTCTACCAACATACCATTATTTCAAAACTTTTGCCTTTTCTTTTATTGCTCAGACCTCTCACTTGTTTCATATTTTCACAGGCTACTCTTAACCCAGCACAAACAGAGAGGAAGAAGAAACCATTCCAGCCAGAATCAAACACACCCCAACACATCCATCCGATACTAGCACCGACAACGATTTGAGAATACGATCCTTGTACTGCTCAGGTAAAAACGTTTTCCCTCTCTCCCTCTATAAACCCACTATGCTCTGTTTCATTTAATATAAATTTTGTGGAAAAATTTCGTCAACTTGGTTGATTGTGTCTCTCCTATGTACTTTGTTAAACATCTATTGGTTTTGTGAAAATTGTATACTTCAGCAACAGCTGATGTGGAAAACCCGAAATTATTTATTTCATACATGTTATGGTATATTGTAAAAACTATAATTTGCTTGATGTGGGTCTTGTACTGATAGTTTGAACTAGCAGCCAGTGGAGGTGTCGTGGGTTGTTTGCTGTAAATAATTTTTTAAGAAAAAATTTTGTTTGGTCTTTCAAAAGGCTAAAAGGACCCACATTGCCACATTATTACAACCTATGTTTTATAAATTAACTTTTTTATGTGCTGGGATATTTGTATTAGATGGCTCATGAATCACAGGATACCGATGACAAAATGTCCAGACATTGAGCAAATTTTTATTGAGATTATGGGTCCATTTGGATACAACTTTTTGTTGTTAAAAGTTGCTAAAAACTGAAAATACTGTAGCAAAATAATTTTTAAATGTATAAATAGTACCGTGGGACCCATTTTTAATATTTTTTAATCGTGAACAGTATATGAACAGTGCGTAAACAGTGCACGCACTATTTATGAACGGTAATTTTTGTCTCTAAAAAGTCAAGAAATCCGGCCAAAAAAAAAAAAAAAAACTAAAAACACAGCTCAAAAAGCAACGCAACTTTGAGGGCTATCCAAACACATACTATGTTGGATGAACAAGTCAAAGGGAATATGGAAAATGGTGTGTTCAAGATGCCTGTTTGGGAATCTATTACCGGGCAGCTCCATACCCAAACTGCGAAGAATTTTCCCACTAAGAAGGTGATTCAAAAGCATAATAGGCCAAGGCAAGAACAACGAAAATGGGGACAGCTTTTGAATCACATGGGCTTAGGGTGGGATGAGATAACACAAACTGTGACCGGTTTTGAAGAGGTGTGGGCAAATGTTGTTGCGGTACATTCTTTACCCCATTTGTATTTGCATATCTATAATTTTTTTTCCCAATTCTATTTCATGTGGCTTGTTGTTTGACAGAAATTTTACTTCTTTTTAGGGAGATCCAAAGGCACCGTTACTATGAAAGAAGGGTTGTGATAATAGCTTAATTTTGCATATTTATAGCATTATTAGAAAGTATTATCATACTTATTTTGAGTTAATTCATGCATTTTATAGTTGATTTTGGAATAATGCTGAATAATCAATTTTGTGCTTAATTGAATTTTAATGTGTGAATTTATCTTTTGTAGGATAATGAAATTAAATAAGTGGATTTGTGCAAAAAAGAAAACTAATGGACTTTAATTTTACAAGGGACATGATAAAGTCAAAGAAGGCCAACCCAATTAAATTCAAGTCCAATTGGAGCAAGGAATCAAAGGAAATTTGCACCAAATTCAAGTCCAATTCGGATTAGGATTCTAGCTTGCGCACCAGTTAGTATTTTGAGCATAACTTTCGGCTAATATGTCCAATCGAGATGATTCAAGTTGGGCTGGAAAACTAACTTAAAGGGCTACAACTTTGTAGTTTACCAAAAGTCCGAATTTTGAAGTTAAATGGGCAAAACACGTCAGTTAAGTAAAGCCTAAAAACTTAGGATTTTCTCCAAACGGGAATTTAACTTGTAATACGATTCTTTGAACTATTTAAAGGCTCTTTAGGGAAAAATTCAGAGGAGAGCTGCTGTAAAACATAATTTAGGTTTTCTCAAAGTTTCTTTACAGTTTTAGAGTTCTATTTGTGTTATGACTTGCTAGAAGCCTTGCTAAGGTAAGGGGTGAAACCCAACCGTTTATTGGTATGTTCTTAACAATTATTTATTGATTTTAATGCTTATGTTTTTATGTTTTTGTTTGTTTTACTCATCTAGAAAAGTGTTTAGTTCTGTATGATCCTTTGATTTATTATAGATTCCGGGCATGTTAAATGCTTAGTATTCCTTGTGAACTAATTCACTAGTTTTGTTTTGCCTAAAATCAATCAATTGCATGAAACTACTTTAGACAATTAATTCCTGAGTTTTTATTGTTAAATCATCCAACTAAGACCATCCTTCATATGAATTTTAGTTGAGTTATAAAATAAATATTGTTAAGACTACCAATAGATGTGTTGTGTGTGGATCCCTAAACTTTAACGCCTTAATATATTGTTATTTTCTCTCAATTTAAATTGCCTTTACTAAACTATCAAAAATTTCTTTAGTTAAACTTTATTATTTTAATTGTATTCTCTTGTGGTTTGCTAATCAATTCCTTTTTTCTTATGAATTCGACCTCAAACTTTCCGAGTTATTACTTCGCAACAATCCAGCACTTGGGAACAATATTTAAGTTGTAGCAGGCTACCCCTACCCCAATACTACAACTGGGGCCCTTCAGATATCTTCTAACACCCCAACCCCAAATAGTGATGAAAAGCGTGCCCTAGAGGAGGAACTTACCAATGATGTTTGTCATACCGAGCTTGGTCATGATGACTGCTACAGCCCGAGCCTTGAGGGAATACCTAGGAATGACAGCCCCTGTCTTGACCAAACGCAACGTGCTAACAATCCACTTCAAGATTCCAATGCCAAAGGGAAAAAGGTTGCCAAGTGATAGGCCAAGAATGTATTGACCCCTTGTGATGAATTAACCAATTAATTAGCCAAGTTAATTAATTAATTCAATTAGCATGCAATAAACGTGGTAGCACAAACAAATCACCAACTAAGTTAAAATGCAATGGAAAATAAATTGACACGGTGATTTGTTTACAAATGGGGAAAACCTACACAACAAAAACCCCATCGGGTGATTTTAAGGACACCACTCCTGAAAATTCACTATTATCACAACAAGAGGTTACAAGTAAAGGAATCTCAATACCTTATACCAACCTACAGTTGAATCCTTACCCCAATACCCAATTGGACATGTTCTGTAGTAAAAATCTGTCCTTTCAATGCATGGCTCCTAATACACGACTAACCAATTCGATGCGCAAATCCAGTACGTGGCTTACTCACCAACTTAAGAAAGATGTTGGTTGAAAAGTTCTTCAGTTTATCAACACGATGAAGATCACAAAGCTCTTTGGTTACAAAACCCTACGGTGTACAAATACAACAGCTTCTTGAAGAGAAAGATGAACTTGGGCATATGTCTCCGGTTTATAATATGCTTGTGAAAAACTTTTGCATTGAGTTGTATCAGTTGTGACGACCCTTAAAACAATCCTTATATATGTTTAGGGTTGTGAGAAAAGAAAGGTCAAACATCTATTCACGGATTGGAGTGAAATCAGATTGAAAAACTCATAAACCTCAACAGATACCCTATTTATTGAGAAGTTGTCGAGCATCAGGCTTAAAGAGCCTTTTAAATCTCGATAGATACTAGCTATCGAGCTTTAAAATCCAGCACTTCTTCACTTGATTATTGGACAGACTTGCATGGCTTTAATACTTGAACTTGAAACTTTGTTCCTTAAAGCATTAAACACATCCTAAATCTACCTAATTACAAGTCAAGTGCGTTTTGTTAAAGGATTAGCCAATTCTATAATGACATATGTTCCTAACATGATCCACATATGTCCTAACACCAAGAAAACAGATAGGGTGAGTGAGACAACTGTGGCTTTACAAGAGTATACTGCAATGACAAGAGAGAGGTATTCTCAAAGAAGGGGGCGGGCAACTGGTAGCTCTGAACATTTTGGCCAATTAGCTGCTATTGGTGATCCATGCTCACTAGGAAAGACTATTGAAGTTCTAAATCAGCATGAGGACCTTGATGATGATGTGTATTTGGCTGTTTCCACGACTCTATACCTGAAAGAGAATAAGGTGGTGTTCATGGGGATGCCAAAGCATAGGATGAAGAATTGGATGGAAATAGTTGCTAAGCGAAATTGCAACTGATCTTTGGTGTTATTATTTCATTTATGTAATGTGGGTCCAGTTGTATGGTGGTTTCATGGAGGTGGTTGTACTTATTAAAACATGTTTAAGACATGTTGTTGGTTGAGCCATCTTTTGGTTTATTTCTGGATGTTATCCTAGATGGCTGAAAACTTTATTCTGTTTTTGTTGATCTGTAATGTTTGTTGTAGACTTGGCTTGGTTTGTTGTCATGTTTATTAAACTCTATTTATATCGTGTTATGTTATCTTAAATACTTGAGCATTCATAATTGTTGTTTTATACGCTTTGTCTATTTCATACAATTATATATCTTTGCCTCATCTGTACTAATCCTCTTTCAGTGTAGCTTATATGTCACAATGTCCAGCCTCAATGATGCTAACTCATTTTGGACTTATGACTTTGACAATGCCTACTTCAACAATGATGATGAGATGCATTATGGACACAATGAATTTGATGAAGAGTACTCAGACCTAGATAAGGATCAGTTCAATAGGAGCTATGATTGGGATGATCCATTCTTCAACTACGAAGTTGAAATGCGTGGATTTTGCAACGATCCTGGGCACGGTTGCCTTAACCCTAACCATGACACCCTCCACTGTGGGGATGATACAGATTATGATTGGTCATACAAATTCAGATTTAGATTGTGATAATGAGGAGGAGTTTGACTATGTAAATGGTTTGGTGGGGGAGATGGCATCTTATGTACAACAACACTACGACAAATGTCCCATGTGCACAAGCATTTTGACTGGTAATTGTTTCATGGATGAGGTCAGAGATGGAAATCCACAACAGTGCTTTAAGATGTTTCGCATGCCTTTGCGGTTGTTCTATAATTTGGTTGATGAGTTGAAACATCACAAGTATCTGAAAAAAGGAAAGGGTCGTGTTGATGTGCAAGAATCGGTTGCCATGTTCTTGTACATTATTGGACATAACATTTGTATGCGGTGCGTTACAAACAAGTTCTAGCATTCCACAGAGATGAAGAGTCATAAATTTCGAAGGGTTTTACAGGCTGTCCACTCTTGAGGTCAACACTTAATTAAGCCTGATCCCACTGTCATAGGCCTCCCACGACATCTCCAAGTGAACAAGTATCATCCATGATTTGAGATACCACCCAATGCTACTTCTTTTGTAAGGTTGTATACTTTTTTTTTTTTTTTTTTTGCTGTCATAATGGTTCAGTTCATAATTTTTTGTCTTACATACACTAGATGCAGTACTAATATAGTAAGAGTACTCACTAGGCCAATTAGTACTATGAAAACAGATTGTATAAAATGTTTGAGTTTTGTGATTTGGAGCAATGTGATATTTTTTATATTTAATTTCTATTATGTTTTAGAGATGCATTAGAGAAATTGATGGAACTCATGTTAGTGCTCGAGCTCCAACTGGCAGAACTAGTGCTTATAGGAGCAGAAAAAGCACTATCACCACTAATGTGATGTGTGCATATGATCACGACATGCAGTTTACGTATGTCCATTTGGGTTGGGAAGGTAGTGCGAATGACTCAAGGGTATTGGAGGAAGCCATTAAGAACCCAAAGCATGGATTTCCATGGCCACCAGAAGGTATGCATGTTTTAAATTTAAATACTAAGTAAAACACATTTGGATGTCTGTGGATATAATAAATGATAGACTAATATTTCATTTAACATGTAGGTTCATACTACTTGGTTGATTCGGGTTACCCCATTGGTACGTCATTCCTTCCCCTGCACAAATCGACCCGCTACCATTCTTAAGAGTTCAAACTGAGCAATAGGCAACTGAAGACAAAGAAGGAGTTATATAACTATAGGCACTCCTCACTGCGCATGGTCATTGAGTGATGTTTTGGCGTCTTGAAGGTCCGTTTTCCCATATTGAGCTTGATGCCGAACTTGAAGCCTTTGCGCCAGTAATATATCATTTCTACTTGTTGTGCTATGCATAATTTCATCTGCATCAACAGCCAGTCTGACGAGCTGTTTCATAAATGGGAAACTGGCGATCTTGGTGGAGGTGCTAGCCAAAACAACGATGGTGGATCTGTAGGAGCATCAAGCAGTACAACAACTTAAAGGCATGTTAGGGAGATGCCTGACCAGGCCAAACGAGCTATTGATTAGTTTAGAGATGATATCACTAATTACATGTGGGATGATTATGTGCATCGTCGACATTGAATCAGGAAATATGTTATGGGTAGCTATTTTGCATGGTGGAGTATTTTGTTGGGCAGTTGGGACTATGTAGCCACTTGGCAGTATATGTTCTTGCAACCTTATATATAAATATATATAGCTAGATTGTATTATGATAGATGAGAACTCATTAGGTAAGTTGTTATTGCATCTTCATTGTCAAAGCCTTGTTGATAATGTCTTTGGTATGGTGGAGTATTTTGGTGGGCTGTTGGGACTATGTATCTTGTTGTTAGTATATATTATTGGCACTGGAACTAAATATATAGGTTATATTATGTTAGATGAGAACTCATTAGGCAGGTTGTATTATTATATATTCATTGTCAAAGGCTTGTTGACAATTTCTTTTGTAAATTATGAACTAATCTTGTAGTTTGACAATGGAAGTTATGAATCTGTTGGTATTTTGTATATTTGGCTGCAAATATTGATACTCTAATAATAATTGAGCAAATTTTTAGTTGGCTGCAAACCTTGATACTCTAGTTATGTTTGGCTGCAAATCTGTGAGGTTCTAGGCAGTTTTAGTCTTCTGTGAAGGGCTTGAACTCTGCTAAATAAGAGTATCTTGGAACTTGTAGATTGTTAGAGTCTTTGGAATGGGGCTTCATAGCTAAGTTATGTATTTCTCATAATATATGACCTAGAATATTCCTTTGTTTTCATGAGTTTGAGGATCCACTTGTTCATGTTCACTTGAGTGTTGTCAAAGGGATATGAGAACAATTTGATAATTAGTTTGGTAGCTTATTGGTGTGACACTATCAGTAAATTAGTGGCTAAAGATAATGGATGCAAGTTTTTAGGTGGTATTAGAGTTCTGCATGGCTTCACAGTAATGGATGCTTGAACCTGCAATTTGTTACTTGTTGTAAACATCAAACAAGGAAGAGAGCTGTAAATTTGTAGCTACTTCACAGTAATGACTGTTGTAAATTTTCCATTTCTTGTATTGTTTTCATATATAAAAAAGTCTATGCAATCTTCTTGTCATCCTTAACTGCAAATGGGCTATACTTATTGCCTTGAACTATTTTTTTCCTACTTGGTAAACTAAGAAAAACTAATCAATATGATTTCTGTATCACTAGAATACTCTTATATGTGGGGCTTGATAGCTATAATACCTTTTTTAACCAAGCTAAAATTAACAGGGAGAAAGATATTCATAAAGGAGTCATTATATTAAATTAAAATGTCAAGTGTTACAGTAGATTGTTAGAGTCATGTGTCCAAACTCAATGGGTTACATATTGCCTGTTACATACACCACACTGTCATGGCAAACACAATTGAGTCCTTCCAACATCCCCAAACCTAGTACTAAATAAGTAGAATACAATAAACAACACCCATGAGAGGACTAGAACTTGTTTATATGTGTTCATCTTCTCTTCAGCAATCCTTTGTGCAACCTTACATTTTTCTGTCTTTCGCTTTGCAACTCTTTCCCTTTCTCGTGCTTCTTCAAGCGATGCATGTGCTTCCTTCTCACCCTCAATAGCAAGTATTGCCTCATTCTTTAACCTCTTGAACTTTGCTATCACGATAGGTGCTGTTTCCGCGCCACGCTTACAGGTGTTGCTGTCCAACCAACTAAAAAATTTACAATGTCAATCATCGTCCTGCAGTGTACATGATAATATCAATACAGGCCAAATGAAGGAATTTATGACATAGAACGAACAGTGTAACTAAACACAAATGTAAACTCACTAGCATCCATTCCCTACAATCATAGAACCTCATACCTAAGTTATGGAGCGACAATGATGTCCTAACCACATAGTGATCCATGTCGCATAGATGGCCATTACAAGTGGAGTAGTACTTATACTTCCTTCCAACATTAGTTCAAACACCACAACCTCTACATATAGCACAAAATGAGCAGTATTCTAATTTCCCCTTACCATATGCTTGCAAGGAATACTGTAAAAGTAAACCAATCTGCTCCTTTTTGCAGCTCAAAATTTTTATATAGTGAAAGTGAAAGATGGAAGAAAATAGATTATGCAAGAATATAGGACTGCAGATTCCTAATAGTTGCTCAAAACAACCAATGTCACTACAACAAGCATCTCAGCCAAACTAACTCCATTAATGCAAAATGTTGTGAAAATTATTCACCAGAGTGCTACATGTCAATACAAAGTACTACTTTCCCAGATAACAATAATAGTAAAAACAAACAAAACCACAGAGGTAGAATCAAATAAGAACAATCTAGACAAACTCAGAGCATAGTCATAAGAAACCAAATACCCACATTCCTGACCTCAGAGCATAGACACAAGAAACCAAATGCCCACATTTTTGACTTCAGAGCATAGTCACCGAAAGCTAAACAAACTCAACCCTACACAAACGAAACTAAAACACAATTTTCAGTAGTCATGAAGTCATAAATCAGGAAAAAAGAAATGCAGGGAAAATAATAAAGCAAGTAGAGATATGAGTTTTGGAACCCATTCATGAATTTCAGTGTTCCTTTCAGGGCAGAGAAAGAAGACAAAATGAAGACCAATAGAGCACTACAATTGAGAAAAGAAAAGAAGTCACCGATAATCTTTGATTTTTGCTAGATATGGTCTTCGACTTTTGCTGGAGAAGAATAGAAGTTTCAAACTTTGCTTTCGATGGGTCTTTGTTTTCTAGAGATAGGTATTTGGGGAGATGGGTGTTCATGCTAGAGATGGAATATGCAGTGTGTTGGAGATTAGGGAGATGGGTATTTGATGGAGTGTGTTAGAGATGGAAATTGGAGAGCGTTGGAGGTGCTGGAGATGGATTTGAAGAGTGTTGGAGATTTGGGGAGAAGGGTATTTGTTGAAATGCTAGAGTCAGAGTGTGTGGGAGAGAAGGAAATTGTTTTTAAACAATTTTTATATAGACTAAGAGGACACGCAGGTTTTCGTTCTGAGTATTTGGCAAGGTGTGGGCTCCACTAAAAAGGGAAAAAAGTGAAGAGGAACAAAATCTGAGTTATGAATCAAACAAAGAATTTTGAGTTTTAGGTGGTTGGTGAAATAGAGTTTTGAGATATGAATTTTGAGTGATGAATTTTGAGTAATGAGTTAGCCCCTATCCAAAAAGCCTCTTATTTTCACGGTTATATCCAATATGGATTGAGCTTGATAAGTAGACCAAATGTAATTCTCTAAAAAAATAAATAAATAACTTTTCAAATTTACACAAAGCTCAAGCCTAAACCTTATGACCTAGTTCTAAGGTTCTGCTAAGTGGCACACTCCTTGAAAGGAGAATTTAACTCTCACAACAATCTTTCGAATTGTCATAATTACTTTTTTTTTTGGGGTGAATGCATTATCATTAATTTATTACTCTTTTTAGATACAACATCAGTAATTTACTAATTAAACTTCAAGTAATAGATAAGATAGGAGGGTATTAATTATTAATGACTTTTTGTAACCTTTGGTATAATTTTCTAAAAGCAAAGGTTCTTTTTTAACCTTGACAGTCAACCATTGGGCTTAAGGTTAATATTCTGCATTGAATCATTGATTGTATACATGATCTTATACTGAATAGTAATAAATAGCAGAAATGGTAGTTATGAAATTCTTGGTAAATTGAAAGAATTATCATAAAATTGTAAATCTTCCAAAGCAAGTTCATGTATTTGAATTTATGAAAAGTTGATGAATCCATTGGAGGTGCATTGGTCCAAGAGAACTAGGCTAATCACTAATCAGGCCTCTCCCATCTTATTAACATATAAATAGAGGACCATATCAACCTTTTTATTTCATAGCGATACACACAAGTTTGTGACATCTTAAAAAAAAATTATTTTTTGGTGCCCAATTTTTCATTGTGTTAAGGTTGTGGCACTTGTAGTTGCCACAATAGTACCGGTGGCAGCGACAATGGTACCAGTTTTGGCACATGTGGTGGCACCTGTGGCAGCAAAATTTGCTATAGTTATTGTTGTGAGGGCAATCTAGAATATAGTTTCTTAAATTCAACTTCTGAAGAGGAGTATGAGTATCCATATACATACTTATGTTTGGCTGTTTACTATGTAAATTTACAAAATATTCTATGTATGATGAAGATTTGAAAGTTTTATGAGGGCATCCATAAATATGTTCTAAGAATCACTTTCAACCATTATGGTTTTTGGTTGATAAGTGACTGCATATTGCAAAAGGTTATTATAATATTAGTTTGGGATACATACAAAAAATAACAATGTTGCTAAATTTGAATTTTGCACTAACTGTGCTCACTAGAAAATTTTCTTAATTTTGAGCTTTAACAAGATTTGATTAAACATTGACGTTTGGAGGATAGTGGTACTTTTTTTCTTTTATTTTGATGTCTATAATTTCATAAACATTGTAAAGCACTTCTACAACTCATGATGAAGCACTACATAGACATAGGATACCCCGTGAGTAACAATAATAGAATTAGCATTCTTTGCAAAGAGAATTGAAATACTCAAGTGCGACATCTAAGATAAGAACAAATTAAACATTTAATTTTTATTTCGTTTGGTTTAATTTTTCAAGACTTTTTAAATTTAAAAAATGAATAATATTTGTTTCCTTTGGACTTTTGGTTTTTGTAAAGGTTGAGATTGATTGTGAGTGTTTAAGACATGTATTTTGTTTTAGAATTTTTTTGAATTAAGGAGAGAGAGAGAGAGAGAGAGAGAGAGAGAGAGAGAGAGAGAGAGAGAGAGAGATTATGTAACAACTTTTATTTTACAATTCTCCTCTAAATTTTTTTTTCCTCATTCCTTGAACTGAATAGTTATAATAGTTATGTGTATGCAATTTATAATTATCGCTTCATATGATGAACTCATTATTAACAAATTTTATAAAAATTATGCTATAATATATAGACAACATTCTTCAAAACTATCTTATATAAAACATTACAACATTATCTGTGCATCACACAGATAACTTACTAGTTTTAATTATGCGCTCTGCTACTACTGTCATTCACATTGTAGGATTCATAGAGTACGTCTTTGGATCTATTGGACTCCATATTTACTTTACTTTGGGCAATCAGAACTGAGGGAGTTTAGTACTGCTCCTTGAATATCTAATTTATACATGCATATTATACATATACTTGGTGTTTTTATTGAATGTGATTTTTAACAAATTTATTGTTGAACTACGTTATCTCTTTAGTGTGCGTTTGGATACAGTTTATTTTGCTAAAAACTGAAAACTTATTGCTGAAAATACTGTAGCAAAATATTTTTTATTGCTCAAATTTACTTTTCACCCGCAATTTGCACTTGGCTGGTCCATGAACAGTGCCATGGACTAGCTAAAAACGCAGCTTACCAAAGCGTAAATGTAAATGCAGCTTACCCAAACCGAGCTTTATACTCTCAATCCCAGCAAAATATCGAGTTGATCAACAATCTATAATTAATTAATTATCTTTTCTATAAAATGTTTAAATTTCAAGTTTTTTGCAATTTAAATTACATATAAAATATGAGTTTATGATTGGATAGTAAATGATTTATGATTAACTTGAAATTTGGCATGTGCAAGAATAAAGGGAATGTGTAATTCAACTATAAGATTTTTCAAAATGTTAATTTTATAGAGTTATCAAAAGATTTTTTTTTTTTAATGAATAGTTATTAAAATAAGTAACCAAAAAAAAAAAAAAAAAAAGTTGCATCAAATTTAATTTGATCTTGACCCTTTTAAGTCTCGAAGATCCAAATTGTGCTTAGCTGGATTGAATTTAAAGTAAAAGAACTTATTAAGTGTTTTTAAATCCCGCTTCCCAAACCAAGCATAGAGATATAATTAAAGGAATATTTATACGTTAAATTTTGGACTTATATGGGGGTTTTACTTAAGAGATTTATAGGTCATTTTCAGGACTTTGTTACTCCAAATTCTTGTCGGCAATGAAATCCTAGACAATTTGATAGCCACTTCATTTTTATTGTGAATATAATTTAATATTGCTTCTTATACTCTTTATGGAAAGAATTAATTCATGTTCAAACCTTGGCTTGGACATGATCCTAAATACTGGAATTGTTATGCATAAACAAGGAAAGAGGACAGCAAACAATCAATTCAGCTTAGGTATAGAACATAGGATATGTATACTAGTGTGTGTATTGTGTTATTTCTATAAGTTTTACTATAGATATAGAACATAGGATATGTATACTAGTGTGTGTATTGTGTTATTTCTGTAAGATTTACTATTTGTCATGTATATCACAAAAAAGTGTTGTGTCCACAACATTTTTACAATATTTTTACAACAAATCATAGATGGTAAGTTGTTACAGATTTTAATTTAATTCCTACCACCGAAATTACATTTTTTTTTTCACCAATAATAACCCGTAACAACTTAGCATTTAGAATTTGTTGTAAAAGTTCTCAATAGCATTTCTCTATATCATAATAGAGTTTACATTAAATTTCTGGTCCTGTCACAAGAAACATCACATTGTTAATTAAAGCAATGGAATCACAGCTGGCTATATATATATATAGCCAAACTAGCACACACTTTGTTTAGATTTAGATTCACTATGTATTTTTACCTGCAAGTGCAAGCTAGACCGTTGGTTGTGACAATGAACCAAGCGTGTTCATGCTTGCTGATTCATAACATATTCACGTCCATGGCAGAGATCTGATAAGGGATGTGAAGACTGTTGTCTTAAGAAATGGGAACACTCAAAGCTAAAATGACATTGGAGACAGCACTAGTTATTAGAGTTAGACACATGTAAGAAACAACAAAGACCCTCCCTTCCCCTCTTAATGTTACAGAAAATTGAAGGTTTTGTTTTGGCGGTGGTTGAAAAGGCAGAAGAAGTTTCTCCCATACCTCTTAGATTCTTATCCAATATGATGGTGGAATGCGCGCAGTGAGGCATGCAAAGACTTATTATGTTCACCTTTTATTTTATTTGTCTAATTTGTCTTTAGCATTGCTCAGCTTTCAAATTATTATTATTATTATTTGCATTTTATTGACTACATGGAAGACTTCCACTACTGAGCTTGAGAATTAAAATATGATAAAAGAACATGTGGGCATGGCTTAGAATTTTGACATCCTAAATTCCCAAGTGCTATCTTTTCTTTACCTTTTCCAACCTTTCTAGCAGAAACCCAATTTATTTTATGTGAATAGGAACTGACTGGGAATAGTTAGAGGAATAAAGAAATCAAGGGGAAGACACATAATTGTGCATGACATCAAGTCCAATGACAGCTTCAAAGCAGATAGACTTGGAAGGAGCAAAAAATACATATACATATAAATCTAACATAATTAAAAATACAAGATCCTTCCAAATGAGATAAAGATGACATATTAAACAAAATGGGGCATGTTCCATTAGGTCAGGAAGATCTCAGGCAGGATCTCCTGGTCTTTAAAAAGGGTCATGAAGATGCATTTGAAATATTCTCACATTAACTTTGGCTTTTTTTTTCTCATCTCTGTACCCTGTACTCACTGCCCATCACACCCATTATAAACTTTTCATCTTTCTGTCACATTTTCATGTGCATATTATGCGTAAATTATGTGTTAATATGAGAAAAGGAACCATGAGAATAGATATGCAACCTTTTCTCCCTTGTCTGGACTCTCAAAGACGTGTCTTGTCCTTATTAGTGTGCAAGCCTTATCTAAGATTTGTTCTACTTTCAACAGATAGTGAGCTTTTCATTAATACATTTCAAGAATCCGACCTAATCAATGTTTAGTGTATGACAATTTATAGCATATATTTTGGATCATATTTCTTAGTGAGTAGCCAGTAGGAGTTAGGTAGCCTAGTACTTCATTTTGTCTTGCTTTGTTGAAAAAAACTAAATTTATGTGTTAAAGAAATTACAAATGCATGCATCTAGAATACTCAGATGGATTAGTAAAATGGATTACTCAAAAGTACATGATAATTCTTTGTCAGTACTCTCTCTCTCTCTCTTTTGCTGGAAGATTGATATCCTTTGTAAGATTTCATAAAATTTATTGTGTGAAAAGCAGGGCGGCGTGAAAGATACGAAGGTGATTTAGAAGTTGCAATCTACAAGCGTCAATGATCATGACATGTGTGATATATGGCTTTATTTTGGAGAAGGTTGGGAAAAAAAAGTGAAAACCAAAAAAAAAAAAAAAAGGCAAAACATACTAGCAAATTAGTAATGTTAGGGACATCATATTTTTCACGATTACTAACCTGACTTTTATTATGCACTAATTACTGCAATTGTGAAACCAAAAAAAAAAATGTTGAAAATATAATAAGCCTCCAGTGTTCACTGCACTGTTATGAAAAAACATCCGTCTCCAAAGCAATTTTCCCATAAGCTTTGGAAGCAGATATTAACGTTTGCTCTACTGAATTGCAAATATACCAAAAGCTAATATCTTCAACTTTTCCTCTCATTGTTATTTGAATTATATCTAGCCAACAAATTATAAAGATGCAGGTGGTACTGTGGAGGCAAAAGAGTGCGGGGCTCCATTATGAACAAGAGCTGGCAAGGTAGCAAAGAGAGTACTACCTAAAAGACACAGTTGATTTGTACCCACTATTCTTTGACAAGAAATTAAATTTTGCAAACTAGAAATTTATTTCCATCTTTTCCTCTCAGGTTGTTTACCACTGCATTGACAGCTAAAAGCAAAGAAAAGAAAAGAAAAGGCAAGGAACAAGATCCCTTTTCAGATCAAGTTCCTTTTACTTTGAAGACCATTCCATCATTTCATTCAGAGCAGCTTCTGTAGTGTTAACAACAACAACAACAACATCAGCAACACAAGCAGTGAAATCACCTCATCTCATTCCAAATTTCTTCCCTTCAAACCACCTGTGTACAAAGAAGGAAATTTTCAGTTAAATAATCACAAAGAATCAGTATTAACATGTTTATAGCTAAAGCATTGAAACTTTTTAAGACTACTACACTATTAAATTTTAAATAAGGAATAATAACAATTACTCAACTGGTTGTTCTGAAGTTGGTTTGCAGATAGGGAAGACTGTAAGAAATCGAAGTGGTCTTGGAATGCTGATGTCCCCTGCAAGAATTCATGAATTATTCACATGCTTTGGATTCCAACAGTTACAGAAGAGGAATAAAAGTTTTAATCAAAACCCAGAAAGATTTAGGCAAAGTACCTCGAAATGAGTTGCTGAGAAACCTTGTGAAAAATCCAAGACACTAACCATTGAAGCTTGATTATTGGTCAGATTGTTCTGGTAAATTGTCAAGAAGCCATTAGAATAAATAAATAAATAAAAACCTTGAACAATAAACTGTTAATTGCAATCATGCTATATTTTGATTCAACATTGTTTGTGAGAGATATATATGTGAAGTTACTTACCCTGGAGAAGTTGATGAGAGGAGAGCTAGCAGTGTCATCAAGAAAATCACTCATTTCTTGATCTTCACGGTGTCGGTGTGCTTTGCTTTTCTGCCTTTTCCCAACGTTCTTGGCCAATGTGGAGGTTCTAGATGTAGGATAAAAGCACCCATTATCACCATTAAAGTAACGTTCATCTTCAGGAAAGTGTGGAGGCCCAGAAGATGCATCAGAAACCATAGACAAGTCTTCTTCTTCTTCATCATCATCTTCTACTTCTACAGTCTGTTTATCTCTTTTATCTTTATATTCATCACAAAAACTAGCTTTCCCATTAACAAACCCAGTATCTCTACGTGGATTATTTGGAGAAAGATAAGATTGTTCTAAGTACAAAGTCCAACCAGATTCACACCCACTACTACATTCTGAAGCCAAGACATTCATTTTTCCCTCACTTTCCTAGAGAGAAATAATCTGTGTGTAATAAGCCTTCTTTTATCAAGAAAGAGAAATAAAATTAGATAATATGATAGTTAGATAGTAAGAGTCACTTTCTCTTACTCTCTTGCACTGATCATCTACAAGGACATTGAGAGAGGATGTACATATGTCTCGCTATTTTTGGTATTCACCAAGTTATATAATGTAGTAGTAAGATATAGAGGAGTGGGGAGTGCGGGTGGAAAAAAAAAACCAAAGAGAATCAGACTAAAATCCTAGACTTGTTTTGTCCTGACTCTCACCTATGTGAATGAATCAAATCTGCCAGTTGGGTGGGTTATAGTGGGTGCATGTAAAGAGAGAGAGAAGGAAAAGTCACAGCTTCTTCACATGCTAGACAGCAAGGCGCTGTGTACCCTCTTAACAAAACCGGGTACACGTCCATTTTCCCCCTTCCATGGTATATCATATATTGGACACCTATGACCTATAATGTCCCTCGTGTGTCGAATAATCGATGAAAAATAATATACTTTACCAACTGAATAAATTGAAACCGACTGCAAGTGTGATAATGTTTAATGGTAAGTGATATGATTATTTTCATGGTTTTAAAAACTCGACAGACCGAGAACTGGACCCTAATTCGGTTCAATAAAAACTGAATATATATATATATATATATATATATAAAGAAAAAAAACTTGTCCAACTGGAAACCAAACCCAATTTTGATTCTTTAACCGGTGCAATTTTTAAAAGAGACTAAACTATGTCATTCTTGACAAGTTCTTTCTAATTATAGTTATTAAATCCACATTTGATATATTTCATACATACATTTTCCTCCTAGAGAGGATTTAGTACATATCTATATCATTATATATTTTTTGTACAAATTTGGGAAGGAATAATGCTGTTTTGACTATATATAACAGCAGATACTTTCTAATATTTTCACTCTCCTCTCTTTTCCCTTCTCCGAAACATTGCATGTGTAGAGTTTTAATCAATTGGAAGTGTTTTCTAGCTAGTCAGAACTAAAGAAGTGACATTAATTTTTTGTTTTTATACATGTTACTGTTGTTACTGCATGTCTTCTGATTGGAGGCTCTGGCTCTCTCTCCCTTCCTCTACCCTTAACCCAATAAACCATGTAAAATATATTTTGGGAGAGTCTTTAAAAGAAGTTTTAGGCATGAGAACATGAGTGGAGTGCAGACTGTAGAAATTTCTTGGGGCAAGGAGTGTAAGTGTGGTGCAGTTGACTGGGTTTTTATGAATCCACATGCCATCACATTCACAACCTCAAAGAGCCTCTCTCCTTTGCCAAAATTTACTCAGCCTCTAAGAACTCACACACGCATGTGGGCACGTGTGCATATGCATATGCGGCCTCCCACATATTCACACACATGTATGCACGTGTACACGCACTTCAACTTAAATTGTTCTACTAAATTTTGCTTATAAAATTGTCAATTGTGTGGTGATCCTTTGTTACTACTTCCAATGTAAAATTCTTCCTTTGTTTTTCATTGTGATTACTTTTTTTTTCCCCTTGAACCCTATTTCTATGCATTACAATGCTCTTCTTTTTGTTTTTATTAGGCCTTGAATATTAACATGAACTAATATGCCTAAACGGTCTTCTCTTGTTTTCTTGTCATTCTTTCCTCCTCTTTTTCCGACAAGTAGTTTTTTTTTTTTTTTCTCTATTTTGAAAAAAAAAAAAAAAAAAGTCCCTTACTTCACATATACTCTTCATGATATCATAACTTTGTAGTCAAAAGTCTTGTAATTGCTATTATCGATCGGAACTCTATTATAAAGAGAATTAAGGTTTGAATTTTCATCCCCACTTATAGCAAATGAATTATAAAATAACTAAATAAAAATATCTTTTCATTCATATCGTAAAAAAATTATGACCACAATGTTTGGAGTCTAGTACACATCGAGGGATCCACCAATTAGATTACTCTTTCATAAATGACCTCCTCCAGATCAACAAGAATTTCATGTGATCACATTATGTGATCATTAATTTAAGTATTAACAATAAGGTACGTGAAAGTAACAAATAAGGATGAAACCAATCATATAATCAAAACTCCATCTCTTCCTTCTTTATAATCAATCTATAAAAATAAATAAAAACCCAAAAAAAAAAAAACATATAATTGAAATATCAATAACAACTTAAATGGCCAGTTTTATTTTTTAATATTAGTTTGTAAAATATTTCAGCTCAACTAGAAATAATATCATGGAGGCCCACTTTTGATTGTTTTTTTGTTTTGTTTTTTTTTTTTTTTTTTTTTTTTTTTTTTGGTTTTTTTTTTTCCATTATTTTTAATGAACTTTGCTATTTCTTTATGCTTTTATGTCCTTTTTCTTCATTGGTGTTAACTGAATATATAATTAGTCTATCTGCTTCAGAATTCACCAGACCTATGTTTGTTGGCCTAGTATAAATTTGACAAGACTCCCCTGTGTCCTATAATTTTTAATATATATCACAAGTGGTGCCGAATTGGATTTAGAATTATAAGCTTATTAAGTGCACATGTGCCGGAAAATCAAGACTTTTGGTTATCATTTCAATAAAATAAAAAGGTTAAAAAGTCTATAACGCATGTGACAGTCAAATAACGGCCGAAATCAAGTACACGCAGTCACGCACTGGACTACTCCTTCTTCTTCTTCTTTTCTTTTTTTTTCTTTTCTTTTCTTTTCTTTTCTTTTTCGTGTGAAAGCTGAGCTTATCCATGAATCACATAAAATATATTGCTCAATATGTTGATTAGAATTATATTCATGATTGTGTTTATAACAATTTCCTATCATTTTCTGAACTGTTGAGCTTGGGATAGCAGCAACACTTGCTGATGTTAGCCATCACCAATGCAGCTAATTTAGGGGTGTCAAATGAGTGGGTTTGAGATAAGCATAATTGGGCTGAATACATAAAACTCATTTACCTATTTATAACCCACTTAACTATTTACTTCTAACTCAAACCAAACTCAACCCAATTATTATTGGTAAACCCAAACCCATAAAACTCAAAAATGACCAAAGTATTCTTAAAATCTTTTAAAATTACCAAAATACCCTCTAAACCTAAAAAAAAAAGACCAAATATGATCAAAAGCCACTAAAAAAAAAAAAAAACTAAAATACACCCAAAACCTAAAAAATTATCAAAATATCCCTAAAACCTAAAAAAATGTCCGAAATATCCTTGAAACAGAAAATGACCAAAATATCTCTAAAACCTAAAAATTACCAAAATACCCTCTAAACATAAAAAGTTACTGAAATACTGCCTAAACCTTAAAAATGACTAAAATGCCCCCGAAACCTAAAAAAAAGACCAAATATGATCAAAAACCACTAAAAAAAAAATACTAAAATAAACCCAAAACCTAAAAAATTATCAAAATATCCCTGAAATCTAAAAAAATGTCCGAAATATCCTTGAAACAGAAAATGACCAAAATATCTCTGAAACCTAAAAATTACCAAAATACCCTCTAAACGTAAAAAATTACTGAAATACTATCTAAACCTTAAAAATGACTAAAATGCCTCCGAAACCTAAAAATTGACCAAAATACCCTCTAAACCTAAAATTGACCAAAATACCCCTTAAACCTATAAAATGACCAAAATACCCCCGAAATCTAAGCAAATGACCGAAATACCCCCTAAACCCAAACAAATGACCAAAATACTTCTGAAACCTAAAAATTGCCAAAATACTTTCTAAACCTAAAAAATGACCGAAATATCCCCTAAACCTAAAAGATGACCAAAATACCTCCGAAACCTAAAAATTACCAAAATTCCCTACTAAACATAAAAAATAAAAAAAAAATAAATAAATATATTAAAAATTTTAAAAATGACCGAAATACCCCCGAAGCCTAAAAAATGACCAAAATACCCCCTAAAACTATAAAATGACTAAAATACCCCCTAAACCTAAACAATGACCAAAATACTCATAAAACCTAAAAAATGACCAAAATACCTTCAAACCTATAAAATGATGAAAATACCCATAAACCTTTAAAATGACCCAAATACACCCTAAACCTCTAAAATGACCACAAATAACCTGAAACCAAAAATACACTAAAACCTCTAAAATGACCAAAATAGCTCTAAACCTCTAAAACCACCAAAATTCCCCTCAAATATCTAAAATGACCAAATTACCACTAATCCTATATGATGAACAAAATACACCTAAAGCCTCTAAAATTACCAAAATAGAGGATTGGAATATTTTGGATGTTTCAAGGGTATTTTCGTCAAACTAAAGGTTCTAAAAGTATTTCAGTCATTTTGTAGGTTTCGAGGGAATGTCATTAATTTTTTAGGGTTTTAGGGTTGTTTTGTTAATTTTTAGATTTTGGGACTATTTCGATAATTTTCTAGAGTTTGGAGGTCTTGCAGTCATTTTTTAGGTTTTAGGGCTATTTCGGTCATTTTTTAGATTTTGGGGGTATTTTAGTCATTTTTTTGGTTTAGGGGGTATTTTGGTCATTTTTTTAGTTTTAGGGGGGATATTGGTCATTTTTAGGTATAGGGTGCATTTTTATAGTCTTATAGGTTTAAGGGGCATTTTTGTCATTTTATAGGTTTCGAGGTATTTTGGTCATTTTTAAGGTTTTGATAGTATTTTGGTCATTTTTTAGGTTTTGATGGTATTTTGGTCATTTTTTAGGTTTTGGGGGTATTTTGGTTAATTTTTAGGTTTCGATGGTATTTCGATCATTTAGGTTTCGGGAGTATTTTAGTCATTTTGTAGGTTTAGGGAGCATTTTGGTAATTTTTTAGGCCTAGGGGGTGTTTTGGTCATTTTTTAGGTTTAGAGGGGTATTTTCGTAATTTTTAGGTTTCGAGGGTATCTTGGTAATTTTTTAGGTTTAGAGGGTATTTTGGTCATTTTTTAAGTTTCAAGGTTATTTTGGTCATTTTTAGGTTTTGGAGGTATTTTGATCATTTTTTAGATTTATGGGGTATTTTGGTAATTTTAGGTTTCAGGGGTATTTTGGTCATTTTTTAGGTTTAGGGGGGTATTTTGGTCACTTTTAGGTTTCGGGGGTATTTTGGTCATTTTCTAGGTTTTGGGGTAATTTTTAGGTTTAGGGGGAATTTCGGTCATTTTTTAAGTTTAGAGGGTATTTTAGTCTTTTTTTAGGTTTCGGAGTATTTTGGTAATTTTTAGGTTTAGGAGGTATTTTGGTCAATTTTTAGGTTTCGATGACATTTTGGTCATTTTTAAGTTTAGGGGGTATTTCAGTCATTTTTTTTGGTTTAGGGGGTATTTTGGTAATTTTTAGATTTCGTAGATATTTTGGTCATTTTTTAGTTTTTGGGGTATTTCGGTCAGGTTTATGGGATATTTCAAGGGTATTTTAATAATTTTTTTAGATTTTGGAAGTATTTCGGTCATTTTTTAGGTTTAGGTGGTATTTTGGTCTTTATTTAGATTTCAGGAGTATTTTGGTTATTTTTAGGTTTCAGAAGTATTTTGATCATTTTTTAAGTTTAGGGAGTATTTTGGTAATTTTTAGTGATTTTGGGGTATTTTAAAGTTGGGTGATTTGTAGAAATGATACTTGGATCATAATTGGGTCTAATTGAATACCTAGTTTTTTTTTTTTTTTTTTTTTTTTGAGAAATAATTACAACATGCTGCTAACCCCGCAGCTCAAACCCTTAGACCCCCAAGCACTTTATATATGGGGTGATGTCAATTCAGTTACAAGGCCTTTGGCTAATTGAATATCTAGTTAAAACACGATAAACATTAATGTTAATTGGGTTAATACACATTTAATGTAATTAATAATTGGGTGGGCAAATGGGTTTGAGTTGATTTTGCTACCCCTAAATTAATTAGAAGGCTTGTATGTTTATAATTAGGGTAAAATCCTTACAACAACTGTGAGGATTGGATTAATATCAGTTAAGTTCAAGATATTTCAGAACTAACTAATTTGGTCTCTAATCACCATGACAGATAGAAATATGGATAACGATTTATAGATCATGTTAGTCTTTTTTGAAATGTTTTGGACTTGACTAGTATTAGCTCAAACATAAACTGTGGGTTGTATTTTCCCCTTGTAATTATCTTCACACTTATATATATTGATAGAATCTTCACATACATATTGACATTAATAAATATAAACATATATGTTTATATGTTTATACAAACATATAAACATATTGAAACAAAATATTGTGAAAATGCTCAGCTTAAAACCTACTAATATATATATATATATATATATATATAACTGTTACAACATGTAAGAGACAATTTAAACCATAGTTTTCTTCATATATTTTTAGAAATCTTCAAAATTAACAATACTATTGTGACACAAAATTCTTGATTTAAGAATTAAGATTAGGGGTGTCAATGTTCGACCCAACCCGCGAACACGACACGAACCCGACACGAGTTTTTTCGGGTTAGGGTTAGGCCTTAATGGGTTTAGGTCAGAAACGGGTCGACTCGAAAGCGACACGATAAGAAACGGGTCATAAATGGGTCAACCCACATAACTCGCAATAGACACGTTTGACATGCCAATTTATTTGTGTCAACCCGAAATGACCCACTTAACACAACCCGTTTAACTTATATAACAAATAAATATTTATTTTATTTTAGATTTGTCAAATACCTTTTATATCCAACATGTATTTTAAATTTAAAAAGAAAAGTAAGTAATTACAAAAATTTACAATGGATATAATTGGAAATTGAAACTTTACAGACCTTAGAACTACTAATACTTTTTTTTTTTTTTTGCATAGAACTTACACAAATGAAATTGGATGAGCTTGTGGAAGATGTTATGAATTTGGACATCAACAAAGAATCTATGAATGATAATCGTGGTCATAGTCAAGATTAGTCTACTATTTGCTCAAATTCTTTCAATATTGATACTTAGCATTTGGCAAGTTCCAAGAATATTATATTTTTGTTGAACTATGTTATTTTATTTTTGTAAAACTTTGTTATTTTGAATTTGAGTTGAAGTGTATGCACTTCTTTTGGAGTGTAAAGAACTTATTTCTAGATGAATGTTATATTTTTGTTGAACTATATTATTTTGAATTTGGATTGAAAACTTGAAGTGTATGCACTGTTTTTTGGAATGTAAAAATAATTATTTCTAGATGGATGCTATATTTAATATTATGCAGGTTAAAATGGGTTGTGTTACATTCATGTCAACCCAACACGACTTGTTTATTAAGCGTGTCAAATGAGTTGGGTCAGGTCAACCCGCCTTATAAACAGGTCGGGTTAGGGTTGAAAGATCATGATACGATTATTAAATGGGTCGAGTTAGAGTTGAGCTATTTAGTCGAATACTCTTACCTCGACACAACACGAACCCGACACGTTAACTCGAATTGACACCCCTAATTAAGATCCCATTGTAATATAAATCTAGAGGGCACATGACAAGGGAAAATTATTGTGTACTCCCGGAGTACCATAAATACGTACTTCCTCCTCTCACATGAATGATGAGTTCCACTAATTAAATTCATGATGGGACCTACCATTTATGTGAGATGGAGGATTATGCATTTATAATACTACAAGAATACTTAATAATTTTCTCATGACAAAAAGAAAATTTTAATAGTCATGTGAAATTCCCCCCGAGATCACTCATTACTAATAGCCATCCAAACATATCCAATAGAATAAAGAGTTAACCAATAAACTTGAGGCACATCCAAATCGGAACTCTTTCTACTATCAAACCCATGAAAATTATATCCTCTCTCTCTCTCTCTCCATTGATTGAAGCATAAAAAATTGCCCATGTCACTTCTAGCTCATATGGGCCATAATTTGACAATTTCCAATTTGGGGCTTTCAATAGCCCTGGGCCGAGCCGATTATGCTGTTTCCACCGCCTCCTCACCGGAGTGAACAAGTCTAAATGAGAGTTTTGCTCCAAAATAAAAAATAAAAAATGCAAAATAAATTACAAAACAAAACTTTTATGAGTTTTTTGTTTTCTTTCTTTTAATTGATAATTCACGGATTCAATGTACATGAAGTGATGAGTTTATACTTTATATCATAATATATATATATATATATATATATATATATATATATATATATATATAGATTAGATCCAAGAAAGTTAACGATAGTAAAAAAAGCTACCAAATTTTACTCATAAGAAACAAAATATATTGTCAAGTGGTTTTTTCAAAGTTTCCGAATCCACAGTTGAACCGTTTATTCAATGAATCCTGCAAGAAAGAAATACCGAAATTGTAAATAAATAAATAAATAAAAACCCGATTGAACTATACAAAATGGACTGATTTTCTTAGAAAAATACCAAAACACACGGTCTTATTTAAACTGTCTACATTTTTTTATGCTAAGTTATTTTTATCAAACAATCATACTTTCTTTTAAGTCGGCACTTATTTATAAGACTCTAATTTTTTGCTTTTTTTTTTTTTATTGGCTTTTTTTTTTTTTTCCTCTTTTAGAGAGTTTTAACCTATGGTATCCACTCCCAATAATAACTTTTTATCATTATACCAAAACACCAATTAGTTTTTGGTGTAGGCGGGATCTCTTATTCAACCATCAGAAACTTTACCAGTGCAGCTAAGTTAAAGTTAATAGTCAAAATGTCAATTTAAATATCTCTTTTTCAGGCATTTTTATATATCCATGTTTGAATAAATTTTCTTAATCATAATGTTCTACTCATTTAATCTTTGGGATAATTGTACATTTATCATTTATGTTTAAACTGAATACAAGCTCATTTTTTATAGTATATCTTTGTTTTCTTTATGTATTATATATATATATATATATATATAATAAACAATAATACTTTTTAGAACACACACAAAAATAGTAATACTAATGTTTTTAACGGTTTTGACAACTATAGCTTATATTATTTTAATGTTCAGACTTTTAACTATTTCATTTTTTTTCTTAAAATGAAACAATTTAGATCTCATCCCAAAAAAAAAAAAAAAAAAAAAAAAAAAAAAAAAAAAAAAAAAAAAAAATAGAAGAAGAAGATGACAAAGTCCCTATTTTTAAAAAACTTTTTAAGTCCAATTGTTTTTAGTGACGTGTCTTTAATTTCTTGTTCAAGATAAATAGAATATTAATGGAATTAAGGTGTATGAATGCATGTCTTGAAATTTGTCTGAAATAGTAACCAGTGGTAAGGGTTGAGATAAGTATCACATTGATATGTTGTTAAGAAATGGTGTAAGAAGAAAAAACAAGAAAATTTTTTCCTCCAAACTGGTTTAAAATAAAAAAAAACTCCTCAAACCCACTATGTGGTGGAATATTACCTTTCCATGTACAAGGTGTGTGAAAGTTCAGGAGAGAAGGACTTTAAAGATACATGGACGATTTTATAAAACGCCACGTATATAATAGGTTAAAAGAGATTATTCCAAACAGGTTTAAAGATAAACTCTGTACGAAAAAAACAAAATGTAGACGCACCAACAGATTACAATCCTCTCAAAAAAATTCACACAACAAATTTTCAAAGAGGAGAATTATCTTATTCTATCTGTTGCTTGCATGTAAGGGATGTTTTGCGAGGTGATCATTATCCCATACGTGATGATATATACATATATATATATATATATATATATATATATATATATTATATGAAACACCATAATGTACGTGATGAGATTTGTTATGTGAAAGCATTGAACAAGATATCACATCATTGGAAAGGGATGGATCGATCCAGAGGTTTCCCCTCACTCAATAGTATTCCTCTCTCGCCCCACATCTTAGATAGCAAATAGCAATAATAATGTTTTGCCCATCTTTGTAAGATTGGAACATGATAAGATGATGTCACTGTTCAACATCTTGTCTTCGCTACATATCAATCTGTACTTGTAGAACCTTAATAATTTTATTTAAATATTGTGCTGACGTGGAAAATAAGTTTTGATTAAACAAAAATAACCTACGATTATAAACGTGAGTCTAACATACCAAATAAAAATTTATCGTTCCCTAGGCTGTAAGACATAAGTTGCATCTTTGATTTTTCTCCAAAAAAATAGATATGTTTTATCTGTCATGTACAATATAAAAAAATAATTAGTAGAAATTTCAACTCAAAAACCAAACCCACGATTATCAACGTGAGTCTCTTTTTTTTTCGACGTTAGTCTTTTTTTTTTTTTTTTTTTTTTGAGTCCTATCATAATTTTTGTTTTTATATAGATTATCAATGTTTGAGTTTGAGTTTAAGTTGGACTTGTTAGAGAGATAGAGTTTCACTCGTTGTTAAGTTTTGATTAAACAAAAATAATTTTATTTAAAAAAAAAAAGATAATGATGAGTTTGAGTTTAAATTGGACTTATTAGAAAGATAAAGTTTCACTTCTAATTAAGTTTGAATTAAAAATAATAATTTTATTTAAATATTGTACTGACATGGAAAATAAGTTTTGATTAAACAAAAATAATTTTATTTTAAAAAAACAATGATAATGATAAGTTTGAGTTTAAGTTGGACTTATTAGAGAGATAAAGTTTCATTCCTAGTTAAGTTTGAACTAAAAATAAATAATTTTATTTAAATATTGTGCTAACATGGAAAATTATGAGAACTTCATAGGCTTTGGTTTTATATATATATATATATATATATATATATATATATGGGTTGAGTTCAAGTTACACATGGTGTAACTCTAAGCAATGTTACACCACTCAATATTTTTTAATTGGATGCGAATATTGACAAATCCACCATTAGATTACATTATCTTCGTATATTCTTCATGCTTACAAAATTTTGAGGTGATCAAAGATTAATAACTATGTCATCAATTAATTGTTAAAATTCAAATTTTTGTAGTTTAAAATAATGCATAAAAGATAAGTTTATAGATCAAATGGTAAATAGCATCCGATTGATATGAAAATTGGCATGTATGTTAAGAACATATAGAACATGTAATTCAACGGTTGGATTTTCAAAATATTAATTCAATAACAAGTTATTGGGTGGTGTAACATTGCTTAAAGTTACACCAGGTGTAACTTGAACCCAACCCTATATATATATATATATATATATAAAATAATAATGATGAGTTTGAATTTAAGTTAGACTTATTAGATAGATAGAGTTTCATTATTAGTTAAGCTTAAACTGGGGGGGTAAACTACTTGTAGAACCTTCAGAGATTAGTTGAAACAGCAAAATTTTAAAATAAAAAATAAATAAATAAATAAAATGAAAGAAAGAGAGTAAAGAAGAAGAAACAGATAATAAGCTTAAGCTGTGTTCTTTTGTATCTGACCAACGAACACCATGAATGGAAGATGAAAAAGTGTAAAAGAAATTTCTATTCCTAGGCTCAGTATAATGTCCACAAAGTTTTAAGCAAGAAAGCAAAAGCTTGAAATGTTATATATAAATCTTGTAATTTCAATTCCTGTCAACCGTAGCAGAAACATTTTTTAAATGGGGCTAATGACCATTCAAAGTTACTTGTAAAATATACTAAACCACATTTGCACTAGTAAAAACTTGATGTGGGACTTAGTACATGCCTTCACAAAACACTCATACAATGACAATCACATCCAACCTGATCCATACAATTCAAGATACCAGATGAAGATACTAACTGTGATGGATTTTTTGGTATTTTTGTAGGGGCCTCGATTAAAGGACAGTGGTGACTAGCTTTGAGTTTAAAAAAAAAAATTTATTTTTAGATTTAAATTTATTTTTTAAAGAATTTTTATTAGTCTTTTTTTTTTTTTTTTTTTTTTTTAAGTTTGAGAATTTAAATTGGAATGAATTTAAACATGATCGTTTATAGAAACTTAACCGGCAATGCCATAAATAGTAGTGGACGGAAGAGCCACATTGACGATAATTGCTAACTTACAGGATAAAATTGACAACAATGAAACTTCAAGGACCAAAATAACGACCAACTAAACTTGAAGGTTGTAAAATGTATTTTTGTCAAAGAAATAATATTGTTAAAACTAAAAATTTTAATTTTAAATTGTGAAATAAAAATAAATTACTCAAAAATGTATTATGCATTTTCTTTCTAACTATATATTTGGAAGTTTGAAAGAAAAAGAGAGGAGAGGATTGGAGAGTAAAGTTGATATCCATTCGTTTGTTTGAAAATTATAAAATTAAAAGTGAGGAGAGAGGAGCAAATAACCTTCAATTTATTTATTTATTTTCAATTAAAATATCTTTTACTTTGTTTAAGTGTAAGGTGGAAAAGAAAGAAAATGAACAAATACACAATTCCTCTATTAACATTGTTTTTTTAATAAAAATAAAAGGATAAAATAAAAAGTTTTAAAACTTAATTAAATTAGAATAATTTTCATTTCAAATTCACTCAAATTGAGTATTGAGAGAATAAAAAATATTGGAGTTAGAAGGTTAGACAAGATTTTTTTTTTTTCAAATTCTTCTCTTTTTATATATAAAGCGGTAATCTTGAATTGACATATCAATGCATATCAATCTTAAAATATCTCCTCCCACTAGCCAATTCAAATTGATATTGAAAGCTTTAATCATGATTCATAGCATGACATATGACTCAACTAAAGGGCAAGTGTCAACTCATGGGTCATCAAATTTCAAACACCAATATTTTCTAAGATCTTTTATGTTGGGTCAAATATAGCAAGTGAGTTTGTTATTTTGCCCAAAATGTGAGTTTTTGGATGAGACCTATTTGGGAGAGATATCCTAGGCTTCCTTAGCTTCCTGGCACCTCAAGATGTCGGGTGAGGTCCATTCATGGTGAGAGTAAAACTAAAAGCAATCAATCATGATTGGCAATAGAAACATAAATTTGTTGAATTTATTTGTTTTGAAATTTGAAGGGAGATGAGAGTGTAAGGAGGGGAGTGGGAGAAGAAGGGGAGATGAGAAGAAAATGGGAATAAGGGAAAATAATAAGAACCCATATAAATTGACAATTACTCTCTCTCTCTCTCTTCAATTTAAAGAGGCATATATAAATTAACATTATAATGGCGAAAGTGACTCTTTTTTATTTATTTTGAGATCCTACAAAAATGAAAAATGTTGATATAAGTGGAATCCCCCCTTCAAAATTCCTCAATTTGTGTAATAAAACTTGAGGAGTTTGATGGGATATCTTACTTCTCTAAAGGCCATCAAACCCTTCCTCTCTCGCTTTGAAAAACATGCAAACATGGTTAATTAAACCTTAACCATCTATCCTCTTCCCTCTACTCGCCTCTTCTCCTCTCCCATCTAAACACACTTATAAGAAATTGGTTTGGTAGCGCACCAAGAATGAAACTATTAGATTGGGCTTCACTTGGGCACACAACTTATTTGTTTTGTGGGTTTGGGTTTCCTATATTGGGTCGTTCCTGACACAGAGACTCAATGAAGTCACTTTTCTCTCTTCCAGTGTTGGCTTTTCTAGCTCTCTACTCTCTGTTTCTCTCCTTCCCTCCTTCCTTTTTCGCCTCCCCCCCAAAAATTCTTCCTTTGGTTCTCCTATTTATAGCTAGCTACCAGTGGGATGATCATGATTACTTTCAATGTTAGTGCGATGAGAAGTCCAATATCGTTAGTGGTAAGTGGGAGTTTAGGCAGAAGTGGCTTTGGAAATGGTTTCCACTTCAGTAGATGTGCTCGGCAGCGTTACTCCCTAAGGCACTACCGAGCATGTAAAGGACGATGTGGCCGAACAACCGCGATACTGCTCGGCAAGACTGACTAGGCATTTACTCACATGGCCACATTCTTCCCGGGCTGCAACCTAGGTCTTTGAACAATACTTTGCTTGGGCTCGTAGTTTTGGTGGGCTTGGGTTGGAACCCGGGGTGGTGATAATGTCAAGCCCTCGGGCCTTATCGTTGACCCATGATCCAAGGCCCATACAAGCCCACACGCCATGGGGCCGCACAGGTTTAATGATTACCAATGTCTCATGACATTCATAAGGTTCTTAAGTCTAACTGATACCTTAGGGCTATTTTAAGTGATTCTCACATACTTAAGAGTTCTAAACACCAATATTAGTCCGGGGAATAGTTCTTTTTAAAAACTTTTATATTCAAAGTATCATACGCAAAAAGAGGATTTTACATTAAATAAATTATAAATACAAATTATATAATTATTTATTTTATACTTAGTAACAAAAGTATGAAACAATTCCTATCTCTTTTTTCTTTTGGCTAGGAAGTTATATAATGATTAAAATACAAAGATTTAATATTACTTATGTGATATTAAGGTATTAAAATTTTAAATTTCAAATATAATTAAAGTCCATAATTTATTATAAAACTAGTTTGTAACATTATAGATGTAGGGACTCAATTTATAATGGACCCATGACAATAAAATTTGTAGAGGGTGGGTAGAAGGGCTAGGCACTAACAAAGCAAGCAATGGGTGATATGAAATTCATAGGAGTAATAGCAAAGGAATTTGACTAAGGGTTTTTGAGGATAATCACCATGACCTTGGTTAAATGTTTATGAGGATCTTTATAACGATTTTGGTTAAGTATATGTGAGGATCTTTGTAATGATTTTGGTTAAGTATTTGTGAAGCATGCTCGTCCTCGGCTCAGTCCAAGGACCTTTTTCCTTAGACTTGACAATCACAAGGGTTGTTCCTGAATGTCCTCCAAGATCCTTTTTTCCTTTTTGGGGGTTCTATCTATTATATATTCTCGTTTGGTTAATCCTCCGCCGTCTACTTGTCGGTTATCCGAACTCTGTGTCTAAAGGGTTTGTCCTATCATCTGCCTTTGCAGGCTTTCTGTTAGTTCCCAGCCGCCTTTGCAGGCCTTCTATTAGTTGAAGTGACCAAGGCATCTGGGTTTGCTGGTCACTTCACCATTAAAGCGGCAAGAGTGTTAGTTGCGTACATTTAATGGGTGGATGTCAACTCCCTTTCTTTAAGGTCGGCCTGCCGAGGACGTGGCCATCCTCAGCGTAGTCCCTTGATGACTTAGGCCTTTTTCACTCGCCCTTGGATTTTATACTCTCCTCGGCATGGGCCTTGGGTTCGATATGGAGTGGGCCACGGTAGCCGAATCTTAGGGCCCCACAATAGATATGCATAAATACATTAAAAAATAAACACAATTAAGTGTATATTAAAATTTCTCCTTTAATTGAAATATTAATTAGTAATGGTCATTTTTATATTTTACTCAACACTAAAAAAAGCATCTTATTAAGTTCAACAAAATGACCCTAATTTCCCAATCTCATCTATAAGGATTGAATTTTTGAAAAATTCTTAACCTTAAAATATTTTGTTGAAAATTGAAATTAGCTAGAAGCTAATCCAACCTGATTTATGCAAACCACAAATATTTAGTTCCTAATTAACAGAAAAAACAGAAAAACAATCGGCCCTGCAAATATCAACAATAACAGCAGGGAGGTTGGATTAAGTTGGATGTAGATGCTACAATCTGCCATGAGTTTTCCACTTTGGCTATGGTAGCTAGAGATGATAATGGAGATGTCATTCAGGTATGGGCTAAACTTCTTGAGTTGTGCTCTCCCTTACAAGCTGAGGTTGCAACTGTTCTGTGGACTCTTCAAATTGCTCTTAAGAAAAAATGGGATCAAATTATTGTGGAAGGGGATGCAAAAATTTGTAACAACTCTCTAGTGCCTATAAGTACAAAGGGAAAGCAAGTGCACTGGTCCATCACCTTAATCATAAATAGTTTAAAAATTAGAATGAGTTTTATGAGTTATAAATTTTGTTGAATTAGTAGAAAATATAATGGTGCAGCCCATACTTCTACTAAGCTAACTGGTACTAAACTAAGAAATAAGAAACGAACTAATAATAATATCACACACTTATTCACAAAACTTGTCATACATAATTATGTTATGTGACAAAGCGTAAATGTTAGGTACGCAAAAGATTATGAGTCAAAATAATAAAACAGTAAATCCCCAAAAGACAAATGTGGCAATGAATGTGTGAAAGTGTTAAGTGTAAGTGCAAGGTTAAAAAATTATTGAAAATGGACGGCAAAGAAAGACATGGGAGAGACAAGGTGGCATGATGTGAGGGCTGAGGCCCATCCATATAATTTTTTCATTCGGTGATAAATCCAATCAATCCATCATGATTTTGTCGCGTAACCAAGGTACATGGTACGGATGCACGTACGAGGGCACACCACTATTGACCTTGCCGCGTATCAACGGGGCTTCCCCCTTGTTTTTTGCTGCCTGGCAATTTATCCATGCTTTTCGGACGTGGACAAAGATTCTTTTCAAACCAATTAGCTTTCACCACTTCGCTTCACTGATTCTTTTCAAACTAATTACCCAATTTGTATTTTTTTTTTTATAAATAATTGCGCAATTTTGGCTAACAGTGAAAATATATCAATCATAGTCTGTTATGTAAAAAAGTTGTGGCAAAACTTCTGAGTCTAATTGCGGTAATAGCAAAACTCATTTATCTAGTTTGGTGCATGAAGTTTGTGTCAAAATGAAACATATTTGATACATCACAATTTTGTTCTTTCCCTCTAAATAAGCATCTGCATTATAATTTACAGGGAAAGAGCCCAAAGGCAATAAAGAGCCCACTCCTTTAGAGGTATAAAATTGTCCACTGCATCCTATTCTAATTTTTGTCTCCCATCTAATTATCCTCATTATGTCCTCATCAGAATTAATCCTCCATTAATAAAAGAACTGCATTCCTTTGCTTCCATACATGGTAAATTGTAGATCACAATTAAAGCCTACATAAAAGGAATTTCAAACTATGCCCTCCAACTAATTAAGATTCATCCCAGGACACAATATCTTCCCAATGATATTTTAGGATTTTTTTTTTATTATTATTTATATTAGACACTAGGATATCAATGTCTTCCAAATACTTTTCCAAAAAAAAAAAAAAAAAGGCTCAAAATACAAGTAATTTATGCTCTCTGTCCTCAACATACAAAGAAGACATTGAGTTTCCTTAGTAATATCCCATCATGTTTGGAAATTGTTTCAGAGGACTATAATAATTCTAATGTGAGACCTGTATGGTTTGGATTGTTTGAGTATGCGTTGTACGGTGTATGTTGAGTCTCATATTAGGTGTTTATTAGATAGATCTTGCATTTATAAGTGATTACGGGAAAGTCCAATCATAACTTGACTAATCATTTTGGGGTATAAGCACAAATGTGGTTAGCATTTTCCTCGAGTAGTTACATCTACACCTTACTATGTGAAGTTTAGCTTTAATGCTATTCTAAGCTCCAACACATGAGAGTACTGCCCAAAACTTCCTAGAGTCCATATCAACTTGGCTTTTCTCCCAATCTCTACCAAGCTCAACTTGCTTCCGAATCTCTACCATGCTCAACTTGCTTTGATCTAACAAGGTGCCAAATCTAGTTACCATCTTTTTTTTTTTTTGGGTGAGCTTTCTAAATATGAGTGGCATTCTCAAATATCTAACCAGAAACTTGCCCTCGGTAGCATTGTCTCGTAGACCATACAATCTACTAAAATTTTCATATACCATTTGCACCATTTCTTCATATTAGATATCAATTCTCAAGAAAGCCATCAAAATCATCAGCAAAGCAATTGTTGTTAAGTTGTAACCTTGAAATTGGCACATCTTTCTATGCATTTTTGTAGTAACTACTTCCATGTCCAGGTGTGAGCGAGAACCATGACAGGAGGGAAGGGATAAAGGAAGATATGCCCTGGTTGTGAATCTCTGAAAGCTCGATAATGTGTTGAAAACACACGAGCGGTTTAGACCCCCAAATTCAAATTACGGCTTGGTTGATTTTACACTAACTTAATGACAAGTGTGGAATAGTGTAAACACAAGCGTATAAGCAAAACAACTACTCTAATCCATATTTAAAGCAACTCAGTAGTAAAAATGAAATGAACAAGAGTAGGGAAGAAGGATGCAAACACAAATAACACCGAGACGTGTTATCGAAGAGGAAACCGAAGAACTCGGCGAAAAACCTCTCCGCCGCCCTCCAAGCGGAAATCGATCCACTAGACAATCAGTTGGGATACATGGATTAGCAAAAGACCCTCCAAGCCTAGTCTACCCGATGTACCTAAGCCCTCCAAGCTCCTACTCCAACAAGGCTTCTCGGAACCGTGTCTTGTCTTAGTTATCCGGATCCCGCAACAAGCTCCATGTTGCATCTGCCATTCAAGGCTTCTTCCAATGCTTCCCAGCAGCACCAAAACGTCACTCAGCACTCTCAAAGGTGTGGTAAGTGTTTTGGCTATCAACCTCTCAAAGATATGGATATTGGAGAGGGAAGGGTTGAGGAGATACCACAAGCAATTGTATAGAGAAAGATGGGGAAGACAATCTCTAATTACCAATGTGCTTGGCTAGGGTTTTCTCTCTGAAGCATTCCTCAACAATTGTGGGTAATGATGGTATATGTAGGAGAGGTGCAAAAGGTGTGACTCAAAAAGTACAGGCTGGCAGAACAGCTTGCCTCGCGGGTGTCTCACGGGAAGGCCTTACTCGCAAGATACTCGCGAGACACAGTTGTCTCCACCTGGCATGACTCTTCGCATTCCAGCATGTGCCTGGCACATGGTTCACTTCGCGGGATGCTTGGTCGCGAGATACCCGCGAGAATCCTTCACTTCTTCAAATGCTTGAGTCTTCAACACTCTTTCTATCACACAACCCTTACATCAAGTCCCACAACAAATACAGGGTTTTAAACGATTGAACATGATTACAATCAAATTTGGTACGGAATAAAAGCCAACAAAACATAGTTGTAAATTACAACTTTACAATCTCCCCCTTTGGCTATTCCGTGACAAAACCCTAAAACAGACTCTAAACTTAAACGTGAGTTTGGGAACAAAGGCAAAACTCACTCACACCTAATTCTAAATTCTGATAAGCTCTTGAACATATGAACAAGTATCTCCTGAAACACAGCAACACAATAATATCATTGTATGTAGAAAACTTGAAATGCATATGGAGCAATAATAACAAGATCAAGCTAAATGAAATAGAGACACTAGATCATGGCAAGATCAAACAAGTAATCACTATACGCAAGCAATTACTATGCTCATTCACACATGAAATGAACATCCGGAGATGCAAGATGATAAGCTCATTTAAAGAGAATCATTTGCAACTCCAACACTCAACCAATGCAAAATACACGAAGTATTTGCATCTAGGAACAATCCTACTAGGGCACAAGAGTGTTCATCACTTGAAGTAACAATGCATGACAATGAACTACAAGCAAACATGCATCAAGGTTGCATAAGCATGGTATAGCAAATGCATGGCACAAACCACAAAGACCTACAAACTTATGCATGCAACAAACCCTAAAAGCTTACAAAAGCAACATGGGTACTAATAAAAAGCCACAAAGCACATATGCCACAAAGCATAGAAAGAAAACACAAAATTCTGAAAATATACTGAAATTAATACTGAAGTTAAAGCATAAGTGTCAGAACTATAAACCACAAATAGTAAAACATTAACTATAAGCAGGAAAAAAAAAAAAAAAAAAAAAAAAAAAACTTAGAAAACCCGTCTGTAAAACCAATAACCAATAGTTACTGTAACTAAGTATCTAAGCTATGCTCCCCCTAAGGCTGTGCAGGCTCTTGTTCATAAGCTCCCCCTCAAAATTTTCTCCCCCTTTTTGACCAGAATGGCCAAAGGACTAGAATTGGTCGGATTCGGAGTCTGAACCATGTGTAGGGGATAAGCTCTGAATCTGAGCGGATAATGTGGTGATCTGCTCCTGGAGGTATGCAAACTGATCCGCTGTGTGCTGTACATGAGTATCAAGCACTGTAGACATGTGATCCATCTTTGCTAGGATCTGATCAAGCTTGCTGAGACCTTGTGTTTGAGCTGGAGCAGAAGACGATGGCTGTGCAGTCTCTGGGGCAGAAGTGAACCTGTCAATCTCCTCCTCTGTATCTCCACCCTCATCTGGGACATCCTGAGGCACACTCCGAGGCGGTGGAATGAGATGAGGACTAGTCTTGGGGTGTTTAATGTGTGCTGTGCTCCGAGTCAAAGTGTTCGCACCAATGGGGTAATCCCTCTGAACAACAGTGAGTCCACTAGGGAATTTCAGCTTTGTCTTGGCAATGAGCCCCATGATCAGTGAGGGAAAAGGCATTATGGTTCGGGAATTTTGCTTCGTAATGCTCTTTTTCAGAATATGGAAGATGTGGCTACAGATATCAATTTCCTTGTGAGTGAAGAGGTCGTAGAGAAACCTCGTCCTTAAAGCCGATAGTGTGGTGAGATTGGTGACCGGATACAAGTTATGGATCATGACGTAGCTCAGAGTCCTCATTTTTGGAGAGAACTTGAGAGTATCCATTGATGATTTCTTTGGAACTCCACCAAGAGCTGATATCATCTCCGTGATATGCCCCAATCTCTCATCATACTGAACTGTCATTGGCTGTGAGGGAGGTCGTATCTCCAAGAGGTCTTGAATGCTATCCCTTGTGGTCTCAAATTCTTTGTGCCTCACCCAGCAAAGAATCTTATTCTCCTCCACAGTAGTATTGGAGAAGAACTCTCTGATTATCTCTGAGTATACAGTTCCAACTGGATTTAGCAACTTTGTCCAAGTTCTTTCTTTGAACACATCTGGAATGCATGTATTCTCAAGCTCCTCCAATTGAACGACCCTTTCCATGACAATGGTTGCTTTCTTGTAGCAATCATTGTACTTCATGTCTGCATCCGCGGATTTGAAGTGATCGGAGTCAGTACGAGCATGCTTGGGAGCCTTCTTCTTGGAACCCGCATGCTTGGTGGGAGACATCTGCACAAGTGAACACGACAAATAGAGCACAAATGCACACAACACAAGAACAAAACTTGATTAGATTCAAGTTAGTTTACATCTAAAGAGATACTTCCAAAACAGAGTAAAATGCAAAAACAGAGCATGACCAATTCATACAAGCATGCTACACCCCATAGAGCACTAAAGCCTAAAATGAATGCATGAAAAATAGCACATTTTGCATGAAATTTAAATCACTGTGCAAGTGTGTGTGTATGTGTGTATGCATGTGTGTGCAACATGAGATGCATGAGAGTGTGCCTAAGTGTGCCTAGTTGTGTGTCAAGAGTATGCAACCTAAGCAAAGTGAATGTGCCATACAGTTAATGATCAAACTAAGTGCAATTAAGTCAAACAAGTGAAAATCCATGTATTTGAAATCACTTGATTCCATTTTAGTACAACAGATTTCACTTGGACATTTTGACGAACACTTTGCGTGCACACAAGCAAATATGATATGCAAAATGCATGAACATGGAGAAAATATGCCTAAATACACTTTAAAATGCCACAAGGGGCCAACACAGATGCAACAATATCACAAGAAACAAAACCCAATCAAAGATTTGGCAAGAACAACACCCAATTTTGAAAAACAACCCAAAGTTTCGAAAATCCCCAATTATCACAACCCTAACCAAAAATTCTGCAAAAACTAAGTAAAATCTTAAAAAGAAATGATTAATCAACATACCTTGAAGAAGAAAATGCAGAAAAAGTCTTGATTTGGAGAGGGATTTGATGGAATAGTGTTTTTGGGTTGAGAGAGGTTCGAAGAAATGAAGGGAGGGAAGTTTTTATGTTTTGAAAAACTCTCACATCAGCCCTATAAAACTGATAACACGCGTTTTTCGCGGGATAGGGAGCCGCGAGACAGTCGCGATACAACCGCGAAAGGGGCCACTGAAGCACAAAATTTTCGCGAGAAGCTCTAAGTCGCGATACAGTCGCGAGACAGTCGCGAGATTCTCTGTCTGATTTTAAGAAAATTTCAGTTTTTGCCAAACAACATTTCGCGAGAAGCTGTTGGTCGCGAGACAGTCGCGAAAGTCTCTGTGTGACAAATAAGAGAAAGTATTTCCCTCACACCTTTTCGCGAGAAGCTTCTTAGTCGCGAGCTTCTCGCGAAACAACCCCTGAACCTGTTTTTTGATGAAAAACACATAGAAAACATTTTGACCAAAAATAAACACTAGAAAGTATAAAATCACTTTCAAAAACTAATAAAACTCACAAAAATCTTTTTGGATTTGATCAACAAAGATTGAGCATGCGAAACACATTTAAACAAGTAAAATCACACAAATGATTATGACATTCATAGAACATAGACTTGTGTGTTGTGTGTGGATATCAAAAATGAGATAGTCCTTAGTCCAATGTGAAGCTTCAATGATCAATTCAATCAAGGCATACTCAACTAGCACTAGATTATGTGACCTATCTCAATTATAGAAACATGCATATATGACCTCCCACACGTACTTGATAACAATTCACTGAAGCTTTTCATTTGGCTCCATACTTAACAAATCATTTGCAACTTTTGAGCAAAGAGAATCTCATTTAGAGAAGGATGCCTGAAATTTTTTGATATTTCAATTGATGAGTTAGCCTTTGGCTTTTTGGGCATCATACATTATATTTTAGTCGCTTTCCCTTTTTCCTAATCGAATACTAGTTTGTGCGACAGGCTTTTGCAGCTCTATATCTCTTTTCATTTTGAGATTTACATTTAGAGAGCTCTTTTAAGCAAAAAAATAAAAGTAGGAAGATATATAGGCATGAGTCTATGCATGTCTCAAGATCAACAAAACCATTCACTAGTCATTCATGACAAGGTTGAAGATCTATTTACAACAGTCACATAGATTTCAGAATTTCTTCCACAATGATATAAGTGCATGAGGGACAAGCTAAGCTCGCTAAATGCACAAACCATAAGTACAAAGGTACAAGGCAAAACATGCTTTGAGGCAAAACTCAACAAAGTGATCAAACTTTTGGATTTTATAATTTTTATGGGTTTTTGAATTTTTGAAACACACCCAAAACACAGCAAGAAAAGAAAGATCAACAAAAACAGGTACAAACCATGAAAGCAATGCATGATAAAATGCAACAACAAATGACATATGTCCCTAAAAATGGAAAGAATTAATGCATGGACATATTATAGTACTTATGCATGAGTACCCCTCTTCACCCGCACGTCACGTGCGTTTGGGGTGATATCCTTGACGGATTGGGTACGAGAGTTGGGACTTTCAAACCTCCTGGTGAAACTCTCCAAGCAAGTGGTGAAGGCACCGATCATCTTCATCACGTCTGTCACTCCGGGATCACGATTTTGGCTTCTTGAGTTCTCACCACCCCAAGCTCTATTGTCATTCCTTCTTCCACGTGATCGAGGAATGCTTGCATTATTGTCTGCTCTCAATTTTTGACAGTTGGGTCGGGTATGTCCTTGCATTCCGCAATAGTGACACACATAATCCGTTCTAGGACCCCGTTGTGGTCTTGAGAGAGATCTTGCTCTGGTTTCGTGTCTGCCTACTGCTTGATTTCGGGACTTATTCATCATCCGTTGCTCAGCTACATTCTTCTTCTCAACCTTAACATTCTCAGGAATGGCCTCCCCTACACTTGGCTCTACGGCCTTCACAAATTTCACTTCTTTGGTAGCTTTGACTGATGAGCTACTCCCTCCGGTGTATCCCAATCCGGACTTGTCTGAGGAATGTTTTTGGGATGAGATAACATCATCCAACTTTCTAGAGGAGACCCTCTCTATCTTGGCTTGCGCTTGCACCACCTCTTGTTCAAGAAATCTGATCTTCAAGTATGCTTCTGATAGCTCACCATTCAGTCCTTCTATTTCGCATTTGGCCTCCTTATGTCTGATCATGAGACTTCGGTAGTCTTCCTCTGCTTTCTTCATTTTTCTCACAGCTGCCTTGGCTATTCTTGCATATTCCCCTGACTTCTCAAGAAGTGAGGAGTAATTCTCTTGAAGATTAGCTGTATTTTCTTCCTCTTCAGCGTCTGATTCTTCCACAATTCCAACAGATTCTGAATCAGAATGCTCACCAAGTTCCTTCTCAAGTGCACTCAAGTCGTCCGAGGAGTCTTCATGAGCAATGGTCATGAAAGCGGAGTAGTTTCCCTCACCGTCACAGCTCTCTTCTGAGTCAGAATTAGAAGATTCAGCGTCACTAAGCGTTGTAGCATATGCTTTTCCTTTTCCCCTCAAAAAATTCGGACACTCCTTCTTTAGATGTCCATGACCATTGCACTCATAGCACACAATGTCTGGAGAAGGTTGATAGTCATTTCCTTCTTTTCTCTTAAACTCTTTCTTGTCACCTCTTGAAGGAGAGAATTTTTCTCTATTGAACGGTTTCCCACTGTTCTTCATTTTTAGAAACTTGCGGAAGTTCTTTGCAAGATATGCTACTTCTTTCTCCACTCCATCTTCTTCGGAGGAATCATTTATTCTTTCGGTGATGGTTTTAAGAGCAAGCGATTTGCTTCTCTTATGGGATGGCAGTCCCAGCTCATACGTTTGGAGAGACCCGATCAACTCTTGAATCTTAATCTCATCCAAATCTTTGCTTTCTTCTATGGCTGTAACCTTTGCTCTAAAACTTTCAGGTAGGGACCTTAATATTTTTCTCACCACCTTAGTGTCTTCAATCTTCTCCACAAGATTGAGTTTAGCAATGACAATTTCATTGAGCTTCCCATAGAATGAGTCAAATGGTTCATCATCACTCATCTTGAGTTCTTCAAATTTGGTGGTGAGCATCTGAAGCTTTGTGTCCTTGACTTTCTTTGTACCCTCATAGGTAGTCTCCAAAATCTCCCAAGCTTCCTTGGCTACTGTCATATGAGATATCCTATGGAATTCATCAGGGGACACACCACAAAAGATAGCATTTAAAGTTTTACTGTTAGCATTTGCTGCTGCAAGGGCTGCCTTATCCCAAGTGGACTTAGGAGCCTCCGGCTTGGTCCAACCTATCTCAACCGCATCCCAAACGGTATCATCGATAGAGCATAAGAATGCTCTCATTCTAACTTTCCAGAATGCATAATTGTTTCCATCAAAAATGGTGGAACATTAAGCGATTGAGACCGGTCCATCTCAAGAAGGGTCAAGGATCACACTTAGGTAATTAAACCTCAGCAAGTGTACCTGCTCTGATACCAATTGAAAGCTCGATAATGTGTTGAAAACACACGAGCGGTTTAGACCCCCAAATTCAAATTACGGCTTGGTTGATTTTACACTAACTTAATGACAAGTGCGGAATAGTGTAAACACAAACGTATAAGCAAAACAACTACTCTAATCCATATTTAAAGCAACTCAGTAGTAAAAATGAAATGAACAAGAGTAGGGAAGAAGGATGCAAACACAAATAACACCGAGACGTGTTATCGAAGAAGAAACCGAAGAACTCGGCGAAAAACCTCTCCGCCGCCCTCCAAGCGGAAATCGATCCACTAGACAATCAGTTGGGATACATGGATTAGCAAAAGACCCTCCAAGCCTAGTCTACCCGATGTACCTAAGCCCTCCAAGCTCCTACTCCAACAAGGCTTCTCGGAACCGTGTCTTGTCTTAGTTATCCGGATCCCGCAACAAGCTCCATGTTGCATCTGCCATTCAAGGCTTCTTCCAATGCTTCCCAGCAGCACCAAAACGTCACTCAGCACTCTCAAAGGTGTGGTAAGTGTTTTGGCTATCAACCTCTCAAAGATATGGATATTGGAGAGGGAAGGGTTGAGAAGATACCACAAGCAATTGTATAGAGAAAGATGGGGAAGACAATCTCTAATTACCAATGTGTTTGGCTAGGGTTTTCTCTCTGAAGCATTCCTCAACAATTGTGGGTAATGATGGTATATGTAGGAGAGGTGCAAAAGGTGTGACTCAAAAAGTACAGGCTGGCAGAACAGCTTGCCTCGCGGGTGTCTCGCGGGAAGGCCTTACCCGCGAGATACTCGCGAGACACAGTTGTCTCCACCTGGCATGACTCTTCGCATTCCAGCATGTGCCTGGCACATGGTTCACTTCGCGGGATGCTTGGTCGCGAGATACCCGTAAGAATCCTTCACTTCTTCAAATGCTTGAGTCTTCAACACTCTTTCTATCACACAACCCTTACATCAAGTCCCACAACAAATACAGGGTTTTAAACGATTGAACATGATTACAATCAAATTTGGCACGGAATAAAAGCCAACAAAACATAGTTGTAAATTACAACTTTACAATCTCTAATTCCAAATTCGAGATTCGAGATTCAATTGTTGATAATTGACACCTTTTATCTAAGAGGTTTATAATAGAATCACCACTTAATTAATTACAAAAACTAAGAAAGTCTCTAAAAAGAAACATTTTTATGGAAAAAAAAATGAATAAAGAAAACATCAATTGTCTAAATAAAAATAATATACATGACCTTGATCTTAGATACACAATTTAAGGAGAGACAAAATTTGAAGGCTATATATTTCCTAGTTACAATATATTATATATCTATTGATAGTTTGGTAAAACTCAGACTCAACGACGTCCACTTGCACAAGCACCCTTGCCCTTGCAAACCCAACTCCTATATGATTATCATCCACATAAAACAAATTGGAACCCCACTTACAATGTGACTCAACAAGAAGATGCATAATTATTATCCAATAAGATACTTTCAATAGGTTGTACACCTATAAACCACTTTCAAAGAAACAAAGGCTGATTTGCCATATGGCAAATGTTTGCATCAAAAAAACCATCACGCTCAATAACATCAGAAAGCTCGAACATTTACAAATCATTTTCCAAAGAGTAAGTTTTCAATATATAATCCAAATTGACTCTAAAGAGAAGATGCAATTTTTTGCATCAAGTAAAAACGTGGATTGTTCACTTGGGATTTGGCAATAAAACTGGCTTCCCACTTGGCCACTCCCACTCTAAAGTTTTTTTCTTAATATTTTGATAATTTAATATTTGAGAACGGGATAATTTAAATTTTAAATATCTCAATTGAAATTTAAAAACATCAAAATGTACTAGTTTAGCTACAGGCTTTCTGGGAAGTTTTTGGCTTTCTAATGTCTATGGCAATATTTCACTATGTATTTCAAATAATGTATTAAAAATTAAATTTTAATATGGTGTTGGACAATTTGATCTACTCATGTTTGACTTTTTTTTTTTTCTTTTTTGGTTGATAAATTACTAATGTTTGACTTCAAAACAACTTAGCGTAAAACTGTTTGTTTGCTACTCTTTTGAGCGTTTAAATTATTCTTCACAATGGTTGAAATGGCATATTAGTAGTGTTAATAAAAGTAATATTAGTGATAAGTTTATTTAAAAGTAATGTTATTTAAATCATTTTTATCACGTCACTACTTAGGAAAAAGATAGTTAATTTGATTCGAATGTTGTTCACTATAAGGTGCAAAAAAATGTAAACCTGTTTTCAAAAAAAAAAAAAAAAAAAAAAAACGTAAACCTTGTAATGGGACAACATATAAAAGTGGATGAATATGTGCTTCAACCAAATATGAACGTATGTATTTTAATTTTAATTATTTTGATAATTTGATAGTCACAATTTGAGTAGGGGTATTTACACTCTAAAGCGAGGACATTTTTGTTGGAAACATCATGAAGAATTTTTTTTTTTTTTTTTTTTTTTTTTTTTGCTGAATAAAGAATTAGTTGTATTACAAGACTCTTGGTTATGTATTTTTAATTTATAAACATACAAATATATATTGTATATAGCGGAAATTCAAAAATGGCACATTAGTACTATTCTCAATATATTTATTGTTCCCTTAACCAAATTGAAATAGTAATTGATACAATATTTATAAAACTACGCTAAATATATTTCATTTTTTCCCCTGCACCAAGGTTATCAATAGTGTACTTGAGAGAATACACTTTAGACTCCAATTTTACGGCTTGTGTCAATTTTAAGCTAATTACAAAATTAAGCCAAATTGTCAATATAATTAGCCAATTAAGATGTTCATGATATATAATTATAATACCAAAGTCCCAATAAACAACACAAGACCCAAACACCGTAAAGTGTTTATGGGAAGAAAACCCAAAATCAGGCCACAAAAAAAAAAAAAACACTGTTTGAGACCTTATAACCAAACGAATTCCACTAAAAATAATAGTTGTTGTACTACTCACTTATAAACCCTCCAAGCTATGTAAAATACGATGTATTTGAGCTCCCGACTCCTGCTTGCAACTGATTATTCCAATTTTTTCTCCTTACTGTAGACACCGCATTTTGTACCCCTTACAACTCGAAACCCCATTCTCCAATGATGCTGAAATTCTAAGGCCCAAGGTTGGTTTAGGGTCCAATCAGATTACAAATTGACTTGAAAGATGTTAAAATGGAAAATATAACTTTTTATGAGCAAATAAATCTATTTTTGGAAAATACAGGCCAAGGAAACTCTCGGCTTGCATCACAGGTCACAGGCATGGACCTGCGCACGCAGCTAGGGTTTCAGAAACCTATGAAAGGCAAGTTTTCTACATTAAAGACTGAGATTGGAATGAATCTCACATCAACTAGGAGCCATTCCAAACCCCCATTTTTCAACTATACAAAGCCTTACATGGTATTTTTCAAAAACATACCGAAAATCCTAAAGGAAAACCCAAGATTCACTAGAAATAGTGAATCAAAGAGGGAGTTTTTCACAAAACATCCTCAAGTCAATTTTATTTTGATTAGGACCTTTTCTGGTCTTAATCCTTGAGTTTTGAAGTTTACTAATCTTTTTTTTTTTTTTTTTTTTTGGTTGTGAATATTTTTGACTAACAGGAACGCTCAAAATCAAACTAAAGAACTTTTTGTTTTGAGGTATATGTTCTAACCCTTTTTCCTTTCATTTCTACTTTAATCTTGTTTTCAATCTTGTTTCTTTGCTTTGTTTGTGTTTAGATATGTTTGTTTAACCTAGATTTTAGTAGTTTTTATGTTTAAAATCATGTAAGATTGCTAGATTTCTCATTTAAAAGTTCTACTTTGTTTGTGTTCTTGTTTTCTAGATTAGGGTTCTTTAGGGTGTGTCTGCGTGCGCATGCTTCCTGAATGCGTGCGCAAGCTCGAAGGATGCATACACATACAACTAGTCTGTATACACAGGCCTATGTATGCACATGCATACTTGTGTCCAGAAACCTTAATCTGAGTTTTTTGATCCTGTTTCTTCTTTTCTTGTACATCATTTGCCTCTGTTTTGTTCCTTTTTATGCTTCTTAAGTTTATGTTCCTCTGTTTAATTGTTTATTTGCCTTTAACATGCTAGATTAGGGTTTTCCTTGTATTTCTTGCTTTGATACCAAGAACATGCATTCACATGTCCTTTCATTAATGCATAGGTGCTAAGATGCAGTAAGGTAAGTAAGGTAAGTCATGCACTCACATGAACATGCATTTATTTGTTATAAGAGCTTTAACTTCCTTTGATGAACATGTATATATAAGTCTATATGCCATGCTTTGAATGATAACATGATTTGTCTACTGCCCATGTTGCTGCCTTGATATATACATGTTCTTGCCTTGGATGTAATGTGATGAGAAGCATAATTGATGTATGTTAGGGTTATGGAACATTTAATGCCATGTTAATTGTTAGATGCATGTAACTGTGTGTGTATGTGTATAGGATACAATGTTGAACATTCCTTTAATGAGATTAAGACGTAAAACACAATGACTGGAAGACAACCCACGGGTCGGGTGAGGTTGGGTGCCTAACACCTTCCCATCCCCATATCTAAACTCCAAACCCATACTTTAGTAGTAAGATCAGTCCTTCCACCTAGTTGTGAGTGACCTATTGATCTTTCTCATTAGTTTTAAGGAACCTACCCACACTTAGAGAGATCCTAGATCCTATCAAAAAGAGGGTACCCTTTATATCTCTTTTTTGTTCAACCACATATCTTTTAATGACCTAATTCTAAAGGAAAAATAAAGATAAAAGATTTAAAATTGGAGGATGACCCAAAAGTTATGGCATACCCTAAGATGTTTAGGATAAAAGAAAAGAAGTTCTCACATATAAGAGGTTTATCCCAAAGTCCAAAGGCATATCTTACCTTGAAAGGTTCATAAGACCATAGACTAATTACTATCATAAGCCCACATCAAAAAGGCCTTTTGAAAAAGAGAACATTGGGCTTAAGGTAACGAGTATGCTATGGACTTAGCATCCAACATCCTATATGTCAACATCAAATTTCGTAATATTAAGCCTCCTTGTTGTATGTCTAGGCCCAAAATGATGAGAAATTCATGGACTTTAAAGGAAAGGCTACAATATATTCTAGTTAGAGGGCTACTTCAAAAAAAAAAAAAAAAAAAAAAAAAAAAAGATGATGATAATGAAATGAAAAAGAAGAGCCCAAATGTGATGAATATGTTGTAGGCCCATATTTGAGGCAAAGGGTTGAAAATCTCTAAGTACATTCTAATGAAAGCCCATGAGAGTAAAATGAAAGCATTACTGTAAATGGACTAAAGCCCAAATGAAACAAGGGGCAAGGTTCATGAAAGGAAAGAGAGTAATTTTATAATTGAGCCTTCATTAAAATGGACTTAAAGACTTTCTAAGAACATCTAAAATTAAAAAATGGTATTTAAAATGGGACATGGACTTAATAGAGATGGGACTTCTTTTCAGGCACCATTACACCACCAAGATCAAGAAAACACGTCCCCACTCCTATTTGGGTCCAAGAGGAACAAGAAAGACGCTTGGTTAAGATTGAGGACACACATCAAGAAGAAGTATTTCAAGAAGGAGAATCATCACAAGAAGGGCTGTCCACGGGTTAGGTTAGATTGGGTTTGGGGTTGACCCATACCCAACCCGATTGAATCGAGTGAACGGAATATAGACCAGCGGCCGACCGAAAGTTCAGGTCGGACCCGGTGGCATGGGTCATCGGTTGAATGGGTCGGAACCATCGGGTGATTTCGGGTCTGAATCATAACAAGATATGAATCAAAACCCAAAAAAAAAAAAAAAAATAGCACCCAAAAAAAAAAAAACCTAGAACGAAGAAATCAAAACCCAAACAAAAAAAAAAAAAAAAGAAATTAAAATCCAAATAACACAAACCAAGTCAAAAACAACAGATCCATGAGATTAAAATGAAAAAATAGGGAGATAAGACGAAACCCATACCACCACCACCAATCCTTCCCCCACTATCACCACATCCACAAAATCAATACAATTTTTTTTTTAAACAATACTTTTATTTACTAACCCATAGACTACAAAGATTAGAGGAGATTTTAAGTAGATTAGAGGAAGGATTCATCAAGATATGGAGTTTCAAGTTGACCTTTGAGTCAGTGACGGCGACAATAGGCCCAACTCGGTGACGACAACAGTATGAAGGCTAGGGTTAGGGGTGGCAATAGAACCCAACTCAGCAACAGGAGACGGCAGTAGGAAGAAGGCTAGGGTTAAGGATTTGAGAGAGATTTCAAAGAGTGAGAGATCACAGATAGAGAGAGAGAGAGAGAGAGAGAGAGAGAGAGAGAGAGCTTTCTGAAACTAACAAGTTTGAGGTGTGTTTTTTGTTTTTGGGAAAGGGGTTGAGGGCTGACTGCTGAGGCGTGTTTAGCGGAAGGTAACCCAGGTCAAAGATTCTTTTTAAAACTATGGGCAGTCGGGTTGGTTTAAATGGGTTAGAATTCAAGAGACTGAAATCGACCCGTAAAACCGATTTTCAAATTTATTAGACCAGCACTCGACTCGTCTAGAGATTCGGATCTGCCCGTGGGTCTTCAGGTCAGATCAGGTCAAGCGATTGGATCGGGTCAAATGGGTTGATGGATAGCCCTAATCACAAGTAACAATGGCCACTCCAATTGATCATTAGACCGCACAAAGGATTTTCAAGGCAATGGAAGAACAAAGAGAAGTTCTTAAGAAGATGGGGGAGTCACCTCACCAAACTAGAAAAAGTCAAGCTCAAAAATGCCACACGTGGAAATTCATGATGATGATGAAGGGGAAGGTTAGGATGAAAGAGATAAGGCCGATTATGAAAGAAATAAGCAATTTGAGAAGCTCACCACGGACACCGTGGCCATGAAAGAAAAGATGTAAAAGATGTAACTAGCCTTTCGTAAGGCCCAAGGGATGGATGATTGCCTCTATAACATGGGAGGCATAAGTTCAAAAACTCCCATTGCATTACCTCCAAAATTCAAGATTTCTGATGCAGAAAATTTTGATGGAACTGGAGACCCAAAATAACATGTTAGGAGGTATCTAAGCATTGATGCAATGAAGGGATTGGATGAGCAACAAACTTTGCATGCATTTCCCCTCTCATTCACAAGAGGTGCATCAAAGTGGTACTATAACTTAGATCCAAGCAAGACCAAGGCATGGAATGAGATAGTGGAGTTGTTTGTGGATCAATTCATCTTCAACACCATGATCGATGTGACTCTAAAGGACTTGGAGACCACTAAGCAAGGAGTAGGGGAGACATTCTCTAAATATATGACAAGGTGGAAGGGAAAAATGCATCAAGGATGGTTAATAGGCTAAATGAGAAAGACCAAATCAAAATGATTATCAAGAATTTGATTCCAACTTATAATAGTAGGCTCTTGTCATCGCCTATTAATTCTTTTGAGGAATTGTGTGATTGTGGAATTAGGATTGAAGATGCTATCAACAATGGACAATTGGAAAAAGGAGAACAAACCTCCAATCAAGAAGACATATAGGGAAGGAGTAGCTACTTCTAAAGCAATCAATCCCTTGAATGTAAGTGCCATCATACCCCAACAAACCTTAGTCTACCTAAGCTTCACAAAGAAAGCCCACCGAGAATTTTATGACCTAGGAATGATCCTTACCCAAACATATGAAAATTTACCCTCCAAAGGATTCATCAAACCTCTAGATCCCACACCTATGCCCAATCCTATACTTTTACTTGGAACCTCAATGAGTATTGCCACTTCCACCAAAAATCTGATCATAAAACCGACAATTGTTTTTGCCTCAAGCACAAAATACAAGACCTCATGGAACTCTCTCAAATCCCAACATCATCACCAAGCCTAACATTAGGAAGAACCCCTTGCCTAATTATCACCGAGCTCCCTCTCCATATCAAAACTGGGTGCAAATTAATGAGATTGAGTGGAATTGTTCAAAGTTGATAGAAACCATAGAGGTTAATGCGGTGGAAGTCCAAGGGATATGGGATGACGAGGATGAGATTTTGAAGAATGCAGTGGCTATGTGGGGGATATTCCCCAAAGGAATGACCGAATTAAGGAAAAGAATCATGGAGGACAATGTGGCAAACATCATTAGAAGTAGGAAGCACTACAAGACATCCTTTTTAGAAAAGGATCATCCTGATAAGGACAATGGAGAAGGGTCGAAGTCCATGGAACCTACAGGGAAGGAAGAGAAAGAGGAAGAAGATAGGGTTTTGACTCAATTGAAAAAGACTCAAGCTCATTATCTATACGGGGCTTGCTAATGGCTTCTCACAAGCATCTTAGCGCTCTCTTGAATGCCTTGAATGGAAAGGAAGTACCAATAGAAACCACACCGCAAGAAGTGATATCTCTCATGGGAGTTGAAGCCCCATCTCATCCTCTCCTTGCCTTTTCCAATGAAGAACTTCCTCCTGAAGAAGCCACTCACACTAGGCCATTGTAAATCACCATTGAATGCATGGGCGCCAAGGTTCCAATGGTACTTATTGATAATAGGTCCACATTGAATGTATGCCCTTTTAGGACCGCTCTCACCATTGGCCTAGATGTGTAGATGATCATCCCTTTTCCTTTAACTGTTAGGGCATATAACAATACTTCAAGGAAGGTTATTGGAACTTTCAAAGCTACTTGCAAGATTGATCCATTGGGGACAATCATGGAATTCCATGTGCTGGACATCACCCCTAACTACAACCTTCTCATGGGAAGGGCATAGCTTCATCCCATTGGGGCTATTCCTTCTTCTCTACACCAAAAGATAAAAATCTCATGGAAGGGAGGTATTGCTGTGGTAATTGGTGACGGTGAAATCCTAGTTCCCATCTGTGGACTTAAAGAGGGAGTAAGTGAGCTTTGATTTACTGAACATGGCTAACTATGGATTGAAAGATGAAAGGTACACTATGGACTTACTTCCATATTGTAGCCATTAGGTGATTGCAATGATGAAAAACATGGGGTATATGCCTAGAATGGGTCTTAGGAAAGAAGGAAAAGGGGTGGCTGAATTCCCCGATTTCAAGACTCAACTAACCAAGGAAGGTTTAGGATTCTTTGAAGGAACTCTTAATGGAAACTTTGTGAAGGAAAAAGGAGACTTTCCTTTTTGTGGCTTTCTCGAACTTTGGGTAGGTAAGGATGGAAATCTGTATCCGGGTTGGGAGATGTTTTTCAATGAAAAGCTTACTTTTAAAGAGAATCTCACTGTGGTGATCATGGAAGTTCAAGAAGAAGTTGACTGGGTGGACTACTTGGATGCTGAAGCAATGGAGACTATGCTGAAGATGGAAAGGGACATGTTCGCCGTTGCCAATGAAGAGCTAAGTGATCCTTCTACCTTCATCGTGCCTGCTGTGGGACACCTCAATAATTGGACTTGGGTTGGGTTTTCTAATAACAGGAAAAAGAAATTTTCTAATGCAAGTTCCAATGTACTTTTCAACATTTTCAATAAGATGAATTCTGATTTGGCTTATTTTGATGTGTTACATAATATTGAAATTCTGCACTTAAATGATTCTAATGAATTTGAATATGAAATTAATAAACATTTGGAAAAGAAATTTGAACCTACAGAACCAACTTTTGAAACTATTAATTTGGGCAATGATGAGAATCCACGCTTAATTAGAATTGGCTCAACCCTAAATGAAAAAGAAAGAAAAGATCTCAAAGAGCTTCTCATAGAATTTCAAGAAGTGTTTGTATGGTCCTATGAAGATATGCCCAGCATCAATCTCGAGATAACTCAACACTACATTGATACCCATGCTCACATAGTGCTCGTTAAGAAAGAGTTAAGGCATATGAGAAATAATGACTCCTAAAGATTAAAGAAGAGGTCACAAAGCAATTGAAACTAGGGTTTATCAAACCCATACACAAAATTGAATAGATAGACAATGTTGTGCCCGTACCAAGAAAGGATGGAAAGGTAAGAATGTGTGTGGATTTCAGGGATTTAAACAAAGCTTGCCCTAAGGATGATTTCCCTCTTCCGCGTATAGATGTCTTGGTAGATAACACAGCCGGCAGTGCCTTAATGTCTTTTATGGATGGATTCTTGGGATATAACCAAATCAAGATGGCTCATAGGGATATAACTAAGACCACCTTCACCACAGAATGAGGAATCTATTATTACACGGTAATACCATTTAGGCTCAAGAATGCGGGAGCAACCTATCTAATGATGGTCACAACCTTGTTACATGACAAGATGCACAATGAGGTTGAGTTGTACGTTGATGACATGATCATGAAATCCAAGGATAGAAAACATTACATCATTAATTTAAGAAAGTTCTTTGAAAGGATTAAGGAGTATAGATTGAGGTTGAACCCCCGTAAGTGAACCTTTGGAGTAACAGTTGGGAAATTGCGAAGCTTCTTGGTAAGTGATTGAGGGATAAAAGTTAACCCGTCAAAGATCAATGCCATATTAGCGATGCCTCCACCTAAGAGTGAGAAAGAAATTAGGGGATTCCTAGGTCAACTATAGTATATTAGCCGATTCATCGCCAAACTCACTTCCACTTGTGAGCCCATCTTCAAGCTCTTGAGAAAGAATGAACCCTATGCATGGAACAATGAATGTCAGAAAGCCTTTGAACTTATCAACGAGTACCTTCTCCATCCGCTCATCCTTGTACCCCCAAGGCAGGGAAATCCACTACTCCTATACCTCTCTATCATAGGAGATGCGGTCAAAAGCATGCTTGCGCAAGAAGACTATAATAAGAACGAGAGAGCAGTGTACTATTTAAGCAAAAGGTTCATGATTATGAGACTAGATACACACTCATAGAAAAGTCATGTTTTGCACTCGTGTGGGTTGTGCAGAAGTTGAGACACATCATTCTGCCTTTCTAGATATGGATAGTAGCCAGAATGGACCCATTGAAGTACCTAATTAAGAAACCCGCTTTGAGTGGAAGATTGTCGAGACGGTTGATCCTATTTACGGAATTCGATTTGAAGTATGTGGCTAGAAAAATGATCAAAGGGAGCACCATGTTAGATTTTTGTGCTGAGAACCCCAAAGAAGGGGACAATGGAAAAGAGGATTTCTCGGATGAGGAAATTTTGGACATCGAACTAGGGGCATGGAAAATGTGTTTTGATGAAGCTATGAGCCAATATGGGAATGGGATAAGAGTACTTTTGATCACCACCGATGGATCTTGTGTGCCTTTGGTGGTTAAATTGAAGTTTGAGGCGACTAATAACATGGTAGAATATGAGGCTTGTATCGCCAGTATGGAAGCCTTTCTGGAGTTAGGGGTAAAAGAAGCAAAAGTCTTTGGGGATTTGACTTTAGTCATAGCCCAAGCGCAAAAATTATGGAAAGTAAAGGAAGAACATTTAAAGCCCTGTCAACAATATCTAGAGGACTTGACCAAAACCTTTGATAGGATTGAATACACTATCATCCCTAGGACTCAGAATCAATTTGCAGATGCCTTGGCTACCTAAGTCTCCATGGTTGAGATACCCAAAAGGGTATGGATACAATTCTGAGATTGAACAAAGTTATGAACTAATGCACAAGGGGAAAACCGAGTCTTCAGTCTTAGCTATAAAAGAAGAAGGGTTTCCTTGGTATTATGACATCATGAAATTTTTGGAATTAGAATGTATCCTAATGGTGCTGATAAGAGAGAACATTGTTTGATTATGATGGCTATGCAATATATCCTATATGGAGGACAGCTTTATAGGAGATCTCATGATGTCATACACCTCTGTTGTTTGAAGAAAAAAGAAGCCAAAAGAGTCATGGATGAAGTTCATCAAGGGATTTGTGGCCCTCACATGAATGGGAGAATGTTAGCCAAAAAGATCCTAAGGATGGGATACTATTGGAATAAGATGGAGATTGATTGTGTAGACTTTGTGAAGAGTTGCCATGACTGCTAAACACATACAAACTTGAATCACATACCACCTAGTGAGCTATACAACATGACCTCTGTGGGCACAACAATTTTCTCCTTAGGAAAGGGGAGTACGTCTCGACCGAGTGGATCAAGGCAAAGAAAAGATTGATTTACTACCTAGATTAGGTCTATGAACCATAAAATAGTGCCTTTACATGGAAGGACTAATCTTACTACCAGAGTATAGGTTCGAAGTTTAGGTATAGGGATGGGAAGGTGTTGGGCACCCAACCCCACCCAACCTGTAGGTCGGCTTCTAGTCATTGTGTCTTACACCTTAAACTCATTAAAGGCTCATTCAATATTGTTATCTATACACACACACACACACACACTAACATACATCTAGCAATCGACATGGCATCAATCATCCCAAAAACCTTAACAAACATCTATCATGGAAACTCACATCAACCTTAGCATACATCTATCATGCATATCATATCATTTCATCAAGACAACAAACAACAAGATGTCATAAGGGCAGACACATAGACATGGCAACATCAAAGAAACATGTGATTACATTTTAGGCATCAAGAGCACATCATCCAACCAAGCATGTTCAACTCATCATTAAATATATATCCAATGCATGTTCATGTGGATGCATGACTTACCTTACTTACTTTACTGCATTTCAGCACCTATGCATTAATGAATGGACATGTGAATGCATGTTCATGGTATTTAAGTGAGAAAAGAAAAGAAAACCATAATCTAGCATGTTAAAAGCAAACAAACAATTAAACAAAGGAACAGAGACTAAAAAACATAAAAAGGAGCCCAAACAGAGGCATATGACATAAGGAAATAAATAAAAAGAAGCAGAAAAATTCAGATTAGGATTTCTGTGCTAAAGTATTCGTGCGCATACATAAGCCTGCGTATGCAGGCTAGTTGTATGCATATGCATACTTCAAGCCTGCGTGTGCATACAGAGTTATGCGTGCACAGACATGCCCCCAGAAACCCTAACCCAGAAACTCAAAAACATGAAGACAAAGCAGAAACGAAAACTAAGGAAACTAATAACCTAACATGCTTTAAAACGTGAAAACTACATACACCTAAACTAAACAAGCATATTAAAACATATATAACAAATAAATAAATTAAGAACAACAAGAACACATGTTACAAATACCCTAATCAAGGAAAAGCCATGAAGATAGACTTAACTGGCCCCTTAGTGCCTACAACACAAAGATTAAGTTAAAAGAACAAGAGAATTAAAGAATACAATAGTTTTCGATAATCACAACTCAAGAACAAGATTAGTTTTGAAAAAGGTTTTGAGAAAACAAATTGGGAAAACAATTTCTGCCTTCGAGCTAACTAAAGAGAGGTTTTTAATTTGTAAAAAATGTGCTAAAGGGCTGTGTGTCAGTTTTGGAGAAGAGAATTAGGGTTTTAGAGAAGATGGTGACCAAAAAAATCACTCTCTCTAGTTAAGGTTTTGATTGGAGACATAGGATGAATATTTATAAGCTAAAATTAGGGCTTTTAGGGCTTTTAATTGTCTTTGGACGTTCCAAGGGTCTATGGGCCAGCCCACATCAAATCGTGATGTTTTGGGCCCTTAAAATGAAGTTTTAAAACCCATAAAATCATACTACCCAGTTAACCTAGTTCCAAATGGCCATAATTTACTCAATACAAGTCCAAATTAGACAAATTTGTGTTCAAGTTGAAGCCCAGGATGTCCACTTTCCAATGAAACAAATCTCACTCAAAAATTATTTGTTGCTCAAAAGTTATGGTTAAAATAATGAGCAAAGGTCATTTTTCAGTATTGATTTCAAAAGGATTTGAGCACTTTTGAGTTGTGATTACTTCCAAACTATTGTGAACTCTTTAATTACACTTGCTTGACATATGTCAAGTTCAACATTGGGGCTGGGGGACCAAAATTATTAACAAGTACAAAATGCGGTGTCTACAACCTTTCATTGGCCGTTCTTAGAATGGGACATAGATGTGATTTTAAGGATAGCCCTAAAGGCTTCAAATGGACACGAGTACATCCTAGTGGCGATTGACTACTTTACCAAGTGGGTAGAGGCGGCCTCCTACTCTGTATTAAAAGCCAAACATGTAGCTTGAGTCATAGAGAGTAACATCATTCGCCGATACGGGGTACCACAAGAGATCATCTCGAACAATGGCTCCCACTTTTAGGGGGAGGTTCGAAGGATCATGGAATTATACCACATTGAGCATCACAAGTCTTCACCATATCGACCACAAACTAATGGGGCTGTAGAAGCAACCAATAAGAACATCAAGAACATCCTAGCTAAGATTGTAGTAATATACAAGGATTGGGCCAAAAAACTCTCATTCGCCCTATGGGGATACAGAACTTCTATTCGGGCATCGACTAGGGCAGCCCCTTACTCTTTGGTCTATGGAAGCGAGGTGGTCCTTCCCTGGAGGAAGATTGGATGAAAGAAAGATATGTGCAATTGCCTTTGATAGACGAGAAGAGAGTTAAAGCACAATACCATGCACAAGGGTACCAAAAGAGGATTGCTAGAGCATTCAACAAAAAAGTGAAACCTTGAAACCTTAAAGAAGTGGACTTGATCCCAAAAGTGTTTAAAGATGAAACTTTTGATCCAAGAAGGAAGATGAAGCCAAGATAGTCGGGGCCCTTTATTATCAAGAAAATCATGTTAAGATGTGCTACAAGAATTATGGACTTGGATAGAGAAGAGATGTTTCACCCAATCAACATGGATAGACTCTGAAGATATAACATTAGTTAAAAATAAAATAAAAAATAAAAATAAAAGCTTGCTAAGTTGAAAACCCGAAAGGGCGGCCTAGACAAAAATTAAGGGAAAAGGACCCCGTTAGATTGAAAACCCGAAATGGCAGTCTAGGCAAAAGATAGGGGAAAAGACCATTGGTGTGGCAAAAATTCCTATAAGGACGTCATGGGCAAAAATTACATGGCATGAAAAAAAGAAAAGAAAAAGAAAAAAAGGGAAAAATAATAAGCAAAGATAATACATGGATGATTCTCTTATTGCTCAAATTAAAAGATAATAAATTGTTTCCATAGGAGATTTGGAACATTCCAATCCTTTATTAAATTCTAAAGAAAAGACATGAGAATCATAAAGTGTAGAAAAGTAAAATTTGGGGCATATCAAGGTAGTCAGTCAGCCTTCTTTCTTTTGTTAAACCTCTTGTAAGCTTTTTCATCTATGTGAACCCACTTCATGTTAGCTTCTAGCCAAGCTTTGTAGCCTGAAGTAGGATGAAGGAACCGAGGGAAATGAATATTTTTAGCCACCATCCTCTTCAACCAAGTCTCACTGATCCTGCCCAAGACCCTCTCGGTGAAGGCAGAGATATGAAAGACACCATCATCACTAGGAATCCCATGACGATCTCCAAATTTCCTTGCAATGCAGTCTAAGGAATAGTAAGAGCAACAACGAAACCCAACCAAAAGAACACAGTTGTCTTTGAAGATGCTGTTGACCATGGCTGTAATGTGCCACCATTCCACTACCTATTGAATATCTAAGACATCAATACGCTTCATGAATTCAGTGAACTTATCAAAACTCATCTCAGCGCATTTAGGCCTACGATCACGATAGTGCTTGGGGAGATATTGATTAGGAGGTACAGTAGGGGGATGAAGCAATCAAAGCCCCCCATATAGCCATATCTAAAAAATAAAAGGAAAAGAAGAGAAAGAAAGCATGAGTGGAAAAATGAGAGATAAGAAGAAAAAAAATTATATGACAAAGATGATATAAGAAGCCTCGATGGGTTGAAAACCGAAAGGCAATCCATGCAAAAATTAGAGGAATTCTGCTAGGTTGAGAACCTGGGCAAAAATTAGGGATCATGCATAAAGGAGGAAAGGACTCCCCATGAAGAAGATTGCTTCCTCCCAATGAACAGGATCCAAGCCATTGAGAGTCGTCACTTAGATTAAATCTAGGAACCATAAATATAACGCCCTTACGTGGAATGACTAATCTTACTACTAGAGTATGGGTTCAAAGTTTAGGTATGGGGATAGGAAGGTGTTAAGCAGCCAACCCCACACGACCCATGTTTCGGCTTCCAATCATTGTGTCTTACGTCTTAATCTCATTAAAGGCTCATTCAATATTGTTATCTATGCTCACACACACACTAGCATACAACTAGCAATCAACGTGGCATCAATCATTCCAAAGCCCTAACATACATCTATCATGGCAACTCGCATCAACCTTAGCATACATCTATCATGCATATCATATCATCTCATCCAAGGCAGAAAACAAACAAGATATTCACAAGGGCAGAAACACAGACATGGCTGCAAGGTGTTAAAATCAAATATAACTCAAACATTTAAACATAGTATCCAAGCATCAAAAAAACATATTCATTGTGTTCATAATCCAAAATGCATGTTCACGTGAATTCATGGCTTACCTCACTTACCTTACTGCATCACAGCACCTATGCATCAATGGATGGACATGTGAATGCAGAGGCATCAAAGAAAACATTAAAGGGAAACCCTAATCTACATGTGGAGAACAAACAACAAGTAAACAGAGAGACAGAGACTCAAAAACATAAGAAATGGTCAAAACAGAGGCATATTACATGAAAGAAATAAAGAAACAAAAGCAGAAAACTCAAATTAGGGTTTCTAAGCAGGTGTATGCGTGCGCATACATAGGCCTACGTATGCAGCCCAGTTGTATGCATACACATACTTCAAGTGTGCGTACGCATGCAAGAAGCATGCATACGCATACCGCCCAAAAAACCCTAGTCCAGAAACCAGAAATATAGAAAATAGAGCAAAACCTAAAATAATAAAACTAACAACCTAACATGCTTCTAATATAACATTAAACAACCTAAAATAACAACAAAGATATCCAAAATAAACAAAACAAAATATGTTCCTAAACATGTATTGGATCTAACAACAAACAAGAACAACACTCAACATATCAAAACATCAAAACATGTTCATTAAAATATCCAATCATTGATGAGACACCACAAAACAAAATTAAACAAAGCAAAACATATGTCTAAGAATATATAACATATAAATCAATTAAGAACAATGAGAACACAAGTTATAAAAACCCTAATCAAGGAAAAGCCATTAAGAAAGACTCACCTTGCTTATAAAACACGGCTTGGTTGATATTTAACTGGCCACTCAGTGCCTACAACACAAAGATTGAGTTGAGAGAATAAGAGAATTAAATAATACAGTAGTTTTTTATAATCACAACTCAAGAACAAGATTAGTTTTGAAAAAGGTTTTTATAAATCAAATTGAGAAAATATTTTCTATCTTAGAACTACCTAAAGAGAGTTTTTTAATTTTTTTAAAACATGCAAAGGTGCTATGTGGGTGTTTTAGAAAAGAGGATCAAGGTTTTAGAGAAGATGGAGGCCAAAAAATAATTCTCTCTAGCTAGGGTTTTGATTTGAGGCATAAGATGAGTATTTATAAGTTCAAATTAGGGTTTTCAAAATTTTTAAGGATCTTTGGACGTTCTCAAGGGTCTAAGGGCTGCCCCACGTCAAAAAATGATGTTTTGGGCCCTTAAAATGAAGTTTTAAAACCCAGAAAATCGGACTGCCCAGTTGGCCCAGTTTCAAACAGTCATAACTCACTCAATATAAGTCCAGATTAGGCCAAATTTGTGTTCAAATTGAAACCCAAGATGTCTACTTTCCAATGAAACAAATCTCACTCAAAAATTATTTTTGGATCAAAAGTTATGGTCAAAACAGTGAGTAAAGGTCATTTTTCAATATCAATTTCAAAGCAATTTAACCACTTTTGAGTTGTGATTACTTCCAAACTATTGTGAACTCTTTAATTACCCTTGGTTGACATATTTCAAGCTCATCATTAGGGTCAGGGACCAAAATTTATTAACGGGTATGTAATGCGGTGTCTACACAATCAAGCACATCCTTTAATCTACTTGATATGTTTCATGCACCAAGAAATACCTCACAAGGAGACATAAACAGAAGGCGTTGAGATAGTGAGAGCATCCCCTACCAGTTACGGGAATAGCCAAATGAGAGAAGTATGCAAAAACCATGCGAATGTTAAATGGTCAAGCATACACCATTGCTGAGCCACAACTAGAGAAATCTCTGAAAGGTCATAAGCCAAGTCAACGAAATCCTCACCAATGGTGGGGAGGATGAGAGTACTAACTTTCGGCTCGCCTATGATTGCACTAAATTCTTCAAGAGTGGGCATATTTCCACACCATTGAATTGAAAAACATGTCAAGTAGGAATCCAAAAGTTGGCAGTAACACAAAGAAGAAGTTCATCCACTTTGATTTAGTGATATGGGAAGATGCAAGAGAGACCGAAAGGTATAAGGGCCTCTTTGAAACTAGGGCCAAGCTTCTTGACCCATACTGAGACTTCTAAAGGAGAGAATTTTGTCATTGGAAAGCCCTAAGGAGTGTTTTTTGAGCTTAAAATATGTCGGTGAGGATTTGGAGCCCCCAGCGGCTATTTTATACTTAAATAAGACAACTAGGGTTTTTCTGACCCGTGGTATGTGTATGCAGGGTCAAGCTGTGTACGCATGGTCAAGACCTGCATACACAAGCGTGCATACGCGTACGTAGGCAGAAACAAATTCGTTCTCCTATTTGAAGTGTGATTCCTCCACCAAAACCTCTCCTATGATTCCTACAACCTATGGGACTACTCAAGGCACATTCAAGCTCAAATTTTCAAGCATCAAATATCAAGAAAAGCAAAATTGCATAGAATTATGCAATCATCCCCATAAGTTGTAAATTAAATACATGCCCTAAATAAAAGTAGAAATGTAAAAGATGTTTTTAAATACAACCCAATATCTCAAATAAAAGATAAAGTGCAGAAATACATGTTAAAAAAAAGAAAGAGTAGTAAAAATAAAGTGTTGTGTCTGTGTCTGTGTCTGTGTCTGTCTGTCTGTCTGCAGGATCACCAGAAGTGCCTCTTCCTTGGCTAATAACTAGGAGTCGCCTCTGAATCAACACCACCATCACCATCATTATCATCTGGGTAGGTAAACTCTCTAAGACCGTAGATCTGCCTGGAATACTCAGTCATCTCCAGCTTAAGGTTCCCCACAAGCCAAACCAACTCCTCATACTCCTGAACAATGGGATAAATTTTGAAAGTAAAGAAGTGTTAGAACAAGTGTCAAGGGATACAAGAATAAAAAAGGAAAGAGACAAGAATGAAGGAAAACTCACCACTCGTGTACCCTCAAGAAAAAGGTAGCCCATGACATTTGTGTTGTGGCCTACCGTATGCTCATGAGCAAAACCATCGGGACCATAGACATAGACCAACCAAGGTAAGTAAGCAGGGTCAATGGGAGCACCAGCAGCAGGCTAACCTGATATAGGTATCATATTTAAACATCATCAATTGAAGCAATGCAAAGAAAAAAAATAGAAATGAATGAGAAGGGAGGGAGAGCACATACAGTAGGAGTGAGGGAAGGCATGAGGTGAGTGTCGTTGAACTCCTCATAGTCCAATTCATCTGAAACCCGCTGGGTATAAGGAATGCCACTCATCCACAACTGATACTCAGCATCTGTCATGGAAAGCGGAGCAAGCATAAACTCTAGAGGGTCCATCAGAACCTATGAGGCATCCTCACCCACCAACTGACAACGTACCCTCTCCGACAGGTAGATTACCCTCAAGCCAGCACCCTCGAAAGGCTGAATGATCCCAGACATAACAAGAGCAGCCGCCTCTAAGTCTGAGGTCACAACAGGAGGGAAGCCGGCCTATGGGCTCCAAATGATGTATGACAACACATAGGGTTAGAGAAGAAAAACCCTAAGAAACATGCAAGAGAAATAACGAGAGACATTGAATTCCTAACTCACCTCATCAGAAGATAGCCCCTCAAAATGAGCCCTAACCGAAAAAAAAGCTCTTCAAATCTACCTCCACACCATGAGCAATGAGACCGTATTAAATAGCCCAATGCTGGAAAGAAATTAATTAGATGAAAATTTGTAAGATGATAGTTTACAAAATGAATGGGTACAATTTGCAAGATAACAGTTTGCAAGACAAAGGCATGAATATAGTTTGCAAGAACATGAGCTATAGTTTTCTTTAAACCTAAATAATAAATTGATGAAAATAATTCCAAGAATGGGAAGTACATGAGCTACAAAAGAAAAGAAAAGAGAACTAACCTCAAAGAGTTTCCAAGGCCCCACAAGCTACTGCAAAGTCCCCCAGAAAACCATGTCTAAGGAAGAATACAAGTAGGCAAGACATTCCTACCCCCAGTTGGACTCTCAAGCCTCCCCAAAGCCGCAGAAGAAGGCTAACCACCTTAGAGACACCATCTACCCTCCGTTGGCCAAGAGATATGCCCCTAAAAGGAACAGCAAGAAGGCCCTAGCCATCTTGGCACAGTCTTTAGCCATCACCTATGGGAGAGGCCTGTAATCTGCCTCGATGTCAAAATAGCGGATCGTCTTTGTAGTGTACCTCCTCCGGAGCAAGTCAATGCCCAACCAAATGCTTGACTCACCCTCCAAGTTTATGAAAGCCCCATTGTAGACACCGCATTTTATACCCCTTACAACTCGGACCTCTGTTACCCAATGATGCTCAAACTCTAAGGCCCAAGGCCAGTTTAGAGGCCAATCAGATATTAAGTTGACTTGAGGAGTTTTAAAATGGAAAATATAACCTTTTAAATGAGCAAAAATCTATTTTTGGAAAATTAAATGACCAAAGTGGCCCTCGGCCTTTGTACGTAAGCTAAAGCATGCGTACGCAGGCACATTCTTGCATACACAGCTAGGGTTTTAGAATCATAAGAAATACAAGTTTTCTGCAATAATGGCTAATGTTTGGAATGAATCCTACATCGTTTTGGAGCCGTTCCTGAACGGTTTAGACCCCTTAAACTATAACCAGATTGCGTAGCCCAGATTAATTAGCCAAGTTGTTACTTAGTCAAATTAAGCAATTCTAGGTTAAAACAATCACAAAATCATATCATGCATATAAAGTATATAAAGCAGCGGAAAATAAATAACACAGTGATATGATCACCCAGGAAAACCAAACCGGTAAAAAACCTGGGGAGGATTTTACCCACCGATCCTCAAGGCAAAACGGAATCCACTAAGAAAGAATTGAGGTTCTTACAAAAGGACTTACAAGCTCCCCGCTTGACTTCCTAATGCTACCCACCAGTAGTAACTTCCTGACACGACCACGCGCAGGCTCCGAGTCCACGGACTACTTCTTTCCTTGTATTCCTTCAATCAGCTACAAGCACCTACGCTTGATATTCTTTTAAGCTTCAATGGTAGCAACCAAGTTGATCATCAAGATGTTGATGTGATCTCAATCTTGAAAACCCTAAGCTTTGTGTAAAGGAAAGCTCCTCTAGATCTCACAAGAGATTTACACAAAACCGCAATGTATGAGCAACAATACAACTTGTGCAACTCTGAAAAACGTAGCTAGGGTTTGCCTTATATACCTAGGGCAAAAACATAAAACCCTAAACGTTTAAAGAGTTTGGGCTGAGTTGGAATTCTGTAGAAAAACGCATCTGGGCCGACTTTCGATCGATCGAGTCTAACCTTCGATCGATCGAGCCAGGCCGAGAAGCCCCAATGCTTCTGCAGTCACTCGATTCCAACTTTACAATATTTAACCAACTTTGAGCAAGCCTAAACTAGACTAAATATATTGTTTTGATCATGGTTTGCCAACATTACAAATTAGAGTTCTAAATACATAAAATCCTAAGACCTTAGAACCTAACAAACTCCCCCTTTGGCAATCCGTGACAAAACATAAATTAAAATTAAAAGCTCAAAGTTTACAAGTAATAAGCCGTTTACAAAATAATGCTCATAAATCAAAGTTCAACCTAACTACTATCCATCGGTTACAAGTGTAGACAGCAGCTTTGTTGAATCAACCTGTATATTCCTGAAATACTCAACAAACACATAAACGCATGTGTGGCAGGAAATAGTATATAAACAGGTATAATATTCTTGTAAGATTCACACAATACAAAATAAAGATATATATCAATGAATCAACTCATAAATATAAATCAATAAGCAGTGAATCATAAGACAACAAGAATCAAAAGAAAACATGTATATCAATATATCAATCAATGTTACTCCCCCTAACATGAATATCCCCAAAAATGATATACAAAGTGAAGCACCTAGATACAATCTAATAAACTCCACAAAACAATATCCCATGCAAAAGAAATATCTCCCCCTAACACAAAAATCTCCTCTACAAGTCAAAAACTCTACTCCCCCTTTTTGTGACAGAATGCCAAAGGGCATCATAGGCCATCATCAAAAGGAGGTGGTGAGGAAGAACGAAGATGCGCCAAATCCGCTCTCAGAGCACGAATCTCGTCGAACAGATCCACCAAAAGCTGACCATGAGCCGCCTGAACGGTCATGACAGTCTCCAGAGTACGACGAACATCGAAGTCAGCCGCAGGAGGTGGAGGAACAGCAGCAGCAGCACCTACAGGATCTGGAACAGCCTCACCATCAAGACCTGTAGAAGAAGAAGGAGGAGGAGGAGCGCTACTAGAGGGGTCAAACCTAGGGTGTTTAGAACCAGCTCGAAGATGAGTGGCCCTCTGTCTAAGAAAAGACGCACCTATAGGACCTATAACATGAACAGGCTCAGAAGCAAGGAAATCCTCTAAACCTAGATAGAGTAAAATCCTATGAATGAAAATAGGATGGACAAGGGCATGAGCAGTAGATGAACTCCTATAAACTTCGTTCAAAGAACGAAGAAAAAGATGGGGAAAACTAATAGGAGCATCAGTAACAAGAGCGTACAGAAAAACACACCTCTCAAAAGGAATGGTGTGTAGATGAGAAATGGGCCAGAGTGAGTGACAGGCTATCCTAAAGAATAGATAGGTAGTCTCGGGAAGCTCAGCGGTGGTGATCCTAGGATCAGAACCCCACTGGATAGATGATCAAGTGATGTAAGACATGACATCACTCAACTCGGGTGACTCATCATAGGAATAGACAGGATGCCTAACCAACGGTACCTCTAAAGCATCAGCCACTACCTGAGGAGTAATGGTGTACTCTACACCTCGTATCCAACTCCTAACAAGAGTGTTGGAATCATAGATGTGGACAGAGAGGTTCGAGAAGAACTCTCTAATCAAGAGAACCGGAGGTGGAGGGTCAGACACAGCTAACAAAGGCAACCAACCCCTACGCTCAAAGTTTGCCCTAATGACAGGATCTAACTCATCTAATAGAACAGAACGCTCAGCCCAAACCTTTCTCTTAAGGTTCAAAGTCTCAAAGATCTCTTGGTTTTTCTCACGGGAGAACCGCTCACTATCAAAGGAAGGAGGGGAAGGAGTAGGAGTGGGAAGAGTCCTACGTGCTCTAGTCTTCCTAGGCATGGTGCTAAGGAACAGGACAGAGACACAAGAGAAAACCAAAAAGAACAAACACAAAACCAAGAGCAGACTGCAAGTTAGCACAAAAAAAATATAGAATAAAAATCTATATGATGCATGAACATGAACAATGTTATGATGCATGAACTAATGCAGTAACCAGGATCAGATTAAGTTCAAATTCACAAAATTGGCTTGAACATAGAGTTTCTTAACAAAAACCCAAAAAAAATTGAGAACCACTTGAAAATTTTTGTACCAAATTGATGAATCAATCATTACAGACTATTAAAAACAGTTTATAATAACCAATTGCATCAATTACACAAGCCAATTTCATCAATTAAACCCAATTTCACAAAAAGCCCCAATTCGGATCAATTATAAACCCTAGAAATTTAAGTTTTCCACAAAACACAAAATTGATCAAATTAATCAATCAAGAACATATCTATAGGGTGTCCCCAACAAAACCCATTGATCAATTGCAAACAATATGGTCCGAATCAACAAAAATCCCAAGAAGAAAAGTTCCGAAAATCTCCTCTAAAATGCATGAAAAATGCATGAAATCATGAAAATAATTTGAAAAGGAAGGGTAAAATAGACATACCGGCTTGAGGAGAGAGATTCTTTGCAAAAAATCCGGAAGAAAACGACAAAAAATCGAAGATTTGGTCTTGCCTCGTCAGAGAGAGAAAAAGAAAAGTTTTGAAAAAGTTTGAATACTTTGAAAAAGTCAGATTTCTTCTTTTTTAAAAAGCTTCTTCACGATATTCGATCGATCGAAAATTACATTCGATCAATCGAATGTGACAGTCATTTTAGCACATTCTGAGGCACTTTTTCGATCGATCGAAAATCAGGTTGGATCGATCGAAATGGGCAGAGGCACACTGAATTTTGGGGAAAAACACAGTTTTGAAAAATTGCAAACCCAATTTTGAAACAACTCCTCAAAGCATTTGAACAATGAATACAAAATGCATGAGTATGAGATGGAATGCATCTTCAAAAACCCAAAATTTTTAAACCCACTTTTCTCAAACACAATTTTCAATCATCTTCCAAATTAATTTTCTCAAGGAACAAGTATGTTGTGCACAAATCTCAAGATATTTTTTCAAACTTAGTTGGTCAGACCAAAGACACACACACTAGCATGTACAGTGTTTAACAAAGAGTAACTTGTGTAGTGTGTGAAACTAGCAAAGACTTGAGATACATGTGAGGTGATATGTGAGTAGTAATCAAACACAAAGTCTACACAATTCATCACATTGAATTTAAAAGAGACTATCACCTAAAGAGTTACATCCTATAACTCCCACATCTCCTAGAACAAAAGCTTGCAATCATGTAAGTTTCTTTCATTTTTGCCTCTTATTTATGTGGAATGGCATTCAGCCTAATAGTACACACCGGTTTGAATTAAGTGAATTGGCATCAAGCCTAATAGTACACACCAGTTTTTAATTTAATTTGTGGCTACACCTTATGTTCTTTTTGTGCATGTGCTACACTTTCTCGAGCACTAAATCTTATGATATGCACTAAGGTGTTCATGATTGGCTGTTGAACAGTGGTGAGATGGTTATTTATGCCTTTCTCAAAAGGATCAAGTCCGACAGTTAAAAAAACAAGTGACTTCATGATTAAGGCAAAGTGATTAAGAACCACACACATCTTTCCCACACAACATGCACTACAAAGTTTCAACTAGTTAAGTGCAGTAAATAAGCTCATCAAAGTTAAACAAGGTACACAAGACATGACATGTGTAAAAAGAATGACCAACCTTGTTTTCAAAAGTCAAGAAAAATAGTGTTCAACACAGATTTTGCTTTCTCCTTTTTTTTTTTTTATTATAATTAAAAGAGAAAACAAATAAATCCTAGAATGAAATGCATGTATGTAATGCAATGCAAGTCCTAGAACAAAAGAAAAACACAAAAACCAAATAACAATGGTCACAACAGAATAGAGTAATGAAGCACAAGGACCATGACAGAAAGACTCAATTAGTTCGAGTCTTTTGCATCCAAAACTTTTTAGATGCACCTCGAGCATTGGAGTTCTTATTCACATTAGAGTGATTCCCAACTCCAGAATTGGAATAAAGGTTTAACGCCTTTACCAATTCACCAATTAGTGCCATAGGATCTTGTGCTTGAGGCACAGGCACTTTTGATCTTTTTGCTCTCTTATCAGCTTGAAGCTTGTAACAGTTAGGACGGATATGTCCAGACTTACCACAATAATGACAAACCCAAGCAGGTTTACCATGCATCTTGTCCTTAGGTTTGGTAGGCTCCTTAGGTTTGGATTCTCTTAAGTCTACCCTAATCTTCTTTGGTGGTGAAACTTCTACAGGTTTAACAACCTCACTCACAGGGGGTTTAATGGTTTCACTCACAACCTCACTCACAAGAGGTTCAGAAGAAGAAGAAGAAGGAACAAAGACAGTAGAATGGGGTCCAGAATCAAAGATGCTTTCAACATATCCTAACCCAGCTTTATCAGAAGGATACTTTTGAACATTCAGCATGTGATCAAGTTTAGAACTAGCAGATCTAGCAACAGATAAATCATGTTCTAAAGTTCTAACTTTATCAAGCAAAAGCATGTTTTCAGATTTAACATTATTTAAAAGATCATTAGCATCAAACAATTTTACAAGCAGATTTTTCTTTTCAAGCTCAAGAGCATCAATTTTCTTCAGGCCTAGATCAACTTTCATAGCATCCTTTGCAGCAATTTTGCAAAGTTTGTTGTAGGCCTCTTGAAGATCTGCATCTTCAGAGAGTTCCCCATTAGCAGGGTTCTCCTCAGCAGATATGCTTTCATCTACTGTACCAGTAGCAGTGAAAGCAATGAAGTTTCCATCCTCGTCACAACCGGACTCATCATCAGAAACTTCATTATCACTAAGGGTTACAGTCATAGCTTTACCCTTATTTCTCAAGAAAGTAGGACATTCAGATTTGACATGTCCATACCCTTGACAACCATAACACTGAGTACCCAAAGAGTTATTAGAAGATTGACCTACTTGTTCTCTAGGTTTTTCAAAATTGTTAACCTTAGTGAGATCATTCTTCCTAAAGTTTCCAGGTTCAGCAGTGTTGGTGTTCCTTACCTTTCTATTAGTGTTTCTGAGAAAATTTCTAAAGTTCTTGGCAAGGTAAGCTATCTCCGTGGGAGAGAGCTCATCATCAAATCCACCAGCTTCAACATCATCAACAGACTTAAGTGCCATTGATTTGGATTTGACAGTCTTGGGTAAGTCAGACTCATAGGACTGAAGAGATCCTACAAGCTCATCCACAGGGATGGAGTCAACATCCTTACTTTCAGTAATGGCTGTCACTTTGGATCTAAAGTCTTCAGTCAAGGATCTAAGAATCTTCCTAACAACTTTAGGTTGATCATAGACTTCACCCAAATTATAAGCAGAATTAACAATATCATTAAGTTTAGCATAAAACTCATCAAAGGTTTCATCATCAGACATTCTAATGTTTTCAAACCTAGAAGTTAATTGCTGCAATTTGTTAATTTTAACAGCCTTTGTGCCTTCATGCACAATTTGGAGGATTTTCCAAGCAGTATGAGCAACCTCAACATTAGAGATCTTCTTAAATTCCTCCATTGAAACAGCATTGAAGATGGCATTCATAGCTTTGCTATTGAAGCCTGCTGCTTCTTTCTCAGAAGTTTGCCACTCACTCACAGGAGTAGTGGGCTTCTCCCATCCGTATTCAACGAAATTCCACACCCTCTCATCAATGGATTTCAGGAATGCTTTCATCCTTACTTTCCAGTAAGCATAATTATTCCCATCAAAGTGAGGAGGAACAAACAGAGAGTGTCCATGCTCCATGACAACCGGGGTCAAGGATCAGCTCAGAGATGAAAATCTCAAACAAAAGAGCAACCCGCTCTGATACCACTTGAACGGTTTAGACCCCTTAAACTATAACCAGATTGCGTAGCCCAGATTAATTAGCCAAATTGTTACTTAGTCAAATTAAGCAATTCTAGGTTAAAATAATCACAAAATCATATCATGCATATAAAGTATATAACGCAGCGGAAAATAAATAACACAATGATATGATCACCCAGGAAAACCAAACCGGTAAAAAACCTGGGGAGGATTTTACCCACCGATCCTCAAGGCAAAACGGAATCCACTAAGAAAGAATTGAAGTTCTTACAAAAGGACTTACAAGCTCCCCGCTTGACTTCCTAATGCTACCCACCAGTAGTAACTTCCTGACACGACCACGCGCAGGCTCCGAGTCCACGGACTACTTCTTTCTTTGTATTCCTTCAATCAGCTACAAGCACCCACGCTTAATATTCTTTTAAGCTTCAATGGTAGCAACCAAGTTGATCATCAAGATGTTGATGTGATCTCAATCTTGAAAACCCTAAGCTTTGTGTAAAGGAAAGCTCCTCTAGATCTCACAAGAGATTTACACAAAACCGCAATGTATGAGCAACAATACAACTTGTGCAACTCTGAAAAACGTAGCTAGGGTTTGCCTTATATACCTAGGGCAAAAACATAAAACCCTAAACGTTTAAAGAGTTTGGGCTGAGTTGGAATTCTGCAGAAAAACGCATCTGGGCCGACTTTCGATCGATCGAGTCTAACCTTCGATCGATCGAGCCAGGCCGAGAAGCCCCAATGCTTCTGCAGTCACTCGATTCCAACTTTACAATATTTAACCAACTTTGAGCAAGCTTAAACTAGACTAAATACATTGTTTTGATCATGGTTTCCCAACATTACAAATTAGAGTTCTAAATACATAAAATCCTAAGACCTTAGAACCTAACAGTTCCAAACCCCATTTTTTCTATTATAAAAAGCCTTATATGGTACATTTTCAAAACACACAGAAATCCCACGAGAAAAACCTAAGATTTACTAGGAAATAGTGAATCAAAAAAAAGTTTTTCACAAAACACCCTCAAGTATCTTTTTATTTGATTGTGACCTTTTTTGGTCTCAATCCTTTGAGTTTAGATTACTAATCACTATTTCATTGAATTATGATAGATTTGATTGAGGAAAACGGTAAAAAATCAAGCCTAGGAACTTTTGCTTTAAGGTATGTTCTAAAAACTTTTCTTTTTCTTTTCTGCCTTAATCTTTGTTTTAATCTGTTTCTTTTGCTTAGTTTATGTTTACATTTGTTTGTTTAGGTTAGTTTTAGGTTCTTTTCTATCTTTAAGCATGATAGGTTGCTAGATTTTACTTTTTTGGTTTCTACTCTGTTTCCATGTTGATTAGGGTTTCTGGGTAAGGATTTAAGAATGCATGATCTAGCTTGTGCACACAGGCTAAACTCATGCGTACGCAGACCTATTCTAGTGTGCATGATGCTGTTACCCAGAAAACCTTAATTCTTTGTTTGTTTTGTTTTGCCTTCCCATGTTTGTCTGCATAGCCTCTTTTTCACATGTTTTTAACCCCCATAGAAGTGTTTGCTTACCTTTTTAACATGTTGATTGTTATCACATGCTTGGAGTAGGGTTTAGGTTAGGGTTTTCTTAGTTTTAATGCTATGTCATCTACTCACATGTTCATATGTTGATGCCATAGGTACTGTGTCGCTGAAAGGTAAGTAAAGGGTAAGTCATTGCTGAGTCTACACTTGTGTAATTCAAGTCTGGCAGCTTTTTAATAGCAATTGCATGATGCTGATCTTGCCTTCTATAACCATCTTTGGGTGTTTAGACTTTTCTCTATACCTACACATCAATCATTATGATTAAACTATTAATGATTGTAATTGGTCAAAAATCTAACTACCCAAGACGATTTAACCATATGCTAAAAGTGTAACTTCGGTTCCACCCACAGGCAGCTTTACTTTTTTAATATCCTAGAACTTTTTAAAAACACCGGCTAATCCAATAATTTTCTCATATAACTTTAACCCAGCATGAGATCAAAACTCTAACAATGCTTGCAAATCAAGAGGCACAAAACCAAAGTCTTTTGAGTTTAATTTATAGAACCAAAATCAGCAAAATTAAATTTCAATACTAACCATAACAGAGCAAACAATAACAAAAGTAAATCTCAACACACAATCCATTACATAAACAAAAAACCACAATTAAACACGCATAATGACCCCATTCAAAGTGCAATTTACATTTCACAATTACAACTTAAAAAGTTTAGGAAATTCTCACCCTAAAGTTAGGTACTAAGTAATCAGAGATGATCATTAAAAAATAAAGCTTCATATGTTACACAACTATAAGCTACTACAAACGTATGTGATTGCAACTAATGAATTTTGACAATCACCTCAAGTAGAAGTGACATCGTAAAAAGATGCTAATACTAAATATAATAAGAGAGCAATTAACTAACAACACAAATATACATCAGAATTGGATCTCACATCAAATATTCAATTTCAAATTGCTACACTTGCCATTTACACAGTATTTATTAAAAAAATACTTAAACCTTGAATTAATACCCAGCCTGAATCGGATAGAAAATTCCTTTCACAATAACCTCTGATTGAATCCCTTTTTAATGCCTACCTCTCATGAATTCCCTCCCAAAGACTAGAGTTGATCGACGGATACTGCTCCACCCTTAGCCATTAGACCTCTTCCTTAAGTGGTTAGCATAATCTTGTTGTATATAAACAGCTCTGTGAGCATCATTGTAATGTATGCAAGAATTCTTAGTAATTGAATAGAAGTCTCATTCATTCTTCTCTCTCTCTCTCTGTCTCTCTCTCTCTCTCTCTCTCCCTTTCCTTACTTTCTTGCATTTTCTCTCACTTTCTCAAACTTTCTTTTCTCTGTGATTGTTTGTGTATACTCAGTTATTTCTAAGATCATTACTGAAACTCAATTTTCTGTTTACTAATCTTTTTCTTCATTCCTATCTATTTTAGCCATTCAAATATTTTAGTTGACTGAAAACAAAAAAAAACAAAAAAAATGTATTTATAAAGAACCTGTGATTGGCTGCGAGCATCTTCGGAGGGAGATTTCTACGTAGTACAAGATGAACAGTTTGCAGCGAGCCCACACCGTTTCAATCTCTTCTACCAAAAACAATAATCCTAAACAAAATAAAATCTAACCCAAATACCCAAAACAGAATCAATTCTAACCCAAAGACCCTAGCTCAAACAAAATCTAACCCATATTCTGTTTTTATTACCAGACTTTTTTGAAAAAAAAAAATTTACCAATAGCGGTTTAGACGATCTAAAGTTTGTAAGTGACTGGCTTGCCAATGGATAATGGTCTGACACTCCTACGATTCCTCTCTCAATCTCTTTTTGTCTATAGCTCTTTATAGTTACCTACACTCATTTGTATATTTAGTGACTAAATGATTTGGTTTCTTTTTATTTCTATACGGTAAAATAGTGTTTTTCATTGAGTCATAAAGTTTAGCGTTGGGCAAACAAAACAAAAACAGAAAATCCTTGAGCAAATATTCAAAATCCCACAATTTCACTTCATCTCTACAAAGAAATTGAAAGATTTAAATCTATTAACGAAAATATTTAACAAAAATAGATCATAAGTATTGGCATTAAGTGAATAAAAATTATATTATAACATAAAAAATAAAATTTACAAAATGGAAACATAAGAATAGAGTATTTTAGAAGACTACCTTTTGTGATCCACTCTCTACATCTTTGCAAAATTGAACCACCAAGTTAGAGTCCTGTAGCGGGACAACAATAAAACATAAAACCATCTAGATTTGAAAATCTATGAATGGCTTATTCAGATATACATAAGACATTTGGACTTTATAAATCATTAGCTTTATATAAGGACATTACCTTCCTTTCATATATACAATCAAAATACGTGAACACACCGAGCAATAAGTTTTAATGGGTCTAAACTTTAAACAATGAAAAACCATAAAACAAACCTTTTTTTTTCTCATTCATCTCCCAATGCGTTGCCGCCAAACGATGCAAACTTCCTTTTCCGAGGTTTGTAAGCCACTAAGAGCTTATCTACTAATTTAAATCCTACTTTGCCAATTGCATTTAAGAATGCTAACCGTGGCATCTAAGTGTGTGTAGGAAATGGTATCCCTAGAGCTGAAGGATGAATTCTGTCGCCTTGTGAATGATTTCTGAGAAACCTGAAAGCACAATAACTCATCAGAACAAAATAAATAAATATCATAAATAGAAAAGAAAAAAAAAAGTTGAAGTCATATGGACTTACCCCTCCGTGTGCAAAAGCAATGGCCATAGAGGCATATATGAGACATATAACTTTTCATTAAGCAACACCTATCAAGGTTTGCAGCAAATTCAAGAAACTTCATTCAAAATGAAGCAAGAACCATCCCAAATTACAATGAAGGAAGTCCATAACTTAGAGACAAACAGTAGTACAAAAATGAGAAACCCTAGTGAATGGGCAGAGATTAACAAAATAAAAATAAAAAGGTAGAGGAAAGTATCAAACCTTGGTGGTGGCGTTGATAAACATCAAAGATTGAGGGAGCAGACGATGGCACGCGATAGAGAGAAAATGAGCAGTAAGCAATCTGACAATTTGTATGAATTTCAAGTAATATTAATTTATTCAACAATCTAACAACTCTGATTAGATAAGTTTAATTATACTTTTAGCAATATATAAAAGTATATCTTATCATTCGGCAATTTTGTAAATTATCAAATAAATTTAAATTGATTGAGAATGGTTTAGAATAATATTATACTGTGATGTTATAGTTCATAATATAATATATTAAAATTGATAAGATGTTTACAGTTAGTGTAAATTTAATAATATTATAAGCAATAAATTTATAAAATTATGAACTATCAGATTTTTCATAATTTATTCACCAATGAAGGATAATTACCAATCAAAGTAAGATGCTTATCCACAAATTAGCTTTGCAATGCCTCTACTCTCCTTTGCACTATTCTTCCTGGCAAAATTTGGTAAATAGTACATTTTTCAGAGAAAAAAAATTGGTGCCTAGCACGTGTTTGAACTTATTTAGTTAGTTGGACTGTTTTTGGAACTCGAGTTCCATCTCAAAATCGACTTTAGTAAACTCGAGGTCCGACCAATATAAGTCTGACGTGGAATTAAAATTTAAAAAAAAAAAAAAAAAAAAAAAAAAAAACCACATGGAACTCGAGTTCCATGCAGTTAAAAAACATTACCCAGATGGAAATCGAGTATAGTAAACACGAGTTCCGTTATTTTTTTTAAATGGAAAGCAAGTTTAATAAACTCAATTTCTAGGGCACTATACCCCAAAAATTTTGATTTTCCCCAGTAGTCACAGCGTCCCTCTCTCTCTCCTGTCTCTCTCAGTCACACATCATCTAAATACACCAACGTGTCTTCACGGCGTCCCTCTTGATTTTCCCAGTAGTCACAGTGTCCCTCTCTCTCTTCGGTCTCTCTCAGTCACACATCCTCTCTCTCGCTCCGGTCTCTCTCAGTCACACATTCCTCACGTTCCTGACCTTGGCCATGCCTGCAAGGTAAGTCTAATTTTTAAGCTCATTTTCATTGTTATGCTTGTAATTAATAACTGGGTTTGTTTACTAAACATATTTTAATGTTGGGTTTATGCTTGGTCACATAAATAATAGGGTTTAGATTCTGTGATTCAGATTCTGGTAATGTTTAATTTTAGTTTAATTTGTAGTTTATGCTTGAATTTCTTCATTAGGGCCTTTTGGTTTGCTAATTTCCTTCTGAGGTTGGTTTAATTTTATGATTTTTTTTCTTTACTTTTTAGTTTTATTGGCCTGTTTGCTGTCTTCAATTTTTTTTGTGGTGACCAACCAAAACATGAATTATATTTATTTATAGAAAAAAAAAAAACGATGCTTACAATTCTAATTAAAAGTGTCATTATCCAACATCACTTATAGTAGTTATGGAGGACCTACTGCATAAGTATCATTAGAATAACCCAAATTTGATAATGTGACAAAAAATCATACAGCACTAGAGAATAAGTCTAGGATTTTAGCATATAGGCTTGTGGGGTTCTTGTATTTCATCTTTTTTTTTTTTTTTGGGTCAGCTATGGATCCTTAAAAGATTATGTAATGTCAGCCATATGCATTATTTTCGATTATTACTTTGATTATTGAATGTTGTAAATTTAAAGGATTTTAGTCGATATTTTATATTGTATGGTTTAAAATAAATCCTGTGTCTTTTCTTTTTCCTCTCATACTTGGCTCATTTATGCATATATCTTGTGTCTTTTCTTTTTCCTCTCTTTTATTTCTAATTGATGTGATTTAAAAAAATTTTGTAGCATGACGATAGATCCTGGGCCCATTGATTGTAGCGTTTTGACGGAATAAGTGAATCATCAATCTAAGTTACTTTGGAACCCTAGAGGCCAAGTAAAAATTTTCACATAATGGTATTTGGTGATTTATTAACTTTTTTGTGAAGTGATAGAAGAAACCTAAAATTGATTCAAAAATAAACTTCTAGATTATACTATTGTTTTTGGATGTTGAGTTGTTGTTTAATGGCATATTACGTATAAAATATTTATCTATTGTTATAATTTGCAAGATCCTCCTAGCACACTAAATTGTCAATGTCGCCATGAAGAGTTGGCATGTCAAGATCCTATGGTAGATGAGCGTGTGATTGGCATAGTGAGGATGCTTATTTTAGAGCGTCTGCACATGGTCTCGTCCATAAAGCTTGATCATGCATTGATCACTGCATTTGTAGAGCGATGGCGCCCAGAGACCCATTCTTTTCAACTTCCACATGGTGAGATGACGATCACACTACAAGATATGGAAGTTATAATGGGGATGCCCATCGAGGGTGAGGCAATGGTTAGGTTCACTAAAAGAACTTGGAAAATTGTGTGTAATGAAATGTTTGGAATTCAAATTCCAGATGAAAATAAAACCATGCTAGATGGTCAAAGGATTCAAATAAAAGTGCTTGTTGACCAAATTGCACAACCGCTGCCTCTGGATGCCAATGAGTTGCAGGTTCATCAGCATGCTTGCTGCTATGTACTAGCCCTACTAGGGGATATGGTATTTGTTGACAAGTCCGAAGATAGGGTCCACCTCATGTGGTTGGAGTTCATGGAGAACCTTCATAATCCACCTAAGTATAGTTGGGGGTAGTGCAACCCTATCATGGTTGTACAAACAATTGTGCAAGGCAACCAAAAACATGACAAAGCAAATTGGTGGAGAATTGATTTTGGTCCAATTATGGATATATGCCAGATTCCCACATATGTCCCCACAAAAGGTGCCCCCACCAGAGGGTGTTTATGGTCTACCACCACCACCAATTCCTCTTGTCATGAAATAAGTATATATTGCACAATTATTGTGCTATCATTAGATGTATCATGCCACAATCGTTTTATCATTCTAGTTTTACGTAAATGACTAATGACCATGCTATGTTACGTGCTTGTAGGTGGGCAGGGGCTAAGTGTACAAAGAACACTCCCACGCACGTGCTTTCCACATATCGCAAACAACTTGCCACAACACGGCCCGACCAGGTATAATACTTGTTTTTATATAACACTTATATCAATTTATGTCTTTGAAATTACACCCATTATAATCAAAATCATAAAAAAGTATTTCATTACCAACTATTGTACTAGTTATGCAAATTATGAGAAAATTGCTTAACGTGGTTGCTTTTGTTGGTGGCTACTGTAGGTTAAATGGGAGCCATATGTGGATGAATTGAGCAGCCTTCCTCCTAATTTTCGCATCGAGGGAAGTAACGTGTGGAGGTCGAAAGTTCCACTTCTTTTTTTTGGCTTGTAAAGTTCCACCTACCTGATCATGTCCTCTGACAATTTGGGCTAAAGTGGGAACAACCCGAAGATGTTGATACTAATCACGAATTGCATAAAATAGATGCAAGGGGCAAGGTAAAAAAAAATTTAAGGGTGGAACATGCAGTCCATATTCATAAATGGAATAATCGTTTTGAGTACGTCTGTCATGCAGAGAGGATAGAGGAGGTGATGTCACATCATCATCCATACATGGTGTGATATCATAGGATCACTTGACTATATATCGACCGCAATAGCGCTAAAATGGAAATATTGGTCATGTGTACAAATTTATTTTGTTTTGCAAGTTGTGTTTAATGTCATGTCTATGTCCTATGTAATAATGCCCGTGATTTAATAACAGATTGCCAACCAACTGGGTATCCTTAACTAGTTTAATGAAGACTCTGAAGAATACAAGTTCATCAAGAAAGCCCTTGAGGATGTGGATGAGGTTGATCACATAGATGTGTCAGCCAGTGATGAAACAGCAAACCATACTTGAAACAGCAGATGTAGGGCCCAGTACAGCTCAGCTACTCTGGTGCATACACGTCGTAGACGTGCCCCCATTCCTCATCTTGCCACTAAAACCCTTGATCCACCCTTGTCCACCACTCATGACACAACCAGGCCTCCCATGCCACCCATCCCTCCCATTGACACCGAATCTCCCTTGTGGTTTACCCATGCTAGATTCGAGTCCTCCCCACACACCACCACCGTTGACCACAACTCGCCCATAGCCCTATCCTATAGCTCTCCCCAGACAGTGATACCCACCCCTAGCCTTCAAACACCCCAAGTTAAGCTAATGTCTACCAGCCCGAGTCATACACAATTGCCTCCTACCTCCTCCTCTCCCTTCATACATGTTGCACAAGCGACGCAACCACATGATGGACACATTGAGCAGGGGCAACGTGATCAAGCTGAGCAACCACACGATGCAAATGATCATACTCCACCTAAACAGAAATCGACTCGCACCATCTAACCAAAGAGATGTGGCACAGGTTCCCACCTGGTATTCCAAGTGCTTTATTGTTATTTTAATATCATCTATTTTTCGTGGTTCAATGTGCATGAATTTTTTTGTTTGTATAAGCTTACAAATGATTTTATAAGCAAGTTAGAGCTCCAAATGAGTCATTAGAGCAAGTTGCAACTCCAACTGATAGAAACACTCACCCTACAACCAGACAGTACACTAGGCGTGACCAGAAAAGAAGTAAACATGGGGAGGGTGCAGCCTAAAGAAGATATTTTTTGAAAAGATGTGGTTTTTGCATTTTCCTTGATTTGAATGGTCTCTTTAATTTCTTGCATTATCTCTTTAAAGTGAAAAGCATCTTATTTGTTACAATGCAGTTATTTGTTTCACAAGAAAAAATGGGGGAAAAAAGAAAGAATTTTACTTTATAAGCGTATGGGATTATTGATTAACTTGGCAGATTAGTGTAGCTTTCCTTTGTTTTACTTTGCTGCATGCATTTCACTTTCAAACTTCAGTACATTCCAAGAATCATCTTTTGAAGCATGATCCATGGTTTTTGTGAATATGTTGTGGGAATTTTGAAGTGGTTTTGGTATATGCCCAAAAGAAGAGGAATATAGAGGCTATCAATCACATGGAGCAATACAAGATTTTGGAGCAAATTAGTAAAGGAGCTTTTGGTACTGCTCTTCTTTTTCTCTGTATGAGTACGGCTTCTTTTTCTTTGTAGTAGGATCCTTATTGAACTTGAGTTCAACTTCCTTAAGGCAATCAAATATTTTATCAAGTTTGCTAAACTTGAGTACCATTTAAAAAAAAAAAAAAAAAAATTGCCTGCTAGGAACTTAAGTTTGCTAGACTCGAGTTCCAAGCGGGTAAAAAAAAAATCCACCATGAACTCAAGTGCAATGCCTTCAGGCATGACCTCAAACCAGACCTGACACCCTTCCATGTTCCTATCTTTTTTAGCTAAAGCATCAACAACAAAATTATAAGTACGGTGCACATGAATGAAATCAAAGAACAGGAAAGATGAAACTAAAGGTTGAATAACCACTGAAAAGTCTTAAAATGCCCAAATTATATCAAATTTCAATTACATAACATCCTATCTACCTAAAAAAAAAACACCACAATCATCCAAAATTCTTAGGAGCCCTGTGTTCAAGTGGGATAAAAAAGAAGCATAAATGCAAATTGAATTTTCCAACCTTTTTCAGTCACTCAAAAGTCGCCATTAATAAGGCCTTTCACCCATTATTCCTTCTCAACATCCAGCATGCTCAAGAAAACATCTATTAGTTCATGTTGACAAGCAATCAATTTAGTTGCCTTGCGACGCTCCTTAGTTGTAAGGTCAGGTAGTTTCAGTAAAAACCTCATTGATTTTGGACCTGCTTTCAGCTGCTACTGCTCCAATGACTGCCTTGCTAAAGTTATCTGATGCATCCTTTAACTAAGCAGCAAGAATGATTGTAACTTCTTTCATCGCTTCTACCATATTATCTTCACCACTTTGAATTCTTTTTTTCTTTTTTTGAGCATTCTGTTCTTCCCCATTACTGCCAGGGGTGGGAATTTGTTTGCAATCCACATCTTCATGAATATCATCTAATTTGTCATCATTTTTCTCTGCTTCTAGTTCTGCAACATCTATAGGTGCTTGAGAATCTTTACCAATAGCATGGTCTTTTGCATACACAATGCAAAGGTCTTCATAGTGTGGAAATGATTTGTTTCTACAAGCAACTACCCCCTTATGACTCTACAAAACAATTAACAAAAATATGAAAATGGAAACATAAAATTAAATAAATTATGTTAAACCAAAATAGATAAAAATAAATGGATCTATAAGATGGTGAACTTTTACCTGCACATATGCATCTCATACATCATTTTCAGCAACAACACACTTCCTCAGAATGTCCCATCCAAACCCATTTGTGTTAGGCCCAGTCAACATTTCATGGATAACTTGAAATTCTCTTTTCAAAGTCCTCAATCTTAACTCAATATGTGGTTTTGCTCTTAACCCAGCATTTGGTAATTTGTTAGAAATCTTTCTTTCCAAGATTTTCAAATATCTGGGTTTAAACTTATTTTCAAGGTTACCTTCTTTTTCATGGTGATATTCTACCAAAGCCTCCACTAGGTTTATATCTTCAGCAGGAGTCCACTTTCGTTTAGAAGGATCGTGAGAATCAAGTACAGTTGTTTCCATATCTCTCCAAATACTAACAATAAAATGGCAAGATGATAAAATAATATGCAAAAGTTTAGACACACATAATAAACAGTTTAACACCAATGCAATAAAAAAATTTATTAACTCAAGGAAACAATACATGAAAAAGTCACAAATCAAAGTATTATATTATTAAACTATATTTCTCTCCTATTTCTCCATGTATTAAACATTTCATTTGCCAAATTGGTTCTCCACACACTCCTTTCATTTGAAGTCTCAATATGTGTTATTGGGTCACCATTAATTCCTTCTGTCAACTACTCATCATTATCTAATTCCTCTTCTACTGGGTCCACATGCATCACTCTCCTTATGAAGTTATGGAGAAGGCAACACGCCATAATAATCTGATTTTGTGTCTTAATTGGGAAGAATGAAGGACTCCTAAGAATAGCCCATCGTATTTTAAGCAATCCAAAACATCTCTCTATAACATTCCTAGCTAAAGAATATTTCATATTAAAGAACTCTCCTAGGGTTCTTGGTTGATGATGTCCATCTCTCCAATCATTTAAGTGATATCATTTTCCTCTATATGGGGCAAGAGATCCCTCACCATTTGTATAGCCAGCATCAACAATATAATAATAATTGTAATGTCTTTAGTATAATGGGAATAAAAAAATTTTAAAAAAATAATAATATAATTAGTAGGCAACCTATTTCTCTTACCATGGGGAACTTTTAATCCATTCCTCCTACTTACTACATTCTGAAGCACTCTACCATCAGCAGCAGAGCCCTCCCAACCAGGCAAAACATAAATAAATTGCATGTCTTGTGAGTAAACTCCTAGTACATTTGTGGCAATCTCCCCCTTACGATTTAGGTACCTAGGTTTGTCTTCTAAAATGCACTCTCACCCTAATATATGTTCCATCTAATGCACCTAAACAATTATGTAGTTACAACCAAAAAAAAAATGAAATCAACAAATTATTCAATATTTCTACTTCATAACTTGAAAAGAAAATTCACGTTGTTGGATACCTTAAACCATTTCCATCTCTCATCTAAAGAATTTTCTGGAACTGGCTCTAGTTTCTTAAATAGCTCTCCTTGTAAATGTATGATAGCATGTAACACATTTTAAAAAATTAAAAGGAGTCGGGCAATAGGTATGGAAAAAAAATTAAAAGGAATCAGGTAATAGGTCTGGAAAAGAAATCAAATTTAAAAAATAGAAGAAAAAAATGCACTAGGAAATTTGTGGAGCTTAGCAAAAAAGTCAGAGGTTTTGGTTTTATATATATATATATATATATATATATATCTCGATTAAATATAAAAGCAAGAAAATATTTTAGTAATATTATCAAAACTATCATAATAATAATTAGGATATCATTCAAACCTAATAGAGTTTTATACAACGTAATTTAACTACTTTCATAATTAAGGTAGAAAAGAAATCATTCTTGAATTAACTTATTTAATTAGAAAAGAAATCTTTCTTTTCACTTGGAGTAAATGGTAAGGCTTTTGTTACTATCTCCTATGAATTTGATTCCAATTGTTTAGAGGAGGAGACTCCATAATTACATATACACATGTTGATGCCCATTTTTGACAAAAAGGCCCAATGGCATAAGAAGCCCAATAATATGAAAAAAGGTAGAGAAAGAAAAATGTTAGGTTCTAAGACTTTAGAAACTAATGTATTAGAACTTCAATATGTATTATGCTAGCAAACCATGATCAAAACATAGACTCTAGGTTTAGGCTTGCTCAAAGTGTGATTTAATGTAAAATTGGAATCGAGTGATTGCAGGATTTATTGGACAAAATCTGCAAGGCTCGATCGAACGAAACTCGTGCAGATTTAATTTTCTGCAGAAATTCCAATTCAGCCCAAGCTTATATGACATGTAGGGTTTTGTGTTTCACTCCAAGTATAAAAGGAAAAACCCTAGCTACGTTTTAGAGGTCTTTGGAGAGTTGTGTGTTGAATCTTCTATGAGATCCAGAGGTATTTACCTTTATACACACACATTGAGTTGTTAAGATCAAGATTTGCGTCAAGAACTTGATGATCTCTTCAGTTGCTGCACAAAGAACTTTAAAGAAAATCTGAAACCTTTGAGTAGAGTCTCAAAGTCATAAGTAGGAGAACTTGTGGTTGCTGCATATCAAAGAAAGAAATAGTCCGTGGACTCGAAGCTGTCACGTGGTCTTGATAGTAAGTTTTCTACTCGAGGTGGCAATAGGATGTTAGTGGTCTAAGTTCTATTATAAAAACTTCAATTCTTTCATAGTGGATCTGTTTGTACCTTGAGGATAGCTAGGTTAAATCCTCCCCAGGTTTTTTACTGGTTAGGTTTTCCTAGGTCATCATATCGTGGTGTACTTTATATTTTCGCTTTATTTGCACGATATGATATTATTGTGTTAACCTAGAACTGAATAATTTATCTAAGTAATCACTTAGCTAAATAACTAGGTTAAACAACTTGTGTTAAGGGGTCTAAAAACGAACAAAAACAACAAAGTAGAGACCATTGAGCCCGAATGGCAGAAATAATGGTCCACAAGCACACAAAGTAGTAAAGTGGCCCCAAAGAAAGCAAACGGGCCTAAGGAAGCCCAAAAGAATGAAGTAGTAAACCTATGGGAATCATGTGAAATAGAAAGAAAGCAAAAAGGGGCCGGAGTAGCCTAAAGAAAGGAATTGGTAAATGGGATTAGTTCGAAGGACAATAAACCCAAAGGTAAAGGATGTGGTAATTGGGCTAGGAAAGCCCAAAAGATTTAGCAAGAGCCTATGGGAATGTAAGAAGTAAGAGAGAATGAAATGGGCCAAGGATGCCCAAAGAATGAAACGAGCCGAGGACACCCAAGGGATAAAATGGGTCGGGGAAGCCTGAGATGTTATATGAATTGACCCAGCAAGAATGCTAGGAAGGAATAACATGTGAAACTGGCACGGTAGGCACTTCAGCCCACAAGTGCATAAGTAGTAAAGTAAACAAGGGTAAATGATATCATATAGGAACAATGCAGTGGCATGGCAAGAGTACCAACCATCCTACAATTAAGAGGTGAAAAGAGACATGGGCCGAATTAAAGAAGAAAAAGCCTATGCCTAGGCAATGCTCTACCCAAAGAATGAAGACCCAAGAACTCATCCACGCCACAAGAGTTAAACAAGCACCAAAGCATGCAGCAAATTCAGACAAACCTATAGGCAATAGCAAATGCATGAATGCCAAAAAAGCAATGAAATCATATGGAAGTGGAGTACGCACACAAGGCTCAGGCACCACCTACTTGTACCCAACCAATACAGGGGAGGTGGGCCACGGGTCTGAGGTAAGAAAGGGTGTCCTCTGGCAGTGGGGAGAAGAGGTGAGCCTATTTTGAAGTTCCCACTCAAACTCTTTTGGGGGAAATGTCCTGCTAAGATAACATACTACCTAAAAGAGGCAAGCATGAGCTGGAATCACTAGGTGCATGCTATAGGGGTTGCTAAGAGAGAAACCCAGCCTTTATCCAGATGGGAGTGTGAAAGGAAGTAGAAAACAAAACAAAAACTACTTTTTTCTAGGAATGAGGCATGGCACGGCCAACACAGTGTAGTGGTGGTGGCTGGGTAGCCAGCAGACCAGTGGGCAGTCCTGGAAGGACACCCACAACAAGCCAAAAGAAGTTAAAGAGTAAAAATAGTAAATCTTGTCATAGCAAGCAATATAAAAGGCCATAGAGGTGAACAGTAAACAACAACAGAGGAACACAAAAAAAAATTAAAAAAAAAATAAGGAAAACAAGTAAGGAAATATAGAAAACAAGAAAACCAAGAGTAAAGAAGAAAATATGAGTTATAGGGGTAAAAGCATGTACCAATAGACTACCCACTTCTCTCCCTCTCGATAGCCCACTCTCAAGCAAGTCAAAAATCTAAGATCAAGCCACTTAGGTCCGTTTTCCAAAGTGAGTAACTTCTACAGCAGGATTCTCCTCTGAGGTTACCCACACTGGAGATTGGTTCCTTTCTTAGACTTGAATCTACCAAGGGGTCAAGTCTGTTCCTTTAGCAGAATAATCTTCCTTTCTTTTGTAATGGTTCATTAAGGACTAACATAACTTTCTTATTATTAATTTATTCCTGCTGTAATCACGTTATCATACTTCTCCTTTGTGGAATGGTTCAAATATTATCATTGTTAGTAGAAAATATTTTAGTTAAAGTACTTTAGTTATCCTGTTGTATTATATTTTTCCTGCTATAATGTTTGGTAACAGTATTTCCTACTGTGGGCACATGACGCACCCAAGATTCTTGACAAGGCTCTAAATTGCACACAAGCTGGCCTAAGTAGTGTTTCAATTAGGCTAGTCCTGACACTCCTACCCAGAATCATAGGACCATAGTGCGGTAGGAACAATCCAGCCGAAGATGCAAAAAAGGCCCACCACGTTTAAATTGGCGACTTCATTAGAGATTTGGAAAAAGACAGGGAAAGCAAATAAAACCCTCACAAGTTATGCCCACAAGGTCAAAAACGACGTGAAACATGAGTGTCATGCCCTCACAGGCTAAATCAAGGCCAGCTGCGCCCCACTAGCACCAACCCAATCAGGCAAAAGGTGTTAACGAAACGGGGGCTGGGCCGCAACAGCAACAAAGAACTCCTGCTGACAATACCAACTTTTTTATTGAAGTGCTGCAATCCATGCAACATTCCCAATAACAGCTAATGGAAGAGATTCGCCAGATGAAGGCGGACAAGACAAAAAAGAAAGGAAGCCAACATGACCCAGAGCATGCGGCAGACAAGGAAGAAACCCCCGTAAGGGGTGGCCCACAGAACGCAAAACAGGGTTTCGTAACATGGCTGAAGTTGTAGAGCTTTTAGAGCAAGAAAGGGCCAAAGTGCCCAAGGAGAGATTCTATACACAAAGGCCTCCTTATCCGCTGAGGATACTCAACAAGCCATATCCTGAGAGATATGAACCGCAAACTTTTGTACAATACGATGGTAGAAGGGGAAGTGCTGTCGAGGATTTATGTCTTTGAGAGTTTTCCAAATTCCTATGTGACTGAGCATACACCTGGTACACTGGTTTGAAACCAAGATCAATCCCGACGTGGGACGATATGGTGGATGTATTTTGCACCAAATATTTTTATGGAGAAAAAACAGTAATGGTTGCAACTTTGCAAGCAACCAAGCAAGGAGTGGCGAAGACGTGATGGAGTACACTAAAAGGTTCAGGGACATAGCCTTCGACTGTTATGATCACTGTGAAGAAAAGACATTGGTGGACATGTGTATGGGCAACATGATTATGGAGTATAGAGCTGTCTTGGAGAACCTGGAAATTTCCCAATTCGCGCAACTATAGCATAAAGCCAGGAAGAGCACCCAATCAGTAAGGCCAGGTTCTGACAGGCTCAAAAAGCGAAAATCTGTGCCATAGGCTATGGCGGTATCTACCAAAGAAAAGAAGAGCAAATCAGATGGGAGGGAGTACGAGACTCCCCTGCCACTACCATGTACACCAAAAAAGCTAGATGTGCTCTTGGATAAATGGATTACAGATGTGGTCTTCAAGCCCAATCAAGTTTCCAAGGAACCCACTAAAGAAGAGCGAAGGGACCCACATTTCTGTCATTTGCATAATTATGTGCAACACCCTTGCACAGAATGTTGAGCGCTCCGTAGATTAGTGCACCGCAGAATCAGAGAGGGGACTCTTGAATTGTTCCAGCCAAAAGTTCAAAGAAACCCACTCCTGAACCACAAGGGAAATAGGGTAGCAACAGTTGTTATTTACGCAGATTCAGGAAAAGATGAAGAAGAAAGGCCAGCGCTGTCTGCCACAACCATTACTACCTTACAGAAAAGTTTTAGGTTTAAGAACCTGTTTGATCAGCTGGAACTCACAGCCAACAAACAAAGAATTGCCACAGAGGCTCTGGTAAGCATTGCCTCAAGGGCAGGAGTGGAATGCTTGGCGGCAAAAATCAAAGCTAATAAAGCCTTCCTATAGGACACTAATAAGATTACTTTTAGCAATGAAGACATAGAGGTAGGCTATTCAGACCACAAGAGACCTCTCTACTTGGCAGCCTCCATAAACCAAATCCTCATTAAGAGAGTTTTAGTAGATACAAGTGCCATAGTGAATCTCATCCCACTTAGCACACTACAAGCAGCAAGAATTTTATAAGGCAAGATCCAAGGATGTCCAATGGAAGTAACGAGATTCAGAGGAAGAGGTGAGTACACCGCAGGCCATATTCAGTTATGGTTGAAAGTGAGGCCACTAGCCTCCTTGGCATGCTTTCATGTAGTGAAAACAAAAGTTTCATACCACATATTATTGGGAAGATCGTTGTTGCACAAACACCGGCTGGTCCCATCTACCTATCATCAATGCGCGAAAGGAAGATTGAATGGCAGGATGATACGAATAACGGCAAACCCGTCACCCTTTGAGCAAGAAAAAGTCCATTTAGTAGAAACCATATTTTATGATGAATAGGCACCATCAAGTGAAAGTTTAATGTCCAAACCACAAGGCACCTTTGTCCCCAGATGGAAAGATATTCAGGATGACCTAGAGCCTTGCCTGAGAGAGCTTCTAATGCGGAGAAAGAAGAGGAAAGAAGCGCCCACTTCAGAATCAAGTGACATGCCACGATGCATCAAGGTTCGAACACCTAACGGTAGGATAGTCTACAAGTTATGAAGGTGCGCGAGGCCCACCTGCAGTATGCGAGGGGGTCCTAGACAAGGGTCACAGCATAAAAGTCTAGTATGCTGTGTAGCCCAAGAAAATACGAAAGAGGAAAGTGACCCGAAAAGTGAAGATGAGATTACTACAGAAAAAGACATGCAAGTAATGGCAAAAGAAAGGTTAGAAGAAGTTGATTTAGGTACAGACCCGCAAAGCCAAGACCTATTTCAATAAGTTCAAAGTTGTTAGAAGGTGAAAAGGCAGAATTGATCCTGCTGCTGAAAGAGTTCAGAGATGTTTTTGCATGGGACTACAGTGAGATGCTTGGGCTAGACCCAGGAATGGTGGTACACAAGCTCAATATAGATCCCCAAGCTAAGCCAATAGGTCTGCCTGCTAAAGTATTTCACACCGAAAAAGAAGAACAGGTAGTGAAGGAAGTGCAAAAGTTGTTGGCTGCTGGCTTCATCAAACCCATCTAGCACCTGCAATGGTTGTCTAACATTGTACCAGTGAAGAAGAAAAACAGGTAGATAAGATGCTGTGTGGACTTAAAGAACATTAATTGGGTGTTCCCCAAAGATGAATTCCCGCTGCGCAACATAGATCTGTTAATAGACTCCGCAGCAGGAAATGCCATGTTTTCCTTCATGAATGGGTTCAGCGGGTACAACCAAATTCGAATGGTGCCAAAGGACGCAGAGAAAACCACTTTCAAAACACCTATAGGTAATTTCTACTACACTATGATGCCCTTTGGGTTGAAAATTGCAGGTGCAACTTACCAGAGCATGATGACCGCCATATTCCACGACATGATGCACCGCGAGTTAAAAGACTATGTGGATGACATAGTCGTGAAGTCAAGGAGACCACGTTAAGGTGTTAAGAAAGGTTTTTGAAAGATGTATACTTTTCAAGTTAAGAATGAATCCACTAAAATGTGCTTTCGGAATGTTTACTGGGAAATTTTTGGGATTCCTGGTCCATAGCAAGGGAATAGATGTGGACCCAGCCAAAGCCATGGCCATAATAACCATGAAACCACTGGCCACAGTGAAGGAGTTGAAGAGTTTCCTAGGGAAGGTTTCCTACATCCGGAGGTTCATCCTTAGTTTGGCATCGATCACCTCCGTTTTTACCAAGTTACTCAAAAAAGGACAAGGCTTCGAGTAAGGAGAGGTGCAACAGGTAGCCTTTCAAAGGCTATAACAGATCATGACAAACCTCCCTATAGTGTAAGCCCCATTCTGCAAAAAGCCACTGCTGCTTTATTTAGCCTCAAGTCCATCTACCATAAGTGCTTTGATAGCTTAAGAAGATAGAGGTAGTATCGAACAACCAGTTTATTATGTAAGTCACACTCTAAGGGATGCAGAAACCCGCTACCCCAGAGCAGAAAGGGCATGTCTGGCAATAGTCTATGCATTGCAAAGGTTGCGTCATTATTTCTTGGCCTACAAGATACACCTAATAACAAAGTCCCATGCAATCAAAGCCCTTCTCTGGCAACCTATCCTCTCTGGAAGGATATCTCAGTAGTTGTTACAATTGTTGCAATATGACTTGAAGGCAAGAACACACAAGGCAATAAAGAATCAGCCCATAGCAGACTTGCTAGTGCAATTTCTAGGAGAAGAGGAATTCCCACTAGATGACGAAGTTCCAGGGTAAGTGACCACCGCAAAAGTAATCGAAGAGCAATGGGTCATGACATTTGACAGCTTTTCCACAACAAACTCGAGGGGTGTAGGAGTGGTCCTTTATCACGAAGAAGGAGAGACTGTGGCACTCTCGTTCAAGTTGGAGTTTCCGTGTTCAAACAATACTGCAGAATACAAGGCCTATCTTACTGGGCTAGCCACAGCCCTCGAGATGGGGATCAAACATTTAAAGGTGATAGGCAACTCTAACTTGGTAGTTTGCCAAGCCAAAGGGAGTTTCTCTTTAAATGAACCAAGTTTGGCTTTGTACCGAACGTTGGCCCAAAAAATGGAAGAAAGGTTTTCTACATTCGAGATAGAGCACACTCAGAGAAGCGAGAATCAGTACGTAAACGCACTGGCCACGTTAGGCTCGCAGATAGCCTTCAAAGGAAGTAGTACCAAAGTCGAAGTCAACAAGCGAAAGGAATCTATTGTTGAAGTACTGCAGGAAAGGTTTCAGAAGAAACAAGAGTGTGAAGAGGATTGAAGGGTTCCTATTAAGGAAGCCCTGTTAAAAGAAGGAGACCTAACAGACTTGAAAACGTTAAAAGACTATGTCCTGACGAAAGGGGAATTGTATTGCAGAATGCCAAAAGGGAATTTGTCAAGATGTGTGGGGCACGAAGAGGTCCGAAGAAAACTAAAGGAGGTGCCTCCTTGAATCCCTCATCAGAAGACAAGTTTGCATCAAGCCCTTGGGTGGCAGAACTAAAAATGGAAGAATGAGTGATCACCAACGAGGAGCCATCCTTCATGGCTTAGGAGAGGGCAATGAAAGGATCATTGGTGGAGATGACAAGAGGAGTAGTAGGAGAAGCGCTCTCAGTCTGAGATATACATGTAGGAGTGACTTCTTTCTGAGGAGTAGGAATCTCGGTAGGAATAGGAACAGATTTACCAACCCTCTCTGTCTGGGTACTCTCCTCAATAGAAACAAGCTTAGGTGGAGGAATTTGAGCCTCGGTAGAAGCTCCTTGTACAACAACAGAAGTAAAGGCCATGGCCTCAGCCACAACATCTGCCCTATCAAAGAAGCCCTCCATAGGCATGCCCATAGCAACAGAAACCTCCCCGCTCGTGGGCTGATAAACAGAAAGGGGCTTGGGATCAACCTAAAAGAAAAAAAGGGAAGGCAGCTGTTAAGGTAGAAGAAATAAATAAACATGCAAAAAAAGGGAGGGAAAGAGAAAACACATAGCAACACGTGGCAATGAAAAAGCATGCGAAGGGAAGGAATGTACATCCAATTCAAGCTCATCAAGTAATATGGGGTGAGTGGCAGAAGTGTCCTCCTTTTACTTAGACTGCCAAAAAAAAAGAGGAGGAGAGAGATGAATGAGTATGCATATAAAGTTAGCCGTACGAAAGCCCACTGAATAAGTAAAATAAAGAAAAGGCAAAGTTTAGAGATAACATACTCTCCTCTCGGTAATGGCAAATGGAGCCGGTGGAGATGTCTTTCTCTTGCTGCCGTGGGTCCTACTAGAAGGAGAAACATCCACGGATGGCCTTGGAACAAAAGGCTTGGGCTTGCTTGCAATAGAGCACCTACTGGAACAGGTACAAGCAGAGTGAGGAAGAGAACCTTCGAGGACTATGTTACCAATGGGAGGAAGGCCACCCTTATAGGGAACGATGTCAGAATAAATCTCAGAAGAATCATCCCCTCTCTTGGTAGACTTGAGCTTAGCAGACCGAGACACCGAACCCTTCTTCGCAAAAGCAAGAAGGTTCACCACCTTCACTTTCTTCTCCCAACCTGTAGGATACTCACCAGCATATAAATACCACCCTTTCTCCTTTACCTGCCACTCAAATATGGCAAACCTACTCTATTTCCTAGCATACGCCACCACGGACTTGGTGGGAAGCAACAACTGCAGGTTGGCAGAAATGATGGCATGAAGACCATCAGGAGGAATGAGAGAAAACACACGGCCACCCAACAACTCTTGCCCAAATAAAGTCATCACAACTTGCCAATACCCACGCATCGCAGCTATGCAAAGACCCTCTCTTTGTGAACCCGGAATGGTGACTGCTATGAAATGCTTACTCCAAAACTCAAAAGCACTAGGCCGTCGAAATGGCTAAACGGAAGTAATGGACTCTAGAATAGTAGAGAAATCATCAGGTATGTCCTGATCCAACCTAAAATGCCTCCTCACTCTGTTGGCAAAATAGTGAACAAGGCGAACACCCTCGTTAATAAGTTAAGGTAGCCACCCAGCATTAGTGGCTACCAAATACGTAATCTCCTTCTCATCAAAGGCAGTCAACGAGGTGGTGGTCCCAGCAATGTCAGTAAAGAAGCCCATAACTAAATCAGAACATGTAAAGCCAGTGCCCAAATTCCTGTATGCCCTCCAACAAAAGCCAACTCCTTTATCAAAAAATTCAACGACAGGATACCCAAACGGCTTCAACCCAACCCAGTAGTAAGCCGATGGAAAATCAGATACAAAACGACCACAAAAATTGGTAATAACCTTCAGACAAGAATGGTACTTCTCTTTGGCAAAGTAGATAGACTTGCACTTAGCCAAGTGCCTAGCACAGCCCTCCCACAACAAATGCTGCAAAATTGTAGTGTGGGCAGAAGTAGTAACTATGTGGTAGGAGCTGCCTACCTCTCATCACTCTACAAAATATCTAACTGCACATATAGATGACCCAGAAACATAAAGGCCAATGGCAGACTTACCCTAGCAAAAATCTTTATGGCTAATTGGAAATAGAGAGGTTTTATAGCATAATGAAGGTGAGAGCAAAAAATAAACTTACAAAGCCAAAATGCAACAAAGGTCGCACAATGGACTGCATCAAAAGCCCTAGAGAAAGCCCCAACCTAATGTGATAACTTCACATTGCCACTCATCCCTTTCTTCAACTCGGCCTCCTTCTCGGTGGAAAGCTTAATATTGCTCGGGTATACATCACCAAGAATAAGCAACAACAGTTGGTTCGCCACATCCTCCAAGGTCATAGTGATCTCGCCGCAAGAAAGAAAGAAGGTACGGGTGGCGCTACACCATCGATGGACCAAATGACGAAGGTTGAACAAGTCCCTATAGTTGGTTAAGCAATGGGATGAAACAATGGCCTTCAACATGCTGGCCCGTCGTAACGCCACCATGAAACCCGTATCGGACAACTCTTCGTCTACCCACTCGTTCCAACCTAAAGAGGTACCCGACCTAAATTCAAAGAGGATAGGCACGGGAAGCAATTTCCCTTGGCGTATATCAAGATCGAAAATGGAAGAAGCCAAAGGGACTCAAGACACCTCCATATCGCAATGGCAAATGTAGAGCCACACACAGCCCACCGGCGGAGGGAGATAATCACCGGGTACCACAAGAAAATGAGTGTAGGCATTATACCACGGATTGATGAAGGGAGGGCACTCGCTATTTGAGTCGCAACCCCCTTCCTCCTCTTCGGAACAGTTCAATTCAGAGAGGGGAGCCTCTTTGCCCATGGTTTTGGCAGAAGGATCATTAGCGACAACCTCCCTTCCCTTACGGTGAAAAGAAGCCTCGTCTTTCACTGGCCTCATAAAGGATTATCTAATTGAAGAAGATCGGTGGAGAGGTTTTGGAAAATGAGACACAGTGCGAAGAAGGGAATGAAAAAGGCATTCTGAGTGAATGATGGGAAAGGGAATAAGTTTAAGTATTAATGACAATAAAGATGACATGAAAGGATGCAATGGGTCAGCTGTCAAAAGAAGTATCGTATTAATCAAGCAAAGCCTGTGTTTCAGAATAACTACTAAACTGGGAAATTCAAAGAGACAACACTATTCATAGTAAGAAAGAAAATAAGGCGGGACCCACTGTTCAAAAAACTCGTAAAAAAGAGAGAGAGAGAGAGAGAGAGAGAAGAAGAAGAAGAAGACTTTCTATTTGCATATGAACCGCAGGAGCAATTCATATGCTCAAGGGGCTCAATGTTGATGCCCATTTTTGGCAAAAGGGCCCAATGGTATAAGAAACCCAATAATATGAAAAAAGGTAGAGAAAGAATAGAACAAAGTAAAGACCATTAGGCCAGAACGGCAGAAATAATGGTCCACAGGCCTAATGAACTAGTAAACCCATTGGAATCTTAAGAAATAGAAAGAAAGCAAAAAGGGGCCGGAGTAGCCCAAAGAAAGAAATTGGTAAATGGGATTGGTTCAAAGGCCAATAAACCTAAAGGTAAAGAATGTGGTAATTGGGCCAAGGAAGCCCAAAAGATTTAACAAGAACCCATAAGAATGTAAGAAGTAGGAAAGAATTGAATGGGCCAAGGATGTCCAAAGAATGAAACGGGCCAAGGATGCCCAAGGGATAAAATGGGCCAGGGAAGCCCGAGATGTTATATGAATTGACCCAGCAAGAATGGTGGGAAGGAATAACTTGTGAAACTGGCATGGCAGGCACTTCAGCCCGCAAGTCCAGAAGTAGTAAAGTAAACAATGGTAAATGATATCACAGCAAGAACAATGCAGTGACGTGGCAAGAGCACCAGCCAACCCACAAATAAGAGGTGAAAGGAGACATGGGCCAAATTAAAGAAGAGAAAGCCCATGCCCAGGCAATGCTTAGCCCAAAGAAGAAATGAGATACAAAGAATGAAGACCCAAGAACTCATCCATGCCACAAGAGTTAAACAAGCACCAAAGCATGCAGCAAAGTTAGACAAACCTGCAGGCAATGGTAAACGCATGAATGCCAGAAAAGCAATGGACTCATATGGAAGTGGAGCACGCACACAAGGCTCAGGGACCACCTACTTGTACCCAGCCAATATAGGGGAGGTGGACCACGAGTCTGAGGTAAGAAAGGGAGTGGTCTGGCAATGAGGAGAAATAGGGAGCCTATTTTGGGGATCTCGCTCAAACTCTTTTGGGGGAAATGTCCTGCTGGGATGACATAAAACCCAAAAGAGGCAAACATGAGCTGGAATCACTAGCTGCATGTTATAAGGGTTGGTAAGAAAGAAGCCTAGCCCTTATCTAGATGGAAGTGCAAAAGGAAGTAGAAAACAAAACAAAAACTACTTTTGTCTGAGAATGAGGCATGGCACGACCAACACAATGTATTGGTGGTGACACCCCCTACAAGCTAGTGGTGACACCCCAATCGACAAACCAATGGGCAGTCCTGAAAGGACACCTCAACAAGCCAAAAGTAGTTAAGGGGTAAAAATGGTAAATCTTGTCATAGCAGGCAATATAAAAGGCCATAAACGTGCACAGTAAACCATAATGAAGGAACACCAAAAAAAAAAAAAAAAAAAAAAAAAAAAAATGAAAACAAGGAAACAGAGAAAACAAGAAAACCAAGAGTGAGAAAGAAAATATGAGTGATAGGGGTAAAAGCATGCACCAATAGACTACCCACTTCTCTCCCTCTCAATAGCCCACTCTCTAGCAAGTCAAGAATCTGAGATCAAGCCACTTAGGTCCGTTTTCCAAAGTGAGTAACTTCTACGGCAGGATTCTCCTATTAGGTTACCCACATTGGAGATTGGTTCCGTTCTTAGACTTGAATCTGCCAAGGGGTCAAGTCTGTTCCTTTAGTAGATTAATCTTCCTTTCTTTTGTCATGGTTCATTAAGGACTAACATAACTTTCTTGTTATTAATTTATTCCTGCTGTAATCACGTTATCGTACTTCTCCTTTATGGAATGGTTCAAGTATTATCATTGTCAGTAGAAAATATTTTAGTTAAAGTACTTTAGTTATCCTGTTGTATTATTTTTTTTCCTGCTATAACGTTTTGTAACGGTATTTCTTGTTGTGGGCATGTGACGCACCCAAGATTCCTACCAACGCTCTAACTTATGCACAAGCTGGCCGAAGGAGTGTTTCAATTAGGCCGGTCCTGACTCTCCTACCCAGAATCATAGGGCTGCAGTACAGCAAGAGCAATCTAGCCCAAGATGCAAAAAAGGCCCACCACAACACACTAATTAAAGAACTTTTAACCTTATTACTATGACCAATTTTGACTCAATGTTTCAAGAGGAGAAAGATCCACGAACTTATAACGTTAGTACTATGACCAATTTTGACTAAATGATAGGCTGAACCAAGTCTATCATGAACAACTCGGGCTCAACTTGATAAAATCTCGTTCATGTTTGTTTGTTTATAAATAAGTCAAGCTTGAACCTTAATTTTAGGTTTGTTTAATAAAAAAGTCGAGCCCAAGCAAAAAAAAAAAAAAAATTCACGAGCAAGCTCATGAGTTATAAGGCTTAATACAAAACAATTCAAACACAATCTCATTTATAAGTTTATATGTGTTAGCTAAATATACTCATTACACATATCTAATGACATGGCCAATATAGGACCACTACCCATTATCTTTTTTTTTTTTTTCCTTTCCTTTAAACTGACCAAAAACCACTTTAGATTTTAGTTACATTTAAAAATAAATTAATTAATTAAGTGAACCACATATGATCCTTCCCCATCAATCATCTTATGTAAATTTATGAAACATGTTAGTATTTTCTCATCCATAATAGTTACAAACAAGTATTTTTCTAGTTCTTCACCATCTAATGTGAATGTAAAAATTGCATTTTGAACAATTGTTGAAGTTGTTGACAAAGAATGATGAATAAATGAATTTAATTATGTAAATTTTTAATTTGAATAATCGCTAATCATAAAATTCGATGCATGATAAAATAAGTATACTATTTTTTTTTCTTAATTTTAGATATTTAAGCATTTGATTGATAATGTAATTTTCTTAGATCTTAAGCTCAAAAGCTTAACCTGAGCTCGAGTTTGAACTTAATATTAAGCTTGAGCTTGGCTTGACTAATTAATCCAGCCAAGCCAAGCACCTCAAGCTTTTTGGTTTTTTCATGAGCTCAAGTTCAAACATTATTTTTAGGCTTGTCATGAGCTCGAGCAAATCTTGAGCTTTTGACTTTTCCCAATGAGCCAGGCTTAAACATACACTACTCGACAAAGCTCGACATGTTTAGAGTCTACACTCTACTTGATGTTTCAAGAACTTTTCACATTTTTTTTTATCAAACTTGAGGCCAGGTTATTATTTGATTATTTTATTTTATTTCACATTCAGCACACACTCAAAAAAAATATATATGTATATCGTGGAATTGATCTCCTTCATATCAACAAAAAATTGTCAATATATAGCTAATATCTGATCCTATTTCTATAATTAAAAAAAATAAGAATGAGTTGTTTATTAAAGGAAAAATCAAAAGCTATTAGTATTAATCTTTTTTTTTTTTAAAGAGTTTCAACTTATAGCGTCCGCTCTTGATAATAACTCATTATTATCAGACCAAGACACCAATCAGTTTTGGTGTAGGCGGGGATTGAACTCCAAATCTCTTATACAACCATTAGAAACTTTACCAGTTGAGCTAATTGAAACCCACTATTAGTATTGATCTAAAGCTGGTAAAAATGGCTTATTTTGTGTGTTTTTAAGATAGTTTATATTATATATTATTATATGTAACTAATAACTAACATTATGGGCACGTTTGGTACACTGAATGAAAATTATGACATAAATTATAATATTTATTAGTAGGAATAAAATGTGTTGTAATAGAATAACTAAACATATTCATAAATTTAATTATGAGTTGTAATATTAAAATAAAATTTAAGATTTATTTTAGAAAATATCTTAATCATACAATTATATTTCCATAAAAGTAATAATTTTGAAGTTTGGGAGATGAGCAATGCTACAGCCACAAATTATTTTACAATATTTTTACAAATTATTGATGTGGCCAGCTTCTTATTAGTTTTCATCTAGGCCTATCATTAACATCATTTTTTCATTTACCAATAACTACCCACCACATTACCAGTTTGTAAATTTTTTTATAAAAAATTTTGTATCTCTAGCATTATTACACCTATGAGATGAGTTATTTTTTATGATTTTTTATTTTTATAATTGTTATGTTTATATGGAAAGTTTGTTTATTTGGAAATATATTAATTTTAGAAATTATTACACCTATTAAAGAATAACTATTACAACCATTTTAGAGAAGAATATTTATTCCTCATTTTAAAGAATAGCTATTCATAAGAAATTTTTATTCTTTGTAATAAAAATATAACAAAACTAAAGAATAGTTAAATCATTAAAATAACTATTACATTACCACGTTTATTACAATCTACTAAACATGCCCATAAATAAGAGAAATGTTATGTCCACAATATTTTCACAACAAATCATAGATGATAAGTTGTTACTATTTCTAATTTGAATCCACTACTTAAATCACTTTTTTACCCACTAATAATAGCTAGTAACAACTTGACACTTAGGATTTGTTATGAAAATAACATTTCTTTGTAAGTAATTAATGAGCCACTTGACACTTTAATAGAGTTTTACCTAAAATTAACTAATTATTTTAAAAATTAATGAGACACATGACAAAACCACTTTTTTTTTTAGAGATAATTATAACATGCTGTTAACCCCACAACTTGAACCATTTCTCCCCTAGACCCCCAAGCACTTTGTGCATGGGGAGGTGCCAATTCAACTACAAGGCCTCTGGCATGACAAAACCACGTTAATTCTAAAATTTGTATGTATGTTAATTCTAAAATTTGTAATACATACATATATGATATATAGAGACAAGCCCAGTGCGTAGTGTGTAAAATTTTCTATATTATAACATAAAACTATGATAATCAAGATATTTAAAATAAATATTAAGTTTTAACCATATAAAATATAAATATTAAAAAATTCATATATAATATACCAAATAAAAATTTATCACACCTTGGGTTGGAAGACATAGGTTGAAGTTTTGATTTTTCTCCAAAAAATAGAAATGCTTCATCTGCTATATACAATATAAAATAATTATTAGAAATTTCAACCCAAAAACTAAACCTACAAAAACACTATCAAAATATAGAGATTAACCCAAATACTTAGAAGAAAATAAATTCTAAACATAACAAAACAATAAGATAGAATGAAAATTTCAAGCACATATGAAAGCAAATAAAAAAGACAAAATCTACGTTTTTTTATTTTTTTTTATTTTTATTTTTTATAGTTGAGTCTCTCTCCTTCTTATTTTTTTAATTTTAAAGTGAAGTTAAGTTTAGGGTTTTGAGATGGTAATTGTTAGGATTTTAAGGAGAGAAGAGAGAGTCCTACCAGGAGTCTAAAAAATATAAACAATTCAAAACATGGAATATTATCAAATTTATAACACCTAATTCCATTATCTTTTACGTTGAATCCAAACAAATAATTAATTGAAATTAATCCAAACAAATAATTAATCAACCAAAAATCAAAACTTTAATAAAAAAACAAAAAATCACATGAACCCAAATAAAAATTCTCAATAAAGTAAGAACATATAAAAATTTACCACACCTTGGGCTGGAAGATATAGGTTGCAGTTTTGATTTTTCTCCAAAAAATAAAGATGCTTCATCTGTCATATACAATATAAAATAATTATTAGAATTTCAACCCAAAAACCAAACCCATAAAAATACTATCAAAATATAGAGATTAACCCAAATACTTATAAGAAAATCAATTCTAAACATAATAAAACAATAAAATAGAATGAAAATTTCAGGCACATATGAAAGCAAATAAAAAAAGACAAAACCTACGTTTTTTTTTTTTTTTTTTTTTTTTTTTTTTTTTTTTTTTACGTGAGTCTCTCTCCTTCTTATTTTTTTAATTTTAAAGTGAAGTTGAGTTTAGGGTTTTGAGATGGTAATTGCTAGGGTTTTAAGAAGGGAAGAGATTTTGGTATTTTTATGCAAAAAACGTTATTTTAGGTCTAGGTGATTTATTTCCTTGTTTTTAGGCTCTTTTAATGTTTTTTTAGGTCAAATTTGGTTCCTATTATGGTTAGGTATTAATTAGGGCTTATTTTAGAATATATTTTCTTGTCTATCAAGTTTTATGGAGCCCTTAAATAGGCCTCCAAGTTTGTATACGTTTTTCAATATTATTGTTATAAGATATAAAACCTAAAATAAAAAGAATCAAAAATAAAAAGAAAAAGAAAATAGTGATAATGTGGAAAATTGTGAGAGCTTCAAAAGCTTCAGTTTTATATATATATATATATATATATATATATATATAGATTAGTTGAACTCTTAGTACTAGAAATCACTTGATTTTAAATTTCAAATCTCTTAAAACTTCGATTATAGAATTTTACGTAAAGTAAACTATTGATAAGGGAGTTCAATCTAGGATAAACTGTCTTAATTAGTTTTGTATAATAAGAGTGTAGACACATGTCCTACTAGATTCACTCACAACTTCTGGAATTCAACTTTTATAATTTGGTTGAAGAAAAAGTGATAATAAAGTTTAATATAAAATAAAAACTATTTAAATAAAACTGCTGAAACAATTCAATTTTGCTTTATTGGCGAAGCCAGGATGGCGACTCCAAATGCAGCAAGATTCACGGGCATATAGGGTCCTTAAAGCGAAGAACTTCCCAATGTGTGACTATATACATGCCCCTTTGGGAAACAATCCATCATTCACTTGGCGGAGCATCTGGGCAGCACAAGATTTAGTAAAATTCGGGTTGAAGTGGAGGATTGACAATGGAGATAGTGTACAAGTATGGGGTGATAAATGGTTGCCAACTCCATCCACGTATAAAGTCTCTTCGCCAAGGTTATTCTTGCATCCAAATACGCGAGTGGGAGAGCTGATCAATAAGGAGGAAGCTTGTTGGAATTCCGAGGTAGTTGACAATCTGTTCTTGCCCCATGAAACTGAGGTAATCAAAGGTATACCAATCAGTACACGCTTACCCGGTGACAAGCAAATTTGGGCTTTTGGACCTAAAGGCTTATTTAGTGTGAAGAGTGCGTATTGGGGGGCATTAGAGTTGTCTTGATCTGCAAGTATTGGTAGCTGTTCCGATGTCAGCCATCAAAGAAGGTTTTGGAAGCTTCTGTGGAGTCTCCCAATTCCTTATAAAATTAGACATTTTGCATGGAGAGAGTGTCGAGACATTCTCCCTACAAAGTCTGATTTCTTGGTTCGGAAGATTTTACAGGATAGTACATGGCAGGGACGGACCCATGTGGGGGCCTAAGGGGGCCCGGGCCCAACCTGGACCCAAAAAAAAAAATTAGTAGGTAAAATTTTCAAAAAAAAAAAAAAAAAAAAAAAAAAGACTTGAGTTCCCCTATCCCAGCCGACCAATCTAGTCAAGAGCCCTGAGCCCATGTAACTCTAAAAAAAATGTAAAAAACAAAACCCAGCAAAAGAAACCAAATGGAGCAAAGCAACAAGCAAAAACGAAGGAAAAAAGAAAAGAAAAGAGAGACCCATCGCAGACCCAGCCACACCGCCGCTCAAGCTGCCACACATGAGAGAAATCCATCATAGACCCATCCTTGTCTCAACTATCGGCGTCGCATACCCAAACGGGAAACGGCCACACCAGCACCGCCACTATCGCCACGCAAGACCCATCCCTGGCTCAGATTCACGGTCAAATGATGAAGACTAAAAGTATGAAAGAATATTTTAGTAAAGAATTAATTTGAGATCCTAGTATTGCTTCCTTGGTGAGAGACCGCGAGAAAGAAATTTGGTTGCGAAAATAGAAAAAAGAGATCTGATGGTAAAAGTAAAACACATGCTGAGCAGCGAAGAGATTAAGGAAACTTCCTACTTAAAAAATAATCATATATTCTTTTTTATTTACAAGATTGCCATCAGTAAATAGTAAGTTAAAAATCTTATATAAAATGTGAATAAGAATATAAGATTATAAATAAATATTTTTTTTAAATCCCAACTTATTTAAGATTTCTAAAAAAAAATAAATTAAATTCATTATTTTATATAAAGGTAACAATTATTATTATTATTATTATTATTATTATTAAGAACCCCAAAACAACCTGAAACGGGCAATAATAGAGACAAGTAATAGAAAGAGGAACATTGATTCAACTTTCAAGGAATAAAAATGGTAAAGTTAGAAAAAGTGCTTGTTCGTAGTGCATAATAAGTTCATAGTGTCGAGTTCCATTTTCATAGAAAATGTATTAAGAAACAATAGTGTTTTGTGTCTTTTGTTTTTATTGATAGATGTTTGTATCTTAATATATTAAGAAACAATGATTTTATGTATTTGTATTGGTTGATAGTTTGTTAATAATATATGGATGCGCATTTGAATTTTTTTTTTTTTTTTTTTTTTTTTTGAGCTTATCTACGGCCTCCCCTAACTTGAAATCCTGGGTCCATCCCTGGTACATGCGATGAGTGTGGGTTAACAGCAGAAACTATAGGTCATTTGTTTTGGACTTGTCTGCGAGCTCAGGAACTTTGGACTTGCTCAAAGTTGGTCATCCCTTTTGAACATGACCAATGTCAATCCTTCAAAGACCTGATATGGAGTTTGCTAATGGGGGATGTAACTCGGACAGAAACTGCAGTAAAGGAGGTCACTGGTGCATGGAGTCTATGGAACAATTGAAATGAGGTTCAGGTTGGCGGTGCAAGGAAAGAAGGGGTTGTTCTGATGAAGTGGGTTGTGTAGTATTTGGAGGAGTTTATTGATAGATGTTTGCATCTTAATATATTAAGAAACAATGATTTTATGTATTTGTATTGGTTGATAGTTTGTTAATAATATATGGATGCACATTTGATTTTTTTCTTTCTTTCTTTTTTGCGCTTATCTCCGACCTCCCTTAACTTGAAATCCTGGGTCCATCCCTGGTACATACGATAAGTGTGGGTTGACAGCAGAAACTACAGGTCATTTGTTTTGGACTTGTCCGCGCACTCAAGAACTTTGGACTTACTCAAAGCAGGTCATCCCTTTTGAACGTGACCAATGTCAATCCTTCAAAGACCTGATATGGAGTTTGCTAATGGGGGATGTAACTCAGATAGAAACTGCAGTAAAGGAGGTCACTGGTGCATGGAGTCTATGGAACAATTGAAATGAGGTTTGGGTTGGCGGTGCAAGGAAAGAAGGGGTTGTTCTGATGAAGTGGGTTGTGCAGTATTTAGAGGAGTTTATTGATAGATGTTTGCATCTTAATATATTAAGAAACAATGATTTTATGTATTTATATTGGTTGATAGTTTGTAATAATATATGGATGCGCATTTGATTTTTTTCTTTTTCTTTTTTGCGCTTATCTCCGGCCTCCCCTAACTTGAAATCCTAGGTCCATCCCTGGTACATGCGATGAGTGTGGGTTGACAGCAGAAGCTACAAGTCATTTGTTTTGGACTTGTCTGCGGGCTCAGGAACTTTGGACTTGCTCAAAGTTGGTCATCCCTTTTAAACGTGACCAATGTCAATCCTTCAAAGACCTAATATGGAGTTTGCTAATGGGGGATGTAACTCAGACAAAAACTGCAATAAAGGAGGTCACTGGTGCATGGAGTCTATGGAACAATCGAAATGAGGTTCGGGTTGGCAGTGCAAGGAAAGAAGGGGTTGTTCTGATGAAGTGGGTTGTGCAGTATTTAGAGGAGTTTATTGATAGATGTTTGCATCTTAATATATTAAGAAACAATGATTTTATGTATTTGTATTGGTTGATAATTTGTTAATAATATATGGATGCGCATTTGATTTTTGCTTTTTTCTTTTTTGCGTTTATCTCCGGCCTCCCCTAACTTGAAATCCTGGGTCCATCCCTGGTACATGCAATGAGTGTGGGTTGACAGCAGAAACTACAGGTCATTTGTTTTGGACTTATTCGCGGGCTCAGGAACTTTGGACTTGCTCAAAGCTGGTCATCCCTTTTGAACGTGACCAATGTCAATCCTTCAAAGACCTGATATGGAGTTTGCTAATGGGGGTTGTAACTCGGACAGAAACTGCAATAAAGGAGGTCACTAGTGCATGGAGTCTATGGAACAATCGAAATGAGGTTCGAGTGGGCGGTGCAAGGAAAGAAGGGGTTGTTCTGATGAAGTGGGTTATGCAATATTTGGAGGAGTTTATTCATAGATGTTTGCATCTTAATATATTAAGAAACAATGATTTTATGTATTTGTATTGGTTGATAGTTTGTTAATAATATACTGATGCACATTTGATTTTTTTTTTCTTTTTTGTGCTTATCGCCGGCCTCCCCTAACTTAAAATCTTGGGTCTGTCCCTGGTACATGCGATGAGTGTGGGTTGACAGCAGAAACTACAGGTCATTTGTTTTGGACTTGTCCACAGGCTCAAGAACTTTTGACTTGCTCAAAGCTAGTCATCCCTTTTGAACGTGACCAATGTCAATCCTTCAAAGACCTGATATGGAGTTTGCTAATGGGGATGTAACTCGGACAGAAACTGCATTAAAGGAGGTCATTGGTGCATAGAGTCTATGGAACAATCGAAATAAGGTTCGAGTTGGCGGTGCAAGGAAAGAAGGGGTTGTTCTGATGAAGTGGGTTGTGCAGTATTTGGAGGAGTATAATGCATCAATGGATTTATCATTGAGCACTCCGACTCCAGAGCCACAAATCCTATCCTGGGTTCCTCCAACAACACCTAACTTCAAGGTCAATGTAGATTGTGCAACCTTTGTGAAGCAAAAGGCAGCAGGGGTTAGGGTAATAATATGGGATGATCAAGGATGGGTTATAGCTACTTTAAGCAAGAAGATTCCAACACCATTAGGAGTGGTCGAGACTGAAGTGAAGGCGTTTGAATCAGGGATACAGTTTACGAAGGATATAGGCATTCAAGACTTTATATTGGAGGGCGACTCACTTACTATCTATTGTGCAGTGGCTGGCTTACCGCTACCTCCAACTACTGTGGATTCTGTGGCGAAAGGCCTGTAGTCCTTTTGTGGAGAGTTTCGTCAGGTTTCATCCTCACATGTATGCCATCAAGGGAATAGGCAGCTCACCTTTTAATTAAACATGTCAAGGACATTGTTGATTATTTTACTTGGATGAAAAAAAACTCTTATTTCTTAGAACAAGCTTTTTTCTATGATGTATCTTCTTTTATTGCTAATTAATAAAGTCGTAGTCTTCTCATAAAAAAAATAAATAAATAAATAAATAATAATAATAATAATAATAATAATAATAAGAAGAAGAAGAAGAAAGAATGTAAGCACCCTTTTATTTTTTTTTTCTTTTTTTTGAGGTAAAGAGAATGCAGACACTTGTCCCACAAAGAATATAACTTCTCAACCAAAACGCGACTTTTATGACCCAATTTTTATATTAACCCGCGCGCGCGGACCACATCCCATATATGGATGAATTGTCAGCCGTGCCAATAGTAGCTCTCCGCAACAACTAAATTTGACCTCTAATCTGTAATCTCACTACTAACCAAATATTCCTATTTACACACACAGGCTTAGGCTTCCGATTCCAAATTCCTAAAGAAACACATGGAGGAGGAAGATAAAGGTTACTTCCATGAAGCTAGCTTCATAGACAAAGAAGGCCAATTAAGAACCTCAAAGGTTCCAGTGGTGCAGGAACTAGCACGCCAACTCCAAGGACTCAACCACTTGCCAGATAAGTTCAAAAGGGTCCATCCTGATCACCAACCAGTCACACCCTCTTTTGCCCTTCCAATTCCAACCATAAATATGGCCAAGTTGAGGTCGGTAGCTGAGCCTCAGCCCAAGGTTCGAGCCCAAGAGCTAGCCAAGCTAGCCAGTGTTGCCAAAGAGTGGGGCATGTTTCTAATAACGGACCATGGTGTACCCTCTAATGTTTTGCATGGTGTTAAGGATGTGGTGAAAGGGTTCTTTGGGTTGCCCTTTGAAGAGAAAAAAGCAAGTGTTGGATCTTATGCCAGTGTTGAAAACATGGGTTATGGCCGGAATTTTGTCAAGTCGGAAGATCAGCCGTTGGATTGGATTGATCGGCTGACCATGAAAGCAGCACCTGAAGGAACATCTGAAGGACTCCATGTTTGGCCTCAGAAACCAACAAATTTCAGGTATTTTCCACAGAACACGTGCATGCTTTTGTCTTGGTGTGCAACTTGTACCGACAAGTAGTTCCTATTATCCTCCAAAATAATTTAGACACAATAATGGCCTGCCTGGCTCTTTTTTTTTTTTTTTTCTTGCATATAATAAAAATAGCCTTTACTTTTTTTTTTTATATTTGTTTATATATGATTTCTTAAAATTTCTTTTTTTTTTTTTTTTTTTTTGTAAGTACTATTATACTTTAACAAATTTGCATAAATAAGTTAAAAAATAAATAAATAAATTGGCCATATAATTCAATTGGATGGACCATCATCACTTCTCTAGAAGATTTTTCCTAAATATTCTGTTTTTTAAACTAATGAAAATGGCATGAATAATTTAGATTGAAGGATATGAAGATCTCAACATTATCTTCTTACTTATGTTTGGAAAGATTCTCTAATATATCTATAAAAAGAAAAAAGATTCTCTAGTAGATTTAATAACTCATCAATATTATTCCTGTAATTTAAAATTATTTATAATTTTAAGAAAATTTCTTTTAAGTAAAAATATAAAAGTTTTTTTTTTTTTTAAGGAAAGTAAAAAAATAAAAGCTGATATCATTGTTTGCTGTAGAAACTACAAAGAAACCTTTAAAAAAATCATTCATAAGCTCAGCCCAAAATTAACAGCCTGCAAATTAATGAAGCTCACCTGATGCAAATATTGGTTTGGGAGTTTGGGGGTATATATAATAACATATAACATCTAGGAAAATACTGGGGAGAGGAAGGTGGAGTTCAAAATATGAGAACAATCAAATTTAATTATGATTTAGACCCCAAGTTTTAAATTATAGCTTAGTCAATTTTAGTCTAATCTAGCAATTTGGTCCGAATTAAAGTAAACATTAATGATAACATAAACATGAATAAACATATAAAATGGACAACCCACAAAAAATCATAGCAAACAATGTGTTATTGAAAAGAAAAAACTGAGTACAAAGCATAAAAACATCTCTCACTATCGAAAACAATCCACTAGAACAAATAGTTACAGTACATAATACTCACAAAACTCTCCAAGTCTAGTAATATCTATACACTGAAGCATTCTTCCAAATTCGCAAGTATGCTCCAATTGCAACTTCAAGCCTCCATGGCTGATTTTGGGTTGTTCCAATGGTTCCCAAACACCAATCAACTCATACAACTCTGAGGTACTGATGAATGTGATGGTCTTTATCTCCTCTATTAGTATGTGGCTATGTAGAGAAGGCGAAGGTAGAGAGAAATTGGTAATTAAACTAACATTTAATTTGGCTCTCTAACACTTCAATTAGGATCGGAATTTTTTAGTATCAAATTTCGTGGTAAATGGGGCTTAAATAGATGGGCAAAGGGCTAGCATAGCAGAGAAATTCGTAACTAATTACTCTCATGTGTTGGCATTTTCATTCAACAATTGTTTGCAAAGTATCAGACAAATCCATTGGAATAACTTTTTTTCAAAATCTGATTTCGCCAGACACTTTTGCTTGTTCACCCAGCGAAATCTTTCAAAATGCACTTCAATCTCCAACTTGAAACCACTTGAACCCAATACAAAATTAATCCCACCACAAGTATTGAAATACAATGCAAGAATAATATTAAAAAATACATCTAAAAATGTCATAAATTTTGCCAACAATCTAAAGATCCTAACATAAAGCACCACAAAGGACATTATTATCATTGGACCATCATTTGAACCGTGAAAATAGAATAAAATTGGTATTTGAAACCATTTTTTTAATATATTACCACACACATATTCATTTATAATTGTTAATAAAAATAAAATAAATTTTCACATGCACATTTATCCTCTAATCCTCTCACAAGTCACAACAATTAGTGACATTATATATAATGACAGGCAAGCCATAGAACAATACGTCAGGGAAGCAAGAAAGGTGTTGGACGACTTGCTTGAAGTCCTTGCCGAATCATTATCACTAGAAAGACATGTTTTTATCCAACAGTTTGACACTAATGAGAGTGAAATCAATGTGAGAGTGAACTACTACCCACCATGTCCTAGGCCTGACCAATCCCTGGGCCTCACACCACACACAGATGCAAGTGCTCTCACTATCTTAATGGAATTTGACACCTCTGGTGGACTCCAAGTACTCAATGACCAAAAATGGCTCCCCGTGAAGTGGCCACGGGACACATTGCTAGTGAATGTGGGAGACATGCTAGAGATTATGAGCAATGGGAGGTTACAGAGTCCATGGCATAGGGTCGTGACCCAAATGGATGTTGAGCGATTCTCAGTTGCTTTGTTCTACAACCCAGCCTCCCTAGCTGAGATTGTGCCTGTAAGGAATACAACCATGGAGAATGAGAGTTACAAGAACGTAGTCGTGGGGGATTATCTGCAGCACTTTTATAAGATCAGTCCCACAACTGAGAAAGTAGCAATCAAGTTCGCCAAAGCTTGACATGGCTTACAATGGCCCAAATATATATAGACTCTAATTTCAGTTTTTCGATGATGTTTTTTCATCAATGTATTAAGCAATGACTTTTTTTTTTTCATGCATGATTTAATTAAACAAAAAAACCACAAACATCCTTTCCCAACTCTTTCAAAACCGAAAGAGAGGGAAGAAAATTTTATTACAAAAAACAAAAGACCTATTTGTAAAATCAAATTTGTTATATTGAGCTAAGGTAATATGAGTGACACTATTTGCCTCTCTTCTAGCCCAGCTAAATGCACATAAGTCAAGACAATGACTAATCTCATGAGCATTGCTCAACAGTGCATAAATAGACCACTCAACAATAGACAAACCTAAATTTAATGCATTAAAACACTGTTTGGTATTCAATATGATTATTGGTCTACCGCACACCCTCTGTGCAATTGTTATTCCTCAAGAATAAGCACTTGTAGGGTGTAAAGAGAAAGGGCCGAGGTTCAACTCTCCAAAAAAGAGTTTCACAAACATATACTTAGATTAAATTATAATAGAATTTATATCTTATATTTTAAAATATATATATATATATATATATATGATTATTGGTCATCAATGAATGAATCGTTTTTATTGGAATATATTTTATTTAATTAGATACTAATTAGTCATTTTTATTGATAAAAGGCTCAAAGTAATGGCTACGTACCAAATTAAATGAGAAAATTTCTTTTTTAAAAAAATCTTTTGAGTGCCTGAGTAGATAATCAATGGATTACTACTACAATTATTTTTTTTTTTTAATTTACAATTTTTGTTTGTTTGTTTGAATAACAATAATTTTTTTGGAGTGTACGTAGTGTAATTCTTCTGTTGTCTTTTTTTTTTTTTTCCTTAGTTAATTTAATTTTGTTTTTCCATTGGGAATATAAAATTACTAATGCATTTCTTTTTAGTTAAAATAGCAATTTTATTCAAACATTAAAAAGATTACATAATGTCATCATCCTCTGTCAATGTACTGACTACGGGAATTAAAAAAGAATGACAATGGTCCATCCAAACTTTATTGGACCGTGAAAGTGCATATTGGGCTAAGGTTCTAGCAGCCTAGTACTTGCAGAACCTTCACCACCCATTCTATATAGAAAAATATGGCCTTGCTTTAACATCTTCAATTACGGTTCCCCTCATTTTAGGACACGGCTTACTTCTAGTGTATTGTCAATACAATGCGGACAGGTGCTCCGCATTGTATTGACAATACACTAACGGACAGGTGCTCGATTTTCACACCTATTTAAATCATGTCAACTCCAATACATTAAAGCCATGTTTTACCTCTCTTTTGTAACATCTTCAACCATGTGTTACAGTTTCTCAACAAAAAAAAAAAAAAAAAACCATGTGTTTCATGGTCAATATTTGCTTCTACCTTTTTTTAATGCAGACAATTGGTTGTTCTATCTCTCAAAAAAAAAAACAATTGGTTGTTCTAGTTTCGAGGAAAAAGATTGCATAATGTCATCATCCTCTGTCAATATATTAACTACAGGAATTAAAAAAAAAAATTACAATGGTCCATTCAAACTTGATTAGACTGTGTATGAGCATATTGGGCTAAGGTTCTAGTAGCCTAGTACTTGCAGAACCTTCACCACCCATTCTATATAAGTATGGCCTTGCTTTAACATCTGCAATTGGGGTCCCCCTCCTTTTAGGACACGGCTTACTTTCAGTGTATTGTCAATACAATGCAAATCAGTGTTCGATTTTCACACATGTTTAAACCGTGTTAGCTCCAGTGCACCAAAGCCAAGTTTTACCCCCAATTTTTAACTTATTCAACCATGTGTTACATGATCAATATTTGCTTCTACTTTTTTTAATGTAGACAATTGGTTGTTCTAGTTTCAAGGAAAAAGTTTTGGTCCAAGTTGGTAACCTAAATGAACCTAATAGTACCATATAGTGTGAGAAAAGTTAATGGATTCCCTAAAGCATTGGTTTAAGAATTATTTTTAGAAATTTTTTTATGGGAAAAGCAAAAGGTCATTAACTTTTTTTTACAATTTTTTATATTTTCCATGAAAGTGATATTAAAATTTTTCTAAAATTATCTATTAACAAATGTCTTAAGAGCACCCGTTAACTGGACCCATATAGTATTTAGTAAAATAAAAGTATTAGGCTTTTGTTAAGATTTTTCTCATGTATTGTAATTTGTTAGGTTTTAAGTTTGCAAATTTTATAACAATGTAATAATTTATGAGTCTATAATATGTCATACAATGTTCAAGAATGAAGTATAAAGATCTATCTTAAAGAAGTTGTTATGTTAGGATTTCAACGGCCATTCGATCGAACTCAAGATTTAATTATGAATTTTGTTTATTTTTTTGTATTTAAAATCTATTAAGGATTTTCACTGTAAATTCACTTGTTATAAAATTGTAAGCCTTTATTTTAAAATAAGGAATCTTGTTAACACCGTAACAAGCCATATAAGAGCATTTACATTGGTAGTTGTAAAACCACTAAAAAGTCATTTTAGCACCTCAAACCATAAAAATCATGTTACATCTAAATTGCTACAGTAAGTAAGAAGGCTTTCTCTCATTTATTTCTTATTCTTCAAAACATTTTATAAAACACTTTGAAGTGCTTGGCAGTTGGCACTCGCTCTCCTTATGAAATGTGTTTTCCTCACAAAGCTCTCTCTCTCTCTCTCTCTCTCTCTCTTATTTGGTTGTGCTTTTCCTTCTTCTTTTTTTCATTTTTAATAATGTGTCTTTGGATGTGTTTTTTTATTTTATTTTTTTAGTGTTGCTTGTTATTTCTTCCTACATGGTTCCCTTTAATTGTTCCAAACTTAAATTTAGTAATCGTATATAAATATATTTTCTAGGTATATGTTGTCAATCAAAGGGGTCAAGTGTTTTGATATATCCACTGGTCGCATACATATATCTTCTGTCATATCATTTTCTTTTTAGACATTGTTTCCATATACTATTCGTACTCCTTCAACCCCTCCCTCTCCTTCGAATGGCACTTGAAGTACCCCTGAAGTCACTTTGATCGAGTCCTCACACATCACTAAAATACAACATTATCTTTTATGTGCCCTATAATGTTACATCTACCAATTGAGATTCGTGATACTAATGAGCTAATATTCTAAATGACCGAAGCCAGGTCTATTGTCTTGCAATTACAATCTATTTGAAAGAATCAAATGATCACCAATATTGCTGCCATTTAAGAATTGCTTATTTTCTATAGCATATTTGTATAGTATTTATCAAAATATATAATTTTTAGTAACTTTTATGTTAAATATGTTTTTTTTTTTAACTAAAAGCTAAGATAAAAGGTAAAAAAACTAAAACTTTTTTAACAATTACCAAACGCACACTTCACTGTTAAGTATTATCAGCAACGGCATGAGTTCAATTTAACTCCATATTTCATTTAGTAGTGGAGCAAGAAGAAAATTAAAACTCAAGTTTTTAATTACAACCCTAGCTATAATTTTTTCTAACTTTGTATCACTCTCCTTTTAAGCTTCATAATGCCATTCCAAGAGAGAAGCTTTAGGCGTAGGTGATGTAAAAAAACACTAGGTTAAAAATGTTGTATGTTGTTTTTTTTTTTTTTTTGGTTTTTTCTCTTCCTTAAAAGACCAAAGCAAGGGACTCAAGGACAAAAAAACCCACAAGCTAAAACAGGGATATTGATGAGAGAGACATGTCAATTGGACATGCAAGTGAAGGAAAATAGTATTATGATATGGAGGGACATAGTTGGTGGTGCTTGTGAAGGGCTGTTAATGCTGGTTTGTCTCATGCATTGGCTCCATTCTATAGAGCATGTCCTAAATGGTCAGGGCACCCCTCCCTAAAGCCAGCAAGTAAGGGACTTTTTAGTACCATTACTAAAAGGCTGTTTGTGAGCCCTCTTGTCTTCTTGTGGGCCTTGAGGGGTCCATTCCCTGTCTCAGCCCAGATTTCACATGTACACTCTACACTTTCCTAAATTCCAAACCACAACACAACAGAACTACCTCACCCAATAAATTAGAATTCGATGTTAGTAATTGTTAAAACCACAAAAATAAAAATAAAAAATTCATGCAACAATTAATACTTTGTTTTGTTGTAGAATAATTCTAGAGACATACTCAATCATATATACAATTTTGCACAACTCGTTATAATTATTGATCAATCATAATTACACGAGTTAACAAGTTGAAAAATTGGGTGCAGAATAATTGCATCCCTACTATGCTTCATTTTTTTGATAACATACTATTTTGCTTCATTGTATACTCAGTGTGTAAAAAACATCGTGGGACTGCATTGGGAACATTATAACATACACCCCCCACCCCCCAAAAATTAAAATTAAAAAAAAAAAAAAATTGCTTCATTTATATCCTGTTCCTCCCGTTGATATGAATAAATCTGGTTCCTCAACCCCCACTTTTTTTTCATACAGCCTGGAAATGGGGCCCAACCTTGACCGACCTTGTAGATCAAAGCCATAAATTGGTGGCCCCATTTTAGCTCTCTTGAAGGCATATGAAGAGGAAGCCATAAAGACAAATAATATAAAGCTCTAGGCTGGGAGAGAAACTGAAATATCATGTTTAAGCTGGGAAAGACAAGCAAGAAAAGAATTTATTATATGTATATTATCAAAAGGTGAAAAAGATAAAATCTTGATGTAACAATACAGAACAAAAAGTGCTATTGGGAATTTTCAAATTAAGAGAGAGCACCTGATGAATGATGAATGGGTCATTATTAAAATAAAAAAATAAAATAAAATAAAAAAATAAAAGTGGTAAATAAAGCTGCAACACTCATTAAATCAACATCTTGATGAGGTGCTTGTGGATACAGAATACCCAAAGCCAAAACAAAGTTAATGGCATTTTCATGTTGGGTCAGTTTTCAAACAAATGTGTCTATTGTTGAAAGCTCCCTTTGGATATATGAAAATCATGTATTTCCAATCCTAATTAATTGGGTTTGCAAAACAAAAGGCACTATTAAATAGTGTTTTCCAAAAAGCTTTTCAATTGAAGATTGGCACTGCCAAATTACTTTTGAGAATGGCTTATTTAGCTGAAATTGAAAATTTTTTTACTGAAAGTACAGTAGATAAATATAAAAATTAGCTGAATAATACAATATGACCCATAAATAGTACTAAAAAATGCAGCATAAATCATGAATAGTACTAAAAATAAGCTGAAATTGCAAATAAAAAAAGTAATGTAGATAAGGTGACATATATAGTAAACTTTTTGCTGAAAGTACTGTAAATAAAGGTAAAAATTAGCTGAATAGTATAGTGGAACCCATAAATAGTACCAAAAAGTGCATCGAGACCCATAAATAGTAGTAAAAATAAGCTGAAATTCCAAATACACTGAAATTTTCAGCTTGTGCCATACGGACACTAAATGTAATGAATGAGAAGGAGTCCCATTCATGGAAATGTGTCTCCTTGCATTTCTAGAATTGGAATCTAATGCTTGTAAAATTTGACAATTCCAACCTCAGCTGGATAGAATAAATTGAAAGTGTAACACTGTTCCATCATTTTCACGACATTTAACAGAATTGTGTTTTCTTAGGAGCCATTCAAAGTTTCAGACTCCTTAAAGCCTTAAACTACCATAAGACCATCAGCATTGGTAGTGTCAAAAATTTAGCAATTTAGTACTATAAAAAGTTAATTTATCTATTTTATCATCTTATTTTACAAAACACTCAATATAAGTGGTTTTATTTTTGCATTTGTGGTTTTATTTTTGCATTTAATACAATAAAATAATATAAACAACACAATAAAATAATGACAAAATTTAACTACAAAATTAGTTATAATCTTAAATTACAACCTTACTCAATATCTTTTTATTAGGAATGAATTTTGATAAATCTACTATTGGATTACATCTAATTCTTATATCTTGCATCCTTACAAAATTTTAAAAAAATTAAAAATCAATAGCTAATATTATCAATAAATTGTTTAAATTGTAAGTTTTTATAATTTAAAATTATGCATAAAATATAAACTTATAAATTATATAATAAATAATATTCGATTGACACAAAATTTGACATGTGTATTAAGAGCAAAAAGAACATGCAATTTAATTGTTAGATTTTCAAAACATGTAGTAATGTTTATTTTATTGAGTAAGGTTATAACCTTAAGCTACAACCAATTTTATAGCTAAATTTTGTCCATAAAATAATATATCTACTACAATAAACAACAACCACTACCACCAACACAATAAAAATATATAAATTTTAATAAATTTTCTGTTTTTTTTTTTTTTTTTTTTTGGTATCTTATTAGCTACAAGAAGGGGGTGCACTGTAGCTCAGCCAAATTTTTTAACACATACTAGGAATAGTAAGCTCAAGGGTATGGGAATTGTTTTTTCTGTGTGTGTACTATGTAACATTAATGTCATCCCACGGCGATAATATAGATTTTTTTAAATAATCTTATAATATATTACATAATCAGAGTATCACTACAAAAAAGTCTAACCTTTGTAATAGTAGCCTGGAGTTATAAAGACTGAAACTCTAACACACACAATCAATGCGGGATAAACATCCCTATATTTTTTTTTTAAGAAACAATAATACTTATTAGAACACACAATATCATAAGTCTGTTTAAAAACTATATATACTACTTTCGTGTTTGTGTACTCTAATAAGTATTATTGTTTCCTCAAAAAAAATGTCATCCCACCGCCGTGGATAGGTCGATAAACCAACGAATTTTTAAATATTAAAAATGAACAATAAATAATAAATAAATGAAAGAAAATTTTAACTGATAATTTAAGGATATGACAAAACTTAAGTACAATACCTTAGGTGCTGTTTCTTAGATTTCTCTCTTCAAATTCAACCATGTGACTACTTTACTAAAAAATACACTTCTATCTCATAAGAAAAATCCACGTGACAGAATCTTAAGAATGAAACGTAAGGAACAACACCTAAATACTATATCTAAGTCTTGCCCTTAAGGATATTAGTTTAAAAAAAATAATTTCAAAAACATTTTATGTTAAAAACACAATTCATTTTGTTGATAATTTTTTTATATTTTCCATGAAAATAATATCAATTTTTTTCTAAAATATTCATTAACAAATATCTTAAAAACAGCTATTAACTAAGTCCATAAATAAATAAATCTACTTACATAAAAAATTTCATAATATTTTTCACAGGGTTTGGAAAATTTTTACTAATATTTATCTATAACTGACATTTTTTTTTATTTAATATTAATAATTTATCATGTAAATTTTTATTGTTAAACTATGTTTACAGACTTTCATAAAATAAAATAAAATAAAAAGAATTAAAAAAGAAAAAGAAAAAGACTGATAAACTAACAAGCAAGGAGACGAAACACGTCTTTTCCCGAATTATATTATATATTTAACATAACATAAAATTGCCATTCGAGCTCCAAGGTGATGTGACAAGTAGTGGCTCCACCCTCCATCAAATCAAATCTTTGCCTCAGTGGAAATAGTACTACTGCTGGGATCTTCTTTACAGCTGGACGGTCCTGGTTGAATTTACCTCTCTGTCTCCCATCAACCCCTCCACTCAGATCCTTTCCCTCCAATTCCTCTCTCTCTCTCTCTCTCTCTTTCGGCCTTTTCACTATTACGTGGCTTCGACCCGTCATTGCCCACGTCATATCTTTCACACTTGTCACCCTGAATACACATGTGTCTTATGGACATGTACGACCCTCACCACCAATTACTTTTTTTTTTTTTTTTTTATGAATTAATGTAAAAAAAATATTAATCTTCACACCAACTTATACTGAGAACTTGTAATCTCAAAAATTAACAATCGTGTGAAAATTATTATGTTTGCGGAATTATTTTTTTGGATCAATTAACGATTGTTTTTACAGTATTTTTAACTAATTTTTTTATAAAAAATTTTGATATCACTTCCATAAAAAATATATAATATAGTGTCTGTTAATATGATAGTCACAAACTATTTTATAAACTGTTGATGTGACAACTTTTTACTTAATTTTATTTAGACCCACAATTAATATTATTTTTTTATTGAAAAATACTAACAAATGTCCTTAGGGCACTAGTTAATAATCCATTTAAATAAAGTTTTTATAGGAAATGAAAAAAAAAAGTAATTAATATTTTGATAGCTTTTTTCATTTTCTATAAAAGTGATATCAAAATTTTTCTAAAATAAATTATTAATAAATATCCTAAGGGCACTCATTAGCATCACCCTTTTTATTTACCAATAACCACTTATCACAAGGACGATTTGTAAAAAAATTTGTAAAAATTTTTATATCTGTGGCATTACTTATCCCATAAATATCTTTTAAAATTTTTTCCTAAAACAATGCTCTAGGACGTGTAAAATTTTCTTTCTTCTTTTTTCCCTTCTTCAAAACTCCATAATTTTATAAATCTTACTTATCAAGAGATATAAAATTTTTAAGTCTCATATATTTAATCTCACATCACAAACAAGTACGAATTTGTGTTTTTAAAGATCATTGTTAATTAGTTAAGAACAAAACCTACAAACCTCATCCTTAATTCCACCTAAAAATAACTACACATTCACAAATTATTATCCCTTTTTTTTTTTTTTTTGATAAAACACATTATTATCTTGATTCTTGAATCCCTCACAATTTATTTTTTATTAATTTTTGGAGAAACAAACACAAACGCGCACACAACGGATAAGGATGAGAAATGGTTTAACTAGAATCCCTTATAATTTTGAGTGTACCAAAAAACTCTTGATATATGAAATACAATTTTAAAGATTTGACACGTATTTAGCACATTGACAACATTTATTTCCACATATTTTTAATTGTTTACCCATAAAAACAATTAAAAGATTTGTGTACTTTTTTTTATTTAATAAAAAAAACTAATTTTATTTAATTGCAAGAATAATCTATCCTATCCTATATAAAAATACAATACCTTTTGTTGTTGTCCAATTTTTCACAAATTTGAGATCCGTTTAGTAAAATATTTCTAATAGCATTGTTTATATTTTTTAAAAATATATGTAAATAAAATAATACATAAAAATATGTATAATTTATTTAAACATTAAAGATTTTCGTTTAAATAACAGTAATAAACGACCCTCGCTCCCCTTTCCAAGGGATCCTTGTTCCACATCTGCGGATTTGAGACATTACACTAAACTGCAACCCACGGACCGTACTTCCTGTCGCGGACGTTGTATAGGTCCATTTTGGATCATTAATATAATAAAATAAAATAAACACACCTAGTCCCAATCAGCAACGGTCCAAGATTACCATCAAATTGAATCCCTCGTAAAGATACACATACCCATCAAAACATATAATAATCTCCTTTCTTTCATGGTTTATGCCACGTAAATATACATTACACAAGGGCATTTTGGACAAAACACATTCAATAAACAGTAGGGTTCCATCATGACCCATTGGATTTCTTCTATGCAGATATGATTGAGAATTGAAGTGGCTTTCGGGAATAATTGAAAAATCATTAGGCTATCCCTGTAGATACAGTTTTTTCGTACTTAACTACACTTTCTTTACTTTCTCAAAAAAAAAAAAAAATACACTTTCTTTATTCTTATAAAAAAAACAAAATACACTTTATTTATTGACCAAAATGCCCTCCACATACTACAAAATTCAAAATATTTGCTATATCAATTTTTTTTTCAATATTATATATAGATGATGATAAAAATGAAAAATCCCTCTTCCCTAACCCTTCCTGAAATCCTGACCGTCCATCTTACAATCAACGACAAAATGAGAATTTAATGCCGAGTAGAAAAGGGACATAAAAAAAAAAAGAAAAAAAAAAACCTCTTTCTCTGACAAAAGATGTGAAAAGAGAGAGAGAAATACTACGGCTTGTTATCTGATTGGGTGCCTTATATCTACCGATTCTGTACATCCGGGGCAGAGGATCGTAGCCTTTTGATTGGCGGCTCGGCTTCGGCTAAGCCAATTGAGCTGGGGTTCTCGGAACGCGTGTCGCAGCTACCACAAGCTGCGGCGTCGAGCACGCCAACTGGGCTTGGAGGCGGCGCCGGCTCTGCTCTCCGCTCTTTAAGGCGAGCTAAAGGACACGTGTCGATCAGATACTCCTCCATCAGTTGGTGACAGCTTCTCACCATTTCCTGTCCCAGAAAAAACAAAAAGAACAAAAGAGCCCCCCCAAAAAAAGAAATTAAAAAAAATATTACACAACTTTCTATGCTTCTCTACTCAAACAAAACAGTCAACACTCTACTCTAGAGCATAATAGTCTTGCTAAAAAGAAAACAATTATTTATACAACAGTTCCTTAAAAATTAAGGAATTATATAAAAGACCACAGAATAATACTTTGTTTACTCTCTTGTCAAAATCCACCGGACAATAATCAGATGAACCAGCTTCACCGCTAGCGCAAAGCACAGCCGCTGCCGCTATTGTTGATGGTGCATAACCCAAAAAATCTATAACTGCAATGTGAAATCTAAAATTAATCTTCAGATTGATTTATTAATAATAATAATAATAATTAGGCTAGCTAGCTCATATATATATAAATGCTATATTAGAAAGAAATAGTTGTTAGTTGTTACCTCGGGTGGTGCTGAGAATGAGATCCGAAGAAGCGGAGAAGAGGCGATTGAAGGAGTGGTCGGGTTTAGAAGTGGAAGGGAGGTTGGAGATGAAATGGGGGAGGAAATCGAAGGGAGTGACGGAGCGTAATCTCCAATTGAGAAATGACATGACTCGGAGCTCCATTCTCTGAACAGTTTTGGGTTCGAACACGTACTTGGCGTCCGATACTTGTAGGTCTAATATGAGTGGCACATCGGGCTCTTCCAATTTGGCCGCCAATGACAAACATGCCACCGATAGCAGCTGAGATGGCCACCCATTTGGTTGTTGCTGAAATATGTATATGTATGTCACTTTCAGTTTCAGACATTGATTTTCCTATAACATTCGTTAAAATTTCTTTACTGAAGAAAAAAATTAGTCTGTCTGTCTGTCTTACCGATACAGAATGCGATGAGAGGAAACGGTCCAAGTAGTTCACAGACAGAAACGCCGTTACGGGTCTGAAGTGATAATAAGCGTGCACCTAATAATAATAAAATAAAATAAAAATTCCACACATGAAAAATATCATACTAGCCTCCTCGTCGCACACGTTACGTTACGTTACGTTACGCGCTGATAAAGATAATAAGATAAATGCCATACCTTTAAGATCCAGTTGATGGAGTCTTGGCGAGCCGCGACGTCGATGGAGCGGTCACGACAGCGTAAGAGGTAATCCGGGCGGGGCATGTGGTGGGGCTCCGACTCGAAGACTCTGGAAATATCGAAACCATCATCGGAGGATGGACGGTGATTGGATGAGATCCACGTGTCGTCGTCGTCATTACCAGCTTCCCATGATACGACGCCGTCTGCGTCCTCGGCGCAGTACAAGTTAGTAGCAGAAGTGGAGGAGCGAGAGCGAGACATTGGTGTGGCGACGGCGGAGGAGATAGTGAGAAACTAACGGAGATTTAACGACATTGGTAACGGCGGCGACACGAAGAGTGGTGGTGGTGGTGGAGGAGAAGTCTTCTAAGGTTTTGGTCATTGCTTTCTATATGGGTCTGAATGGGAAAACATATATATGTCTCTGTCTCTGTCTCTGTCTCTGTCTCTGACTCACTAATTTATTATTTATTAATTTTTTTTAATATAATATAATATAATTTATTTGTAGTAATAACTCAATTTGTTTGTTTCAATGAAAAAGGGATATATGGGACTCGTTGGTGGATTACAGAAATAGAAAAGGGTGTGGGTGTGGGTGTGGGTGTTGAGTAACGAGAAGAGGTCATGTGGACAAAGATGAAAGGCGGAGGTTTGGGTTTGGCAGCTGTAAGCTTTTAATGTAAATGGCGATTAATAGTTGAGATGTCGGGATGGACTAATTTCTGCAGGTTTTTCTTTTTCTACTTACAGTATTTAATGAATATAAAAATATAACTTTTCTTTTTTTAATTTTTTAATCCTTTAATTTTTTTTTTTTAAATCATTAATCCTTTAATTTTACAACTTACTGGTAAATTGTAACAACAACATCAACAACAAATAAATATATATATATATATATATATATATATATATGTCCATAAACTTATTCATAAATAAATGTCAAAGAAAGAAATGGAAATGGGAGATTTTTTGTCAAATATATTTCTCTCTGCATTTAAGATTTAAGAACCAACAATTCAAAATATATCTTGTCCGTAAAATTAGTATTTTTCTTCTGATTTTTTTTTCCTGAATCAGTGATTTTTCTTTGGGGCTATATGCATTTATGAGTAGGAATCTTTTGCACTTCTTAATAAATATATTGAATAAAGTCAATTACTTTTAATATAAACATAATGATTGTAAGTTGTTTATATCCAGTTTTCCACCAAAGTAGTTAGTGCTATTTATTCTTGAATAATTTTTTTTTTAATAATTCGATAATTATAGTGGATGAGATGAGTTTTTTTTTTTTTTTTTTTTTTTTGAAGAATGAATAAGATGAGATCTATTCTAAATATTTCTATTAAAAATAAAAAGGAAAAAATTAATGAATGTCCTCTAGGAGTTGGTTTTAAAAAATTTTTATAAAAAAATGAAAAAAATAATAATTGATTGTTTCGACATTTTTTTATATTTTTCATGAAAATTGTTTAAAAATTTTCTTAAAATGATCTATTAATAAATATCAATCAATTATGTAGGGATAAGAGACCCAAAACAGGATATTGGGCCGTGAGCCGTGTCCGAGAACATTAGGTTGTCCGAGGACAAGATGACATTAACAAAGACATACAAATTAATGGGCTGTGAAAGAAGTCTAGTCGTAAAGGGTTGGAAGTATAGTCCGAGGAGAGACACCTTTTTGGCTAAGTAAGGCAGAGGTCAAAAACCCAACCTTTCATCAAGGACAACGCACCAAACAGTCATACTGATAAGGATAAGCATCAAAAGAGAATAAGACAAAGGCAAACGCATTGAATGTTCTGCAGCTAACTCTCTAACCGTATTAACCTGAACAGTAATATTCAACCTTACAGTTACTCCCAAGGACTTTAGGAAGATGCTGATAGGATAGGACAAGGATCAAAATTAACAACTTGATTTAAACGTGAAGGGCTAAGATGAAGTGAAGCAGGAGAATATAAAGAAGTAAAACTCCATTACAAGAGGATCATCTAAGAATTGGTAGAAGAAATGCTGTAGTCATAAGAGCTGTAAATTGTGTTTAAGTTCAAGAGAAATATATAAGAATCACTCTCCTCGATCTTTGCCGAGGAAGATTTTCCTTGCATAAACCCATTTATTTTCATTTTTTAGCAACCTTTAACCTACTGTGATTGTTATCCTACTCATTAAAGTCTAGTTTCTAACTCACTCTTTACAAATTTATTGTATTGGACTCTTTAAGCTTTGATCCTTTTACTTTTTGAGCTTGGGAACCAAATCGTGCCCTTACAAATTAAGTTATAAAACTCATGAAATTAATAAATATATATTGTGTATTATATTTCATCTATAGATTTTGCACTATTAGCCCCAAAAAAAAATCTATGGATTTTGCTCACGAGATTCACACATATATTAGTCAGAGGAATAGGAATAGGAATGTGGAATACATCAAATTTAAGGAATAATTTCTTCTCAAAAATGTCAAAATTGTCAGCTTTTGAAAGCGCAAGATAACTATATAAATGCGAGGCCCCAAAAAATTGTAGAAGAATTTCAGTCTAAATTGGAGTTGAATTTTACCAATGCATTTAAGCATTTGATTTGTCTAATTCGTGCCAGAATTCAAGTTATGACTTAGGAGCTCCTCGACGATACTTGGCTTGAGACTTATACTATACTATACTATACTCTACTCTCATCTTTCTAACCACGAGTTCTCCTCTCCTGCACACATTACAATCCATGCATTATAATAATATCCATGATGTTAACATGGCTCAGGAAAATTGATTTTGTTTGGTATTTTACTTTTTGACTAAATTACTAATTCGCACCTTTAAAATTTGGTGTCTTTTGATTATGTTCTATAAAATTTTTGTAATTTTGATTCGCAACCTTAACGTTATCTTGTATTTTGAAAAAGATTTCTCCGTTCATGTCCATTAATAAGGTGGACAACGACGTAAGTTTAATACATTAAAATTACATTGTTTTATGTTTGTGTATATATATTCTATTTTTTTAAAATTATTTTTAGTAGCAAATGTTTTTTTTTTCTTTCTCCTTTCCCATTGAATAGCTCCATCATGGTCACCACCCCTTCTCCAACTACAGAGAATATCAATTAGTCTCTAATCCTCTAGTCATTATCCATTACACGCAGCTTTGTTCTTCAAAATCAATACGCATTCCCCTTCTTTCCCACACCGTCCTGAATTTAATCACCTAAATCAAAAAAGCTCAAGTGGCCGTTTGGTTAGCATTAACTTGGCCAAAAATGATGTTGGCTTAATTTAAATGCGATTTTGTGCATTTGGTAAGTTCTCCAAAATGCAATTATTGGGGAAATAAGCTCGTTTTACTACTAGGCCCTCTTCTTCTTCTTCTTCTTCTTCTTCTTCTTCTTTTTTTTTGAAGGTACTGGTTAGCCACCCTTTAAGCAACTACTAGATTGACAACACCACCACCGCGAAAGCCCATAGCTCATACAAAATTATCAATCTGATTGAGATATTTTCAAGGAGAATAGCTAGATTGAACTTGCTATAGAAGATAAGGGCAAAAGATCTATAGATGAAGTTTAAGTCACGGAGCCAATCTTGACCCCCCCTCCTAGGAAGCAAAATAGATGTAAGTTTATTCTTACTTGTTAGTTGTTACCATTGTGGTATTGCTAGTCACATAAATGTGTTAGTAAAATAAATAAAGTAGTATTTAAGAATGTAAAAATTAAAGTAAGTCTTTTTTACATCTTCGGATGTAAATGCTCTAAGACCAAGTTGTTTCATCCTTAGATCTAAATGGTATATATCATATGTTGCCTATCAAGCCAAAGAAATTTTTAAATTCATACACTAAAGGTGAAAGGACCAAAAGTTGATATTGTTCAAAATCCTAATGTGAATGTGGGTGATGTTTGTAAAACTCAATATCACACTAGAAAATGTGTTCCAAACCTATGAAGGAGAAAGAACACCTCCCTATGGTAGGATTTCCACACAATTGGATCTCTTTAATCATGTTCAATTGAGAAGCATGAGCTTACTAATCCTTGCAAAACAAATGATAAAATTGTCATTCTCTCAAAGGACTTTCAAATCTTTTGATAGTCACTCCACTTTTCTCGACTCTCTTCACCTATAAAGCCTTAAGTCGTGTTGTGTGGGTGAAGAAAGATTCTCTCAAATGAGTGTTCTTTTGCATTACTCCTATATCAATCCTTTCAATCTGTTTTGTGTATTTTGATATTTTTATTTTTGAAAATCTTAAAGTTTATAACATGAATATAAATCCCTCTCTCTTGACTTAGAACATGTTTGACATTGTGGAACAACATAGAAAGTGGGTGTGTGTGTGTAGCAAAACTAAGTGCATGACTAATTTTAAGATAAATGCAAATTTATGGTGTTAATGTATAAGTCATGTATGCATATTGTATTTTCTATCATCACATTCACACTTGTTTACTAATATTTAAACTCAGTTGAGGTTAAGTTTATGTAACAAACATTTATATAAAAGGTTGATTTTTTGATACAAGCATTGATGTGAACATTGATAAAAAAAAAAATAATAATAATAAATAAATAAAAATTCCTTAAAAAGATAATGGAAATGGTTACCTCTAAATTAGTGTAAAGCCACTATGATGTATGAATTATATAGAAGGTTGTTTGTTTCAATATTGTGAAAATCACCACTCATTTAAGACTTAAGTACATAATATAGAGATAAAGTGAACACGTGAAAAAAAAAATGAAGTCAATTTTAAATAGATTTGATTAATTTGAAAACCTTTAATTTTTAATAATATTTGACTTCATAATTATTTTTTTCCCTCTACTTTAGAGGTTGGTTTGAGTTCACAAAACATTTTTAACACATGAAAGAACTTTGCATATTTGAATTCTTATATCATTGTTATATACAATGCATATTCTTAAATAATTATGCCTAGAAGTGGATCACATAGTAACAAAAAAAAACTGCATATAAGGAAAAACAAAATATTAGTATTTGTTAGAAATAAAGTTTGATTGGAATGTGTAAAGTTTGGGCAATGAAAAGGTTATTTGGGATATGTAAAGGTTGAAATGTGTGAAGCCTATAGGGGAGATGAATGTCCATAATTGTACTCATTATTACAATCTTATCCCATAAACTCTACAAGCATTCTAAGGTCCTATATATATGTGGGATTTCTTTACTGTTATTGTACAGATCTAAGAGAGATCAAAAGAATTGTGGATGACCACTTGAATATAAGAGGTTATCAATATATATTTCTTGTTCCTTTTACTTTGTTTTATATATATTTCCATCATTTCACAACACGTTATCAGCACGAGTTTCTACCCAATTTTGGAAAGGATCTCATTGTTCTTCAAACATCAAAGATTATTTGTGTAATTCTCTTAACTTACTATGTCGAACCTTACAAAACTTGAATTTGCTGCCCTTGACATCTCGGGCAAGAATTACTTGTCATGGACCCTTGATGCTGAGATTCACTTAGAGGCAAAGAACCTTGGAGATACAATTAAGGTTGGCAATCAAGCATCCCTGCAGGATCGTGCAAAATCAATGATTTTTATTCGCCATCATCTCCATGAAGAATTAAAATCTGAGTACCTTACAGTAAAAGACCCTCTTGTCTTTTGGAATGATTTAAAGGAAAGATATGAGAATCAAAAATCTGTAATCCTCCCAAAAGCTCGTTATAATTGGTTGAACCTGAGGTTGCAAGATTTTAAAAGTGTGAGTGAGTACAATTCTGCACTTTTTAAAATAATCTCACTATTAAAATTATGTGGGGAAAAAATCACTAAGGAAGACATGTTAGAAAAAACATTTACTACATTTCATGCCTCGAATATGCTCCTGCAGCAGCAATATCGAGAGCGTAAGTTCACAAAATATTCTGAACTGATATCATGTCTTCTAGTAGCTGAACAAAATAATGAGCTTTTGTTGAAAAACCACCAATCTTGCCCGACCGGTTCTACTCCATTCCCTGAAGCGAATGGAACCTCATTTGATAAACATAGAGGAAATTATGTTCGTGGTCGTGGCCGTGGATGGAACAATCAATATAAAGAGAATCGTACTCATAATTCTTCAAAAAGGAATAACACACCTTACCATCAGAAGAATCAAAATGGCAAGGGTTTACAAAATAAACCATCAAACGGTCATGAAAATAAGTGTTATAGATGTGGAATGGAAGGTCATTGGTCACGTACCTATCGTACTCCTAAACATTTGGTAGATCTGTACCAAGCATCCATAAAAGAAAAGGGAAAGGGAATTGAAACAAACTTTGTTGGTCATAATGATCTTGAAGATTCCATGGATCTTGACCTTCCAAATAGAGTTGATATGACTCATCTTGATGTCTCTGATTTCTTTGAGGATATTGATAGAAAATTTGATAATTTGACTGGTGATGGAAATGTCCATACCAATTAATTATTTTCTTTTATTATATTATCATATTCTAATAAGTATGATTGGTGATGGATATGTCCATACCAATTAATTATTTTTCTTTCATTATATTATGAAATTGTAATAAGTATTTTTATTTTGATATGTTTTATTTATGTTTAAAGTAATAAAGTTTAATTTATGTTTTGCATATATGAAGACGCATGGATCCTACTAGTAAAATCAATTCCAAGATGAATAAAGAAGATTTTTGTCTAGCAGACAGTGCAACAACTCATACGATCCTTAAAGATAAAAAATATTTTCAAATTTTAAAATTATGCAAAGCCAATGTCAATACCATATCAGGTTCATCAAACTTAATTGAAGGCTCTGGAAGAGCGATTATCATGTTGCCAAAGGGCACAAAATTTTGTATTGATGATGCTTTGTATTCTTCTAAATCAAACAGAAATTTACTTAGCTTTAAGGATATACATTATAATGGTTATCATATTGAAACAAATAACGAAGGCAGTGAAGAATTCCTTTATATTACTTCAATAGTATTGGGCCAGAAGCTCATATTAGAAAAACTGCATATTTTCTCTTCTGGATTATATTATACTACAATGAGAACAATTGAAACAAATGTTGCAATACACCAGAAGTGTTTGGACCCAAAGGTTTTTATGCTTTGGCTTGATCGTCTAGGTCATCCAGGATTAATAATGATGCGTCAAATTATTGAAAACTCCCACGGACATTTCTTAAAGAACCAGAAGATTCTTTTACCTAGTGATTATCTATGTAGTGCATGTTCTCAAGGTAAATTAATTACAAAACCATCACATTCAAAGATTGTTGTTGAGTGTCTATCTTTCTTAAAAAGAATTCAGGGTGATATATGTGGACCAATACACCCACCTTGTGGTCCATTCAAGTATTTTATGGTTTTAATTGATGCATCAACCAGATGGTCACATGTATGTTTACTTTCTACTAGAAACATTGCATTTGCTAGGCTTCTTGCTCAAATAATTAGGTTGCGAGCACAATTTCCTGATTATCCAATTAGGAAAATTCGTTTAGATAATGTTGGTGAATTCACATCTCAAGCTTTTGATGACTATTGCATGTCAATTGGAATTAACGTTGAACATCATGTTGCCCATACACATACTCAAAATGGTTTAGCTGAATCACTTATCAAGAGACTTCAAATTATTACTCGACCTTTGCTTATGAAATCAAAATTACCAGTTTCTGCTTGGGATCATGCTATTTTACATGCTGCATCATTAGTTCGTATTAGGCCAACTACTTATCATAAATTTTCACCATTGCAACTTGTACTTGGCCAACAACCAAATATTTTTCACTTATGCACATTTGGTTGTGCTGTATATGTACCTATTGCACCCCCATAACGCACTAAGATGGGTCCTCAACGTAGACTTAGAATTTATACGGGTTTTGATTCCCCATCTATCATTAGATATCTTGAACCTCTAACTGGTGATGTTTTTAAGGCACATTTTGAGGATTGTCATTTTAATGAAACAATCTTCCCACCATTAGGGAGAGAAAGTCGTTGCCTGAAACACGACGTGAGATTACTTGGAATGTTTCGACGTTATCTCATCTTGATCTTCGTACAAATCAATGTGAACTGGAAGTTCAAAAGATTATTCATTTGCAAGGAATTGCAAATCAATTACCAAATGTATTCACCGACAATAAGAAAATAGTGAAATCTCACATTCCAGCTGCTAATGCTCCAGCACGGATTAAAGTCCCTGTAAGACAATCAGTTAATACAGCAGCAAGTGAATCAAAGCCACACCTGAAGCATGGAAGACCTATCGGTGTTAAAGATAAAATTCCCCGGAAGAGAAAAGCACAAGAAAAACAAGTTGCAGCCTATAAAGAGACTATACCCAGGAAACAGGTCACAGAAATAATTGATCTATCCAAAACTTATGAACAAAAATCTCTTGAAAATAAACATCTTGAAGAGTTATCCCCTGAAGAGGATCAGGTACCTGAAAATAACGAGATCTCGATACATTATGTACATACATGAGAAATATATGATAGAAATAAAATTGTTGTAGACAACATATTTTCATATAAAGTTGCCCTTGATATTACCAGAAGTAATGATAATGAATATGAACCATAAACCGTTGATGAATGTCAATGTAGAAATAATTGGCCAATGTGGAAAGAGGCAATTCAAGCAGAATTAAATTCACTAAGTAAACGTGAAGTTTTTGGACCTATAGTCCGAACACCTAAAGGTGTAATGCCTGTTGGATACAAATGGGTATTTGTACGTAAACAAAATGAAAAAAATGAAATTATAAGGTACAAAGCGCGACTTGTAGCACAAGGTTTCTCGCAGAGACCTAGTATTGATTATGAAGAAATATATGCTCTTGTAATTGACGCAATTACATTCAGATTTTTGATTAGTTTGGTAGCAAAAGAAAATTTGGATATATGATTAATGGATGTTGTTACAGCATATCTGTATGGATCATTAGATAAATGATATTTACATGAAAATCCCTGAAGGATATAAAATGTCTGAAACATATAATCCTACATCTCGAAGTATGTATTCTATCAAGCTACAAAAATCCTTATATGGGTTACAGCAATCCGGACGCATGTGGTATAATCGCCTCAGTGAATATCTTTTGAAAGAAAGATTTAAGAATAATCCAATTTGTCCATGTGTTTTTATCAAAAAACCAGAATCTGGATTTGCTATTGTTGCAGTATATGTTGATGATTTAAATCTTGTAGGGACTCCAGAAGAGTTAACAAAAACAGCAAATTGTTTAAAGAATGAATTTGAGATGAAAGATCTTGGTAAGACAAAATTTTGTCTTGGCCTGCAAATTGAACATCTTCCAAATGGAATTCTTGTTCATCAATCAACATACACAGAAAAAGTCCTGAAGCAATTTTACATGGATAAAGCTCATCCTTTGAGCACTCCAATGGTGGGTCGGTCACTTGATGTTAAGAAAGATCCGTTTCGACCACAAGAAGATGATGAAGAAACTCTTGGTCCTGAAGTACCATATCTTAGTGCAATTGGTGCTTTGATGTATCTTGCAAATTACACACGACCTGATATAGCATTTGCAATTAACTTACTAGCAAGGTATAGTTTTGCACCAACTCGAAGACATTGGAATGGAATTAAACATATTTTACGTTATCTTCATGGGACTACTAATTTGGGATTATTTTATCCAAATGGATCAAAACCACAGTTAGTTGGATATGCTGATGCAAGTTATCTTTCTGATCCACACAAAGGCCGATTACAAACAGGATATTTATTTACTTATGGAAATACTACTATTTCATGGAGATCTGTTAAGCAAACAATTTTTGCTACTTCCTCAAATCATGCAGAGATTATTGCAATTCATGAAGTGAGTCGTGAATGTTTTTGGTTGAGATCGGTAATTTAACATATTCGTGAGACCTGTGGATTATCATCAATTATAAAAAGTCCAACGATATAATAAGAAGATAATGCCGCTTGTATCACTCAAATTAGGGGAGGATATATTAAGGGTGATAGAAACAAACATATTGCACCAAAATTCTTTTATACACATGAGCTCCAAAAGAGTGGCGATATCGATGTCAAGCAGATACGATCATGTGATAATTTGGCCGATATGTTCACTAAGCCATTACCAACTACGAATTTTAAGAAGATGGTGCACAACATTGGTATGCGTCGACTTAAGGATATTCGATATACTCATGAGGGAGAGTAAAATTTCTAAAGGATGTGTGCTGATTGTACTCTTTTTCCTTCGCTAAGGTTTTTTCCCACTGGGTTTTCCTTTGCAAGGTTTTAATGAGGCAATCCTAAAGCACTAAAAGATATACTAGAATATTGTACTCTTTTTCCTTAGCCAAAAATTTTTTTTCCCACAGGGTTTTTATTTGGCAAGGTTTTAACGAGGCATATTCTTAGAAAGTGATCATCCAAGGGGGAGTGTTAGAAATAAAGTCTTATTGGAATGTGTAAAGTTTGGGCAATGAAAAGGTTATTTGGGATATGTAAATGTTGAAATGTGTAAAGCCTATATGGGAGATGAATGTCCATAATTGTACTCATTATTACAATCTTATCCCATAAACTCTACAAGCATTCTAAGGTCCTATATATATGTGGGATTTCTTTACTGTTATTGTACAGATCTAAGAGAGATCAAAAGAATTGTGGATAATCATTTGAATATAAGAGTTTATCAATATATATTTCTTGTTCCTTTTACTTTGTTTTATATATATTTTCATCATTTCACAACAGTATTCTATGGACTCCCATTATTTTTAAATAGCATTTTGCTTCTGTGAGTTTTTTCTCCAAATTGTTTTTCTAAAGAGTATTTTGAAATCATTATGTATTTTTCCATAGGGGAGAGTTCTATTTTTTTTTTTTTTTAACCATGTTCATCATAGGGGAAGGAAGCATGGAGGTTCTCTATTAAGGGAGAGTTGTATAGACTTTCATGAATTCATATCTTTTGTCATTGCGGGCAAAATTGGGAGTGGGATAAATTTTTTAAAGCGACTAGTTGTGTGTGATTTACATAGAACAATCTTGTGTTATGTTAAAGCTTAAAAGCTGACCTTTTTTTTTTTTTTTTTAATAAGGATTATCCACTTTTACCTATACCTGTTCTTTATGCATTTTTAATGCGGTTGTCCATGTTTCAGGAAAAGACAGATTTTATTATCTAGACATGTCATGTAGCTGAAACTAAGTCTAGGTTGGTATGATTCCCTCATAAAAAAAAAAAAAAAAGAGTCTAGGTTGGTATGTGGTTTCTGAGATTTGATTGTAGCACGTTGAGTTTGTATTGTCATGGAATTGTCAAATAGGGAGATTGTTAGGGTTCCAAGACATGTTGGCAAATCCTAGAACCAAAACATATTAAAATTTGATTGAATCAATAAATTTTGTGAGGGTTGAATCTGGGTCAAAAGTTGTTCAAAGAAGATAATGTTTTAATTCTTTCAAAGATGAGATGTTGATGATCTTTTCCTCACATATTTTGCACTATAACGAATTTTTTAAGTGAAACTCGTTTCATTAAAAAGTAAACATTCGCTGCTTCAAATTCAAACAAATTTGACCCAATTTGGTATGAAACGATTAAGATATGATTGTTTAAAGTTAGTGCAACTATGCTAAATCCAAGAACTTCGCTCAAGCAAACAACAATTTTGCTTAGGTGAGGCAATTTATCGTCCCTACTTTTTAGAAAAGGGGGTTTTTGCTTAGTTTTAACCCTACTTAATGCACCTATATAAATTACTTCTTGTACGCCTTTTAGATGTAAGAAAGAAGGGTATACTAGGGCTAAACGGGTTTAATTTTGTTCCTATCTTCCTAATTATAAACAAATAAATTATCATTTTGCTTTATTTCAACAAAAAAAAACCAACTTATGTTTTTATAGAACTTGAGTCTTGATCCTTTCTTGAAAGGAGCTTTTCCAATGAGTTCATTGCAGCAAATCTTCAAAGAGGTTCTTTGAATTGCCAAATGTTCTAATCCAAGCCAATGAGGAGTTCATAGAGAAAATTACTGTAAAAGGATTCCAGAGAATCTAAATGTATAGAAACTTTGTAAATAGATTGTTGTAACTATTCCTTTATAGTGAATTTTCTATAGGACTGGATCCCGAAGTGGTTTTTCATTGAAGGATTCTTCATTGATCTACTACTTCATTACCAAATTTGTATATTTTTACTTCTTTTTTATTATTGTTATTATTGCCTTAAATTTAATATTGATACCTTTGATTAATATATAAATTGGTTGGAGTCAAAATAAAAATTATTTCAATTGGTATAAGAGGTCTAAACAGATTTTTCACTTCACAATAGAATGCAACAATTAATGTACTTTTGGCTTTATAAAAGCAACAAATTTAACTGTTGCTATATATTTCATAATTATATATTTGAGAAGACCATAAGAAGCTATATGCAAAGACTTAGGCAATTATGTATGCAACAAGAAGTCAGTGTCTTATGCTCAACTGTTGCTATATATTTTCTCATTCTATACTAGGAAATGCAATGGCAGAAGAAAAGACTGCCATAGGCACAACAAATTTGAGATGTTCATTAAATTTTCTCCATTCTAAAATCAGAATGAAGGGAAGAACCTATTAAGTTTCCAAGGCAATGCATAGAACTCCTCACTCCTAGTATCCTGGTTAAAGAATCTGAATTTCTCCCACCAATGCCTCCCACTATCTCGACGGGTTGAGTCATGGCCACGGCTTAAAGTAGAGTCCAAAAGAAAAGCAACTATAGCAGCCACTGTTGCTGGGGAAGAGAAAATCACTTGCACAATGTCGTTGAACTGAAAGTAGTCCGAAGTGCCAACAGATATAAGTTTATAACTTCAATTTGACCATACGAAAAGTAAATAAATATGAAGCTATAAGAAAAGGTGAACATACGCACCCATATAGAACGAGTGTGGACAGGTCCCTGACCGGCTATCAAAAGGTATTCGTTGAAATATTGAGGCACACTAAGACCCATGAAGAGGGAAAAGCCTAGAATGAATTTTGACCGGAAGCTATTCAGGTTGCAGAATTGAAGAAAAGCCAGGCCAGCTGAAACTGCTCAATCCAAAGAAAAGTGTTAAATGATTGTGTTAAAAACTATTTAAGAAATTAAACAACACAACTAAAATTCAGATTCAAAATATTTAAGAAAGATGAGTAGCGTTGTATTTTTTTATCTCCAAGCCATGTTTCCTCAACTAATCAATTTGTTGCTCAAATGTAGTACTGCAAAAATATCCCACTAACTGTGAACAGAAAGGTAATATTCGTCAAAAGCCTTTTGGCTCAATGGCACTATCAGTCTCCTCCATAGTAAGAATCTGGGTTGAAATACTCAATTAACAAAAGGCAAGGTAATTCTTTATCTCAATCAAAAATGTTTTTAAGGCAGCATACCAGTCTTCTTCAATTCAAAAAAATCAAAATCAAAAACAAAAACAAACAAACATTCTATTTATTTTAATCAAATCCTAGCTTTATATGTCTAAAGCAAGCAGGAATGATTCTTATTTTTCATGGATACTCTTTCAAACATATAACTGAATTGCAGTCAAATTTCTGAAACTTTCTTTTAAATGAATTTTTAGACAGAATGTAGGCTAAGTCTATTACATGGTTACAAAGGTACAACATATGTACGGCAATGAGAGACGAAAGTGACTATTTCAATGGGGAAGAAATCATTGTGTAAAAGAAGGTTGAAATCCTCATCCTAATAAGAATCTCATAACAAGCTTGGAAAATAGACAATGTATCTTCTCATTATATGTCTAAATATGATTACCATGGGATGAAACATGCAACAGGATCATGAAAGAGATAAAACTTGTAAACAGATTTTTATAGTTTTCATTTTCTTTTGAGAACTATGGCCCTATGGGACAAAAAGAAGGGGGAGAGTGTTCTGTAATTGATAAATGGAAAGTTGGTTTAACATAACAACATAAATCGTCAATTCTTCATGACATCCAAAGGGCTTTTCTTGCCACTAGGTCAATAAAATAAAATAAGAAAAAGAAACGAGGACAAAAAAATATGGGCACTTCAAACTAAGGAAATTGAAGTTTAAGGAAACCACAAAGTTAGAAAATAGGAATTTGGCTTATGAACATGATACGAGATGACTCGGTACTTAGAGAATGGCACAGTTGAATGATTTGAGATTTGTGATTTTTAACATGCTACCATTGCAACTGCTTGAAGAAAGAAAAACGATCAAATCTGTAAAATTAAATATACAGATACAACTAGCGAGTTAATCTTGAAGGGGCTGATTGTCCTGATTAACTAAACAATATAGATGACAAAACTTCACTACTGATTTCTAATGATTTTGAACTAGTTTCTGTAATGGTCCTTCATCACATTTTTCTATTAAAAACAGATAATTTTTTTTTTATTATTTAAGTTTCCAAGGATCAACTTATCCATAGGAAATAAGAGAAAAATGAAGTTTCATATGCATTCATGTCATAACTTCTTTGTCCCTATTTTTTGGTCACCAAACTTATAATTTTTTAAATTTTCTTCTTCAAGACATTTCTAACTCTACTATGACTATTGACGAGGCCACTTGGAGACCAGGAGAGGTCTTGAGCTCCCAAAGTCTCCGTAATTTTTTTCATATCCAAGTTCCTCCAATATAAATACTATGTCCCCCCCTCCCAACTGTTTTGCTAAAATTTAAAACAGTGCCCCTAACCCAAATAAAATATATAGTGTCGAAGAGAAATGAAGCCAAATTTAAATTCCTTGCTGATTCTAGTTAAATTTTTTTTACTTTCATTTAGTGCTTAATTCTTAAGAATTATCCATCAACAAAGTATTTCCAATTCCAATAAATAATTGTACTTCCATGAAGCACTTAATTTTCCACATTTACCCATCAAGAAAAGCTAAAAGTCAGAATTGTATAGACAAAATATTTGAGAAAGTATTCAAATTAGAGTTTGTTGAATGTGTTTTAATGTATTTCCAAAAAAAAAAAAAAAAAAAAAAACTATAATGATTTTATTTGAATCAATTAGATAAAAATATCAATGATAGGATTAGGTACAGTAGGTCAAAATATTAAAAATATTTTCTTATAAATATTGAACAGTTACAAATTTTTGCTTAATTAAACTATAAATAAGTATACAAAGAAATGTAATAAGCATCCTTTTTTTAATGAGAGAAATCTTGAAACTCAATTCAATTTTTTTTTTAATGACATTGTTATACTGACATTGAATATCTATTTGTATTCTTTTTGTTCACCAAGAAAGTAAAATAAAGTCAAGAGTCTTGTAATTCAACTAGTTAGCACTTTTTGGTGTTTTCAAAGACATCTAGAATTCAAATTCACCCTCCCCCAACTATCAAATTATAAGTAAAAAAATTAAAAATTAAAAAGAAGCAAAATAAACATTGAAAGTTTACATTTCTTGAATGATTTACGTAACAATTACACAATTTATACTATATCCAACCCTCCCCAAAAAGAAAATCTCTAGTTCTGCCATTGACTATGACCATACATGTCATGGCTTAAACAGAAATAAAAATAAACAAACTACTAAAAATTAACAATTTCTATCTTGATCACCATAGAAATGTGATACATACCTACGTAGGCAAAGAGAACACAGTACAATGCCGCCACAATTGGTAATGGTATAGAAGCAATGACAGCCCCGAATTTTCCTGGACATGAATTATGGACCCATAAGAAAATTCTTTAGGTTATGTATTATAACTCTGGAAAATATCTAAGACAAATGGCAAGCCCCTATTTCCCTTATTACTTAAATTGGAAATATGTCTCAAAAACATATCAAGTAACAATGACAAATTAAGCTAATAATGTATGAGATTCCGCACCTAAAATAGAAAAGAAAATCATAAATCCTGCTGATATTTGAACGACTTTTCTACTTCCAATCCGTGTTAATCCTAACAGACCTGCATTTTCACTTTGAAAGGAATAAATGGTACATAGTTAGATCACATCATTGAGTGTGTGTGTGTGTGTGTAGATAGAGAGATAGATAGAGATATATTGCAAAACATCTAATAGACCACAGGTTTTTCCATGAATCAATATAATTCATAGGTCTTCAAAAGCCATCTACAGAAGATCATTATATTTCACCATTAAAGGCTGGAAACATCAAGTCAGGGCCAATTTTCACAAGCCGGTTGTGCAAACAATATAATTAACCAATAAAGTGAAACTAGCAAAAGTTCTAATCTAAGATTCTCCAAGGAAGTAATTAATTTTATAAATTTTTACACTGATGCAGTGGAGCCACTTCCTGCACCAAAAATTCCATCCAGAAAAGTGCCTATTCCCTGAAATTTATTAGAATTAACAAGTTACAAAAAATGAACAATTAATGGATAATAAGACATCAGAGTATCAATTGTACCTGCCAGCCAACACCACGGCTGAGTACGGAAGGAGGCACATGAGTGGCACTCCCATATCTTGCTGCTACAATATACGTACCAGTGGACTGCCCATGAAAATGAGAGTAGAAATTGAGATTAAAGAAGACAAAAGTAATATGGACTCTCTTCATATGAATACTAGTACAGGTTAGGAAGATAATGGGTTTTCCATAAAGCAGTTTCACAACTATATCCAATTTTCTTCCCATCAAATAATTTTAAAAGATAAATCCACCTTATGATAATTATTACTACATGCATCTTAAGTAGAGTAGACATCTTCATTGTTCACAAGTATTGTCTTAGCTTATTTTGTAAAACACGAGCCAAATCTATAGATGAGCATTGGTACGCATAATTTGATCTCTGTTGCATTCTCATTATAATCAATAATGAGAAAAAGCAAATCACCATATTACTATCTATATAACCAAAAAAAAAAAGGGGGTTCAGGAATAAATCAAACCTCAACAATAGCAACAAAACCAGAAGCCATCATTGCAAAAGCTTCTCCAGCATTAAATGTAGGACGCCCCCATTGAAACGGATATGGAACTCTAATCCTGCATTTAGCAATGTAAAATAGTTTTAGTTCCCACAAGAAGCATACAATACATTTGATTAATCATTTACAATGGCCAAGAACATTTTGATTAAAATTTCAAATGACAAAGTACAATCTAATGACTCACATTTATCAACAAATAACAAAGTTCTTGTAAAATCTTCCTCACAAAAAAAAAAAAAAAAAATCCGGGTTTCTTTTAACCTTGACAAGGGAACACACTTGAGAGGTGTAAAGGGGGATATTACTCATCACTTCCAATTATGGCTTAAGACAACAATATCAACAAATTGCCATATTCAAGTAGCCTAGTATATAAATCACAATTGTTAATATGGAATAATCCAAAATATACAAATATATAACTCAAACCACCCAATATCATTGTGAAGTGTGAACTGCTTTAAGTTACCTATTATGAATATGGCAAGCTCCTATGCTAAGTAAATTAAATTTTGAAGCACAGAAACAAAAGCATATTATTTTTTAATCCTTTTTTCCCTATATTACTGCCATTGAATAATCAGGAAACTTCACAGAGAACATGTTAAAGATCTTTCATTCAACTACTAAGTTACTGATTCATCTTCATGGTACTATATATAGTTTGATATTTATTACATTTCAACAAGTGCACACGCTTAAGTAGTAGTGTTACTTATTGCACAACAGAACATATTTATTTAAAACAAAGTAGACATAATTAGGATTTTAACTAATGTGGTATTTCTAAGCTCTAAATACTGTACATGATCTACACTACAGCTGGCAAAAACAAGACATTGCAGGATTGTTTCTCAAGCAAGACATTGTACAAAAGAAACGAAAATAACAAAAATAGTATAGTATGTAATTAATTAAACATGTGAAGACAAGTGCTTAAATGAGAGATGCAATTAAATGGACTACAGCTGAGATTTTACACATCACTCACCAAGAGGCGGCACTAATGAGCCCAGAACGATCTGTGCGGCAACTTAATTGAGTTTTTACAGATCGACGGTTATATGCACCAGCTACAGTCAAAACTTCTGCATATACCCATACAATTACGACTGAGAGTACAAGAGCAAATCGAACAAATATGACTTTGTTCGATTTTAGCACAGAAGGAATATACTGCAAATCGATCAAATATTAAATTAGTTAATCATAAGAGAAAAGCTCAAAAGAAATTCAAGTTACCTGTCTCAAAAGTCAAAATATGAGAGACAAAAAAAAAGGCAGAAAAAGTTTTCTTAACTTCTATGCACTTGATACACTCTTTTCTCTTTGTAAATTTGAAAAAAGTGAGGGATTATAAGATTCCTTCCACAGTGAGGACACCATGCAGGGAAGTGATATCCAGCCCATAGGCACCATTACATGGTTCTTCCTTAGATCTTATATATCATTTGTTTCTTTTCAATTTTTAACCAAATCAAAGAATGAATGCAAACAGTAGTTTCTAGCAGAAGAAGACTTAGCGTAATTTTTAAATACCCTCTTTATCAAGTAGGAATACAAATAAGAATATCAAGAATAATTAAAGATGTCCTTTTGTTTTTAAATTAATGAAAATTTAGCTGATGAACTATAGGTTGCTTAGGGGAGGCAGCCTACCTGAGATAAAACAATCAGAATAATCAATTCTGGGAGTCCAACTTCAATGCATTTTGCCAACTACAACAACAATTAAACAGAAATGTTACTTTCATAAGACAATACATGTAGGAGGAAAAAAAAAGTCAACTAAACAAGATAAGTCTTGAACTAGCTAAGGTCTGTCAGCAATTTGACTTTTGGGTTTGCAAAAACTTCCTGTAGGAAGCAATGCATCTCCATTCATTTTTTTTTTCTCCCCCTAATTAGATATTCATTATCAAAGATGATTCTTTCAATTAAGAATTACATTGATTATCACTTAAACTATTATTAGAGGTTAAGGAAAATATAAAACTAGAAGTAGTTCCTTGTACAACAATTATGTGCATTAAATAATAACAGAATGAAAAATTCAGCAGTCTTACCTGTGGGAAACCATGTGCGAAAAGGCCAAGTCCAGTGAGAGTTACAAAAGGAACCGCAGCAAGAGGACTGAGAAACCTGCACAATAAGACATAGCTCCTTAATCAAACAATTGAAGAGTAACTAACAACATCCTCAAATCCATTTCCGGTACAATACCTTGCAAAGATTCTCCAGAAACCAAAAAATCCAACAACCATTTGGAAGAAAGATGATACAATAAGTGCTCCTTGTATGGCCCTCATGATTTGTTTAAACCTCTGAAATAGTACTCAGCCAACAATAAGAAAGTCATAAGCACACAAAATTCAGCATATCCAACAAATAATAAGTAGTATACTCTATTCTTTACTCATCTTTCCCAATAACAAAGCATTTCTAAGGATTTTCTTTTGTCATCCACTCATTTAGTCTTGGAATCAAATCTTACTTTCAAAAATTGGGAAGGGAGTAAGTTAATGTAAAAACCAACCTCATGGGGATCTACATTATTACTGAACCTCCTCGACAAGGCAATGGAAATGATTGGAATAATGAAAGCATAAGAAGGCCCTGTTACCACCGGTAGCCGAGTCCCAAAAACCGTTTGCAACAATGTGTTGATTCCAGCAACAAAGAGGAAAGTGTTTATCACCTCAGCCTTCTCCGCCTGCAATAATGTGTTATTTGGTTATGGTAAATTACCAAACCAGGACCGCTTACTTTGATACCATAATAAATTGCTAATTGTCCCAAAAACTTAAACGATTACGAAATGATGAATTTAATCATCTAAGGTAGGAAAATGAATGATATATTTTTGTGCATGTTTTGAGAGTAATTCTTACATTGCCACCACCCATTAGAGGAACAATAATGGTTGAGATGATAACAATGCTTCCAATCACCACCAGGTAGTGCTGGAATCCCACAAGTATGGCCTCAGCTACAGTCAATGAAACCAATTTTAGCAATCAATACTTTTGCACAATTCAAATTGACAAGTTCATGAATAGTATTCCTTAAAATCAAAATAATTTTGCAAATGTTAATTTTTAGGAAATGAAAAAAAAAAAAAAAAAAGGTAAGAAAAACAGGGGAGCCAACCCATATGAAATATATGGTTCAGTTCAAATGGATTCTTTAGTTTTTTTAAAAACGAAAAATACAATCATTTAAGGAATCAAAACTTTCAGAAATTTTTCTATCTGTTTCTTTCTCTTTTTAATCTCGACAACCCCATTCTTTTCCTTTTCCTTTCCATTAGTTATCTAGATTCTAGGGAACCAAACGAACGAGGAGAAGATACTAATAAATATAAATAAGAATAACATAGAAACAACGAAGGGCTCAGGTCTCGAAAATGGTGACAATAACAAGAGAGAGAGAGAGAGAGAGAGAGATTAAGTATGCTAAAGATGAAGAAAAAGGAGCGGAAAACTAAAAGCGATTTTTGTTTGCAAAATTGGGAAAGCAAAAAAAGAAAAACAAAAAACAGAGTAAAAAGGAAAACAGAAGAGAGTGAAGTTGACGAAGGCGAAGCAAAAATGAATAAAAAAGAGTAAACTAAACAGAGCATTAGAAAGAAGAAGAGAGGGAGAGGGAGAGGGAGAGGGAGAGAGTTACGCCAATTGGGAGAACTAGAGACACAGAAGTCGATGCCGGGAAGCTGTTCCTTCACCGGGTGTGGATGAAACTCACTGCCACCTCCACCTCCACCTCCACCTCCACCTCCTACAGCCATTTCTCTCTAAAAACTCTTGCGCTTAATGTTTGTGTGCTCTGAATGAGTATCTTTAAGAATCTCTGTATGGTTTTTTATGAGAACAAAAAGAAAAGGGTGTGTGATAAGCAATGAGGAATAATAAGGATTTGAGGAAAAAGTAATGAAAAAAAGAGTGATGGACAGAGTTAGGCAGCGTTGTTATGACTTACTATGACACAATGCGTTGCAGCAGAGAAGAGAAAACATCAGTTACGTGATGGATGAGATGACATTATTATATTAACTTGTGTTCTGCTTGTTTTGCCTTGCCTTTTTTATTTATTTATTTGTTCACAAGAGAAGAGAGAAGAGAGAAGAGAGAAGAAGAGTGTGAGAGTGAGAATGAGAGGGACTGTAATCATTTCTTCATTGCTAATAATATTCTTTGGAAAGCTACCAACTGGCGATCTGTCTATCACAACCCTACACAACATCACCTTTTGCACTCTTTCTCTCTCCGAGCATTGGAAAATGACATTCTCTCTGTCTCTCTCTCTCTCTCCCTCTCTCTATCTCTGTGGGTGGTGCCGTGCGTGTGTTTTGGTTTTTGCTTTTGCACGTTTCGGGTCAATATATTTGGAGACCAGACATGGAATTTGCATCTTGCCGTTGAGGCGCTCTTTTCTTCTAGGCTTTTTTTTTTTTGGACTTTTGCGTTTCATAATTAATGATTACATCGGGGTTCTATTTTAACCTTTTTAACTTTTTTTTTTTTTTTGGTAAACAACCTTTTTAACTTTATTTATTTATATATGGTAAAGTCTTGTATGGAAGGTTATCCTCCTAGCAAAGATTTGAAAAATGAACTCTATGGGTTGCCTTTGTTTTTTTCTTTCCCACCTGACTATAAATAGGACATGGGTTGCTCTATTAAACACTAGTTAATGGATTATAAATTTATATAATATAATAACAAAAGGAATAAATTGTATTAATGTAACAACTATCATGTATCAAAAAAAAAAAAATGTAACAACTATCAAATATAAAATGATAACACTTCAATGAAAAATATCAATTGTGTTATAATGAGACTTATAGTTACATGTATCGAATTTTTTACATTAGAATATATTTTTAGTATATCCTTACTCTTGTTTGTTATTATTCTATATTAAAATCTATAGTTCTTCAAGGCTTGTTACTCGAGACAAAGCAACGTACAATTGGTCATGGATGAACATTGGACTTTGCGAGCACAGGCCAATGTTATTTAGAATTTGTCATTGACTTTTTTTTATTGTCACGGCATAACAAATCTTTAAAGAAAACGATCTTCTTTTTAAGATGAATGGTCTCTTGCACAAATATTCGATTCTTGAATGGTGTTTTTTTGCCTTTTGGAGATTGAATTTGTAGCTCTTTGTGGTCGTTCATAATGGATTTTCATCTTCGTCTTGCACCTCTTGTTATTTCAAAGTTGTTCAACTATTTTAAGAAAAAGGAAAATTTTATGCCAAAAAACTATTAATTAACTCAAAACACTTGAAAACAAATTTATTATAAAATAAATGCACACAATTTAAGCAGATGAGTTTTTTTTTTTTTTTTTTTTTTTTGAGAAGGGGATGAGTATGTAATTTGCTACCAATTTATCATGTAAAATAAATATATGACCATATTGGTACATTCAAATGTTCTTTGCTTATATGGTCTGTTGCAAGAATAATTGATTCTTGAATTGTGATTCTTTGTCTTTTCTTGGCTGAATCTACAGATCTTGATTGTTATAAATTCATAATCAATTTTCGTTTTAATCTTGCAACTCTTGTTATTTTAGCATTGTTCAACTATCCAACTCAAAACTAAAAAAATAAAGGCAAACTGCTATAATATACATAACCAAACTAATTGTATGTATATTTGAAAGACAAATCAAGAGCATGTAAAGTGTAAAAAATCTTGTAATTCAAAGTGAGACTAATAAATCAAGCAATATGCTTTTATGATTTCAAGAAATTAATATAGCAGCAAGTCAAGTTGAATATAAAATAACATCCCAAATTTAGTAAATAAATACATTTATGAGTACCCAAGTGATTCTATTGAGCATTGAAAGACTCAAAACGCCAAAGAGATGGATTTTGTAAATGGTTGAGAAAAACTGGTGGCACAGCATTTGTTGTTCTTCTCTAGTTTATATATTATTATTAGTGTGGGTACCTAGGATGTACGGATTTTCGGGCCAAGGGCTTTTTGCCTTGTAGCCTTTTACACCGCATCCTCGGCATGTCCTTCAACGTCCTAGGCCGTCCTTGGACGGCTTTGCAACGTCCTAGGCATGCATAGCAACGTCCTAGACATGCTTGGCAACGTCCTAGGCATGCTTGGCAACGTCCTCGGACGGTGTCCTAGGAGTCCCACATCGAAGGAAAACCCCCCCACTTTCTACCTTATAAGCGTTGAAGCGAAGGGAGTAGTGTACCACTAGTTTATAGTTATTCGTTGCAAAGCCGTCCGAGGACGGCCTAGGACGTTGAAGGACATGCCGAGGATGCGGTGTAAAAGGCTACGAGGCAAAAAGCCCTTGGCCTGAAGATCCGTACATCCTAGGTACCCACAATTAGCATTGGATGTTAGCAGCTCAAATGGAACTTAGCTTATAAAATAATCCAATTAAACTGTAGATTTTATATTGAGGATATGTTTCATTCAATTACTTTAAGGATATATTCATTATCCATTGTAATTTTTATTAATTGATATATACATATAAATCTTAAATTACATCTAAGCTAAATAAGAACTGCAATTGGAATTAACTTTAATCATAACTCTTTTTTTTTTTTAAGGAAACGTTAATCATAACTCTGTATTAAATTTTGGTGTTTATCCAAAGAATAAAAAAGTAAAGGGAAAAAAATAGTTTGATAAGTTAGAACTTAGAAGGAACTTCTCAAGAAGTTGGTATGGAAAAAGAAAAGACAAAAAGAAAGGAGTTCATTGGGCGTTAAATTAGAAAAGATATAGATGAATAATGATTACACGTTAATTTGGTTTTTTCTATTCAAACAATTAGGTCTCTCTTAGGTATGGTAGTTGTATGCCACCAAATTACTAAATTTAATTTTTCTTTTAAAGAAATTTAATAAATTTTTTGCAATTTGGGTTTAGTGCCATAATATTTAAATGTGGTTTATAGATAGTGTCTTAAGTCTTAGGATAAATAACTATGAGTGTTTTTTTTTTTATAGAAAAAGATAACATAATGTGGAATAATGTTTAAAAGTGAGATAGATATAGTGTTTTAATTTTTAGAATATTTCTCTACACGAGAGTTTATAAAAGCTTGAAAATTTGAATTTAAAATAAAAAGTGGTAATTCATACTGGATAATAGAAAGGAAAAAACCTAAAATTTAGGAATTTAAAAAAAAATAGTAAAATACTCTTTTAACCTATTTGTATTTTTAACTTTAAAATTATTTAACAAAAGGATATAGGTGTTTTAGAAAGTTTAAGAATTTGTGTAAGGATATTTTAATATGCAAAATAATGGAACCCAATCAAGGAATCATGTTATTAGTAGTGTGTGTGTGTGTGTATAAATTATAGACTATTAGTTGGAGTAAAATTTAAATTTTTAAAACTTAGTTGATAAAGTTTATCAAAATTAAATTATTGTTACATCTTATCCCTTAGTCAAGAGTCTTATAGTTTAATATCCTAATAAAATATTAATTTAATAAGATGCAACTTGAGGGGAAAAAAGTGAGCTGTGTGGGATTTATGTTTAGAAAATTTTGATGATAGATTTTTAGTTTTATTTAAATCAAATAATAGTTAAATGTTGTCCCTTAATTTGAGAAAATATATCATAAAAAATAATATATAATTAATTTACTAATTAGTTATTCGTAAAATGTTAATAATAGACATTTAGTTAGAATAGAAGTCAAAAAGTTGTTTTTTTTTTTTAAGAAAGAAAACGTGAGTTGTTGTTGAGATTTAAGTTTAGAATTTTTTATAACAGAATTTTAGTTTGAATAGAATTTAAATTTATTGAAATATTTAATTTTAGAAAATTTTGATAATTTAGACTTTTAGTTTGAATATAATTTAAATTTGTTGAAGTTTAAATGTATAAAACTAATTTACTAATTAGTTTTTCTTAAAATATTGATAATAAACTTTTAGTTAAAGTAGAAGTCAAAACATGAGGTTTTTTTTTTTTTTTTTTTTTAGAAAACATAGGTTGTTTTTTGCGATATTAAAGTTTAGAATTTTTTATAATAGACTTTTAGTTTGAATAGAATTCAATTTTTTTGAAATTTAAATGATAAATTTTTACCTAAATTAAACAGTTGTTAAATATTATTCCTAAATTTGAGGAAATATATCCTAACAAATAATATAAAATTAATTTACTAATTTGCTAGAGTAGACACTTGGCGCAGCTTTGGCTTATAAGCCCAACTTTTAGAATTTTCTATAATAGACTTTTATTTTGAATAAATTTGTTGAAATATTTAAGTTTAAAAAATGTTGATAATAGACTTTTAGTTCGAATATAATTTAAATTTGTTGAAATTTAAATGTATAAAATTAATTTACTAACAAGTTGTTCTTAAAATATTGATAATAGACTTTTAGTTGGAGTAGAAGTCAAAACGTGAGTTTTTTTTTTTTTTTTTTTTAATAGAAAGAAAATGTTGGTTGTTATTTGAGGTTTAAGTTTATAATTTTTTATAATAGACTTTTTATTTGAATAAAAATTTTTAAATGATAAAGTTTTAATTAAATTAAACCGTTGTTAAATATTATTCCTTAATTTGAGGAAATATATCCTAACAAATAATATAAAATTAATTTACTAATTAGTAAGAGTAGCCACTTGGTGCAACCATAGCTTCTAAGCCCAACTTTTATTATATAATAATAATATATGATTTAAACCCTTCCAATTTGCAAAAAGAACTTATTATAGGTCAGTGGCTCAGGGTTTTCCTTTATTTTATTTTATTTTTTAAAAAAAAAACTTCCTTCTTTTTCTTTTTTTAACAAACATAAATAAAAATATTATCAATTTCATGGAAGTTTCGTTATTTATTATGTGGGAGGATGAGTATCCAAGAACGGGAACAAATGAGAGAAGGCCAATATCAGAAGAATAGACCTCAGAAAGCACTAGCAGCGAGTCCTCAGGAAAAATAAAAACAACTCACCACAAGCACAAGGATACTATAATACCCGAGGACCCCAAGGATACTAACGTGTCTTTAGGAGGGCCGAGGAACAGTTCTGAAAACCATCAGGCATAAGCCGAGGAAGAGAAGGAAGATTTGTCGTCAAGCAAGAAATGGAAGAATGCAGATAAAGCAACCATCACCTCTGCATTCAATGCTCTGAACCCACTTAGCTAGTCGCATTAATGAGGAAATGATCCCTGAACAGTGTCATCACAGCTCATAGCCTAGTCTAGAATCCTTCTAGTAAGGTTTTGATGGGACAAGTATCAAGGGAAATGAACCCTAACCCTCTAAATGGAAGGCCAAAATACAACCTGGGTGACTATATAAGGCAGAAAGGCTACTGTGAAGAGGGGATGAAACATTTGAAGAAAGAGAGAAATAGAGAACCACCATTGTAACCTTAGAAAAATTGTAATATGTATCTCGGACCAATTCCGGGGATCATAATATAAGCAATCCGAGACTATTGTTAATTAATTCCCTCGTCTCATACTTATTCTTAGCACTTATCCTTTCATTTCAATCTTAATTCATTTAAATAAGGGTCACAAAGATTGATTGGCATCCCATCTCTATAAATTAATTGTGTGAGGTAAAAAGTAAGTTTGACCTATTTTATCCCGCCACAATTGGTGCTATCTATGGGAAAAATCACCTAAGTACCCTTGAGTAAAAGCCTTCTTAGGATGGCCAATCCCAGAAGAAATGCTTCCCTAGAATATGTTGGGTCCCAACGGAGGGAGCGGTTTGTAAACCTTGAATGAAGAAAGGATTGTGATATGGCAAACATACATAGTCAAAGAGCTCCATTTGTACACTCGGATCATACTGGTCAGCATCATGCTAGTCACAACTCGCATGACGAGGAGGTATACAACCTCAAAAGGAAAGTGGATCGGTTATACCGACACCTTCATCTCAAGGCTTGGATAAGGGAAAAGAGGACTCCTACCCCAAGCCAGAGTTCTAGCTTTGAGGATGATTGAAATTACCAATGAAGAAGCAGAACTCCACCCAATAAGTCTTTTACATCATCATCCCATTACACTTCAGAAGAAAGGTACCACCACAAGAGATCTAGGACTCCACCACGAAGAAATATGGGAAATGACGCCATGGGAAAGGCACTCCTTCAAATATCTCGTTCACCCTTCACCAGACACATTGAGTAGGCTGAGCTCCCTTACCGCTTAATTAGCCAGTTTCACAATATACAATGGCAAGATGGATCCTAATGAACATGTGAGTCATTTTAATCAAAGGATGGCCATCCATTCTAAGAACAAGGTGTTCATGTGCAAAGTCTTTCCCTCGAGCCTCGACCTTATTCCTATGAGGTGGTTTGATGGACTTGAGGAAGGATCGATAAGCTCCTACGAGGAGCTGACGAGGGCATTCGGAGCTAGGTTTATGACTTGTAGTCGAGTTTTGAGGCCTTTAGACTCTTTGCTCTCTGTTAGGACATATGTGGTTTACATGTTAAGAACATATATCATACTTTTATGTAATTGGCTAATTCTTTGACAAAACGCACTTTACTTGTATTTGGGTAGATTTAGGATGTGTTGAAATACTTCAAGAAACCATGTTTCAAGATCAAGTATTGAAGCCTTCAAGTCTATTTAAGAAAACAAGTTGAAAGTGCAGATTCATTAAAGCTCGACAGCTGCATCTATCGAGCTTTAGTAAGCTGTTCAAGCCCGTAAGCTCGACACCTGCTCGACAGCTTCTCGACAACTTCTATCTGTCTAGGTTTATAAAATCAGAATTTCTGATCTAATTTCTTGGGATCCGTGAATGTGTCTTTGGGCCTTCTTTTCTCCTAACTCTAGACATATAAAAGGATTGTTTTAAGGGCCGTCTAAGAGTTCACAAGTTGCACAAGTATTGAGAAAAATCTGTTCAAGCAAATTGTGACCGGAGACGAAGTTCTTAACCTAGTTCATCTCTTCTGAATAAGTTGTTGTGTATGTGCACCTTTAGGTTTTGTGACCAAGCATCTTCTTAATCTTCATCATGAGTATGAATTGAAGAAATTTGCATCCAACCTTTCTTTCTAGTTGGTGATTGAAGTCGCGTACTGGGATCCGCGCAAAATAGTTAGTCACGTACTTGAGAGTTGTTCATTAAAAAGGGGAAACTGTCACTACAGAATAAGTCCAATTGGGTATTGGGGTAAGGGTTCAACTGTAGGTTGGTAAGGTACTTTGAATTCCTTTACTTGTAACCGCTTGTTGTGATAATAGTGGAGTTTCGGGGGTGGTGACCTGAAAATCACCCAGTAGGGTTTTTGCCGTTAGGGTTTACCCCATTCGTAAACAAATCACCGTGTTATTTATTTTCTGCTGCATTATTAGTTTATTGGTGATTTGTTTGTGCTACCACGCAATTGCATGTTAATTAACTTAATTAATAAACTTGGCTAAACTAATTGATTAATTAATCACAAGGGGTCAATTCGTTTGTGGCCTATCACTCTCAATGTCTATGAGAGAGGGGGAGACCCTCAAAAACTATTCCAATAAATACTAGGAGCTATGTAATGAAATTGATGGGGACTTTAAGGATGTAGCCGTCAGAACCTTTAAGGTGGGTCTTCCTACACACTCAAACCTTTGGAAATCCCTCACCATGAAGCGTCCTCGGAACATGCGCCAATTAATGGATCAAATTAAAGAGCACAAAAGGGTCAAGGACAATCAGAGCCAGAACAAGGGGAAAGCCAAAATCTTTACACCTAACCGAAGAGATAACCAGTCTGACCAGTACAAACCGTCCTATCTGAGGAGAGAGTTTAACCGTCCCGTCTGAGGAGAGAGTTTTTCAAACAGGCACCCCACAGTCCCCACTAGTCCCTAAATGGTAAATTTGATGTTTAAGGAGCCGATCTATTGAGTGCTAGAAAAGATCAAGAATAAGCCTTATTTTAAGTGGCCCAACAAAATGGCAGTAAAGATTAGGATCTTTACTTATTGCCAATACCATCAGGACCGAGGTCACACTACAGAGGATTGCAGGACGTTGCAACTTTTTCTTGACCAATTGGTCAAATCTGAAAAGTTAAAGCAGTTTTTGCACCAGCTTGGCGCCCAAAAAGAGAAGCTCGCATCAAGGTCTTAGAAAAATACTGTCCCTCGTTCTTCCCTGGGAATAATCATTGTCATTTTTGCTACCCCAAGGAAAGACCTCGATTCTGTCAGTGGGGTAATGACGTTATCTCCATAGTCCAAAGTGGACAAGGAAGGTGGGCCACTTAAGACAATTAAACTACAGGAGCAGCCAATCCTGGGATTCTCCAAGGCTGACAAGGAGGGAACAATTCAGCCCCATGACGATGCACTTACAGTAACCTTGCGAATCGCGGGTTTCGATGTCAAGAGGATAATGATAGACCAGGGAAATAAGGCCGAGATCATGTATCCATATTTATTCAAAGGCTTGGGATTGAAGCCCAAAGACCTTAGTAAGTACAATGTCCCTTTGGTCGGATTCAACGAGAAGACTATTATTCCTAAGGGTATGATCAGGCTACCCATCTAGAAGGGAAAAAAGGTGGTGAATGTAGACTTCATTGTGGTAGAAGCTTACTCTCCCTATATGGCAATCCTAGCAAGGCCGTGGCTTCATGCTATGGGGTCTATATCTTCCACTCTACATGTAAAGTTGAAATATCCTGCCGAGGGAGGGATTGGAGAGTTATTGGGATGTCAAGCAGTAGCCAAGCAATGTATGGTGGCAGCAATTAGGCACCAAGCATCTAAAGTCAGTTCCTCGGAGTCAACTCCCACCTCATAGCAATTAGTACCCCGCTTGCTAGCATCCTCGGATCAATTAGTACCACGTGAGGGGCTGGATAAGATTGTCATTGGTAAAGACGAGGAGAAGTACTTCCAAGTTGGGACCAAGCTCCCACCAGGTGAAAAAGAGGAGTTGGTGAACTTTTTAAAGGGAAATCTGGATGTTTTCGCCTAGAGTGCATACGAAGCCCCTGAAGTTGACCCGGGATTCATATGTCATAGTCTAAATGTGAACCCAAGTGCAGTGCCGAGGAGACAACAACCTCGGTGGTCCTCCAAGGAACATGCCGATACGGTTAAGGAAAAGGTCCGCAAGCTCCAGCAGGCCGAGGCTATCAAAGAGGTTTTCTATCCAAAATGGCTGGCCAACACAGTAGTTGTCAAGAAGAAATCTGGGAAATGGGAAGTGTGTATGGACTTCACAAATCTCAATAAGCCCTGTCCCAAAGACCCATTCCTTGTTCCAAAGATTGACCAACTTGTGGATGCAACCTTTAGACACCCTAGAATGAGCTTCCTAGACACTTTCCAAGGTTATCATTAGATCCCGTTGGCACTATTAAATCAAGAGAAAATAGCTTTCCTTACTCCAACAAGGAATTACTATTATCAGGTAATTCCCTTCGGCTTGAAGAATGCTAGGTCCACATACCAAAGAATGGTGACAAGGATATTTAAAGCTCAATTAGGCAAAAATGTAGAGGCGTAGATTGACGATATGATGGTGAAAAGTAAGAAGATATCAGAACACTAGGCAAATCTAGATGAAGTTTTTATAGTACTAAGGAAGCATATGCTTCGTTTGAATGCATCCAAGTGTTCCTTCGGTGTAGGGTCGGGAAAATTTTTGGGTTACATGATCACTCACCAAGGAATCAAAGTCAACCTCGACCAAAATAAAACCATCCACAATTTACATCCACCTCGGAATCCTAAAGAAGTCCAACGTTTGACTGGGATGACGACGGTCTTGAATAGATTCATATCTCGGTCAATTGACTGATGCAAACAATTTTTCCAATTATTACATAAATGGAAGGGTTTTTCCTGGTCCGTGGAATGTGACAAGGCCTTTAAGGAGTGAAGACATATCTAGCTCATCCTCCAATTTTGTACGGGCCAGAGAAAGAGGAGGTCTTATATGCTTATATAGCTATTACATCACACGCAGTAAGTTTGGTCTTGGTATGAGTTGAAGAAGGAACCTAAAAGCCGGTTTATTACATCTATAAATCCCTCCAAAAAGTCAAGGCTCAATACCTTCACTTAGAAAAGCCATCATGGCCATCATTCATGCCACAAAAAAGCTTCCACGCTACTTCCAAGCTCATACAATCGTCATCCTCACCTAGTTGCCATTACAGGCACTGCTTTGGAGATCTGACTACACTGGAAGAGTGGCAAGTGAGGAACAATGTTAGGAGCATTCGACATCCGATATCTACCTCGGACGATGGTGAAAGGACAAGTTCTTGTTGACTTGGTAGCTGAGTTTACTGAAGAATTGGACCAGCCTGATTCCCAAGAGGTAGGGATGCCCAAGAAAGGAGTTAGGGTAAACACAATCTCATCTCAGCGAACCTGGGAGTTGTTTGTTGATAGGACAACTAACCAGAAGGGTTTGGAGATTGGAAGTGTGATAATCTCCCTAGAAAAAATTACGCTAAAGAAGTCTTTGAGATTAAGCTTCTCGACCACAAACAATGAGGCCGAGTACGACGCCCTCCAAGCGAGGTTAAATGCTGTCAAGAAGCTCGAAGGAAAATCTATGAAAGTTCATTGCGATTCAAGGCTAGTAGATGGGCAGGTTCAGGGTGAATTTGAGGCAAAGGATCTAAGGATGCAGTGGTACTTAAACCAAATGAAGCGTCTGCAGGCCGACTTCGAGTCTTTTACTTTAGAACAAGTACCTTGGAGTAAAAATTCTCATGCTGATTCACTGGCAATTCTAGCTACCTTGGCTAGAGAAAGCATTCTAAGGATTATACTGGTAGAAAACCTAATGACCCCTACTTATGACAAATAGACCCCAATAAAGGTGAACTTCATACGAGCAGGCCTTAGCTGGATGGACCCAATAGTCTCGTTTCTCAATGATGGGACTTTGCTCAACGATAAAACTGAAGCAAAGAAGGCTCATAGAAAAGCGCCGAGGTATTGGCTTTCAAAACAGTAGAAGTTGTATAAACGCTCGTATTCAGGACCATATTCACTATGTGTCGACCTAAATTTAATTTAATTTCTTTGTTTATATAAATTTTCTGACTTGGCTTTGTTTAAAAAAATTTAAATGCTGGCGTGGAATTTAAAAATGCCAAATAATTATTTTTAATAATATTTTAATGGCTATGTTAGCGCCATCTCAACAAACATAACACTTTGTCTATCACATAGGAGGTTTCCGTTAGTGGATTGACGGCAGAGACTAAAATGGAATCGATTTTCTTTTTTTTAGGGACTACATTAGTAGCAAAATCAATTTAATGACCAAAATGAGAATTGACCCAAAATATAGGGATCAAAAGTGTATTTTTGCGTTATTAAAAATAAAGGAATAAAAAAGTGAGGATAATTTTATACTTTTCTTTTTAATGTAACTTTCTCTTCTATTTTCTCTTCAATTTAGAGAGGAAGAAAGAATGGTGGGCCAGGATGAAAAACTTTTATCCATCCCATTTTCTATTTTCTTGTTTTTCATCCCAATCAAACGTACAGTCAAAGTTCAAACTAATCTTAAGAGCGACCCCACCCTTTTGATAGTATATAAATTTATTACAAGCCTAACTATTTGTCATTTATTTGGACATGGAGGGGTACAAAATGTAGCAGACAACATGAAATGAAGCGCCAGAAAGAATTTCTTTCTCTTTTTCTTTTCTTTTCTTTTCTTCCTTCCTTTTTGCTTGGTGTTTGAGTAGTGAAATAAATATGTTTATATCGCATTTATTTAGCATATTAATCCATTAATAACCCTATTGTTAATTTTGAAAATCAGTTCATGTTCAAGTGTTTAATTTTAATTACTACTGTGCACCATTGACGCAATGGTCACTCCACAAGTGTAAGTGTTTGTGGAGTGTTGGAGACAATGGCCGGGGTTCAAGTCTCCAGAAGGGAACTTCACACACATATACACTTAGATTAGACTATAGTAGAATTTCTATCTTGTATAAAATAAAATAAAATAAGCGTTTAATTTTAATTCATATCTAATATTTGACATGATGTTAGTTTGATTATAAAAATATTGCCTTTCATGGCCTAAAACCATTAGTGCTTTAGATGAGGTCAAGTTATAACTCAATCCACCTAAACGAACTCGTGCGAGTATGAAGTGCCCCACTTGAGACCCCTTCATGTAGACCCATTTAGGCCACTCAAGCATTGCTTACTCCATGGAGGATAGTCACATCCGCTTGCCTCCTTGTTTTTTTTCATTGAGCAAAACAAATGCAACCAATGATATAATTTATAATTGGAAAATGTTAATGAACGCTCTAAGAGAATTGGTTTAGGAACTATATTTAGAAATGTTTTTATGGGAAAATGATAAAACAATTAATGTTGTTGACAGCTTCTTATGTTTTCCTTAAAAGTTGTGTTAAAATTTTCCTAATATAGTTTATTAACAATTACCTTAAGGGCACCCGTTAACATGACTCTTTATAATTTTACACCAATTTTTTCATGCAAAAACTTAATTGCCACACCTTTTTTTTATTATTATTTAATAATCCGTTTGCTAGGGAAGTGGGGATTTGATAATTCAATAATTGCCACGCCACTAATACAATGCAAATATACAAGACTCCAAAATTTTAAAAACAAAATAAATGAATCATAGTTGTCAATAAATAGATCACATTCCCCCTAAAAAAAAATAGATCATAAAGAAATTTAGTTTTAATGGAAGATCAACCTTAAAAAAAGAAAAAGGCAGATCTCTCTATCTTCATCTAGGTGAGGGTGGTGGTTTTGACCATTGGAGCGGCAGAGACATGGTGGAAGGTGGAGCTCGATGGGTTAGCTGATAGTGGAGGCAAGCAAGGGTTTGGAGAGTGACTGATAGAGTGAGAGGATTGATCAAAGCTTAGTGGTCCATTGGGCGATGTTAAAGAAGTTGTGTGATTGTTGAATGATGATAAGCAAAAGCATTAAAGGGAGATATGAAGGTTTACGTGGTTTAGCTTGACAATCTACGTCCAAGGTGAAACACCCATAATGGCTACATATGTTCATTAAGCTCTTACTAGGAAACCCTAGACTAACCTTGGCTAACCATAGACTCCCATGGTTAATTTGTTTATTCTACAAGTACATGAGTCTTCAATTGGTTTGGGCTATAATATGTTTAACACAATGACATTGAAGAGAGAGGAAAAAATTTATGTTGTCGAGTCTTTAGTAGAAATATGGGTGAGTTAACTAGAGTTGGGTGAGGTTATTGTGGTTAAAATTAATCATGCATATTGCACATGACAAAACACATGCTTATTAGGGTATGTTGGAGCCAAACTTTGTCTTTTTTTTTTTTTTTTTTAAATAATAATAATAATAATAATCCAATGGTAACAATAGGAGATGGAGCAATCAAACCCTAATCATCTTTTTTATTACTTTTGAATATTTATGGCTTTAATTTGTTATTACACATTTAAACTATGAGAAATGTTATCTCTACAATATGTTTACAATATTTTCACAACAAATCTTAGGTTGTAAGTTTGTACGGGTTTTTAATTTGAATCTATCATTGAAATTTCTATTTTGCTCATCCGTAACCAAAAGTAACAAGTTGTCAACTTTTCACTCATAATACTTAAAAAATATTTAAAAAGAAGAAGAAAGAATAAGAAGTTTATAGGCAAAAACACTATTTTGGTCTTTATATTTTGAAATCACAGTCAATTTGGTCTCTAAATTTTTGTAACAGTCAATTTGGTCCTTATTATTTTCAACTTGCAATCAATTTGGTTCCTACCATTAACTTAATAACAGAAAGTGCCTATGTAGCACATGATGTGACAGCTGATACACAAGATGCCGATGTGGTTAAAAAGAAATGTTTAAAAAATGCCACCTCAGAAATTTTTTTTTATACAAGATAGAATTTTTACTCTAACTTAATCTAAATGTATATGTGTATGAAACTCCCTCTTGGAAACTTGAATCCTGACCCTTGCCCTCCCTTGCCCTCCACACCTTACAAGCATTTGTACTTATGAATTTTATTTTATTTTTAAAAAGCCACGTTAGAAAAACAAAAACTAAAATCTAACCTGATGATTTTCTAATAAAAAAAATGAATGAATTAAAAAAAAAAAAAAAAAAACTCATAATTCCCAGACAATGTTCTTCAATTGAAGAATAGAATTCGTCTATCACTCACTCCCACAGTCCCACTCCTTCAATTCTCTCTTTGTCATCGCAATCTCACTCCCTTGGTTCTCTCTCGTCTAGCTTAAATCGGCCACCATAGCTGAGACTCGTGACCACCATTTCTGACAGTGATGCATGATGGCGGCACCATAGACGGTGGCTGTCAGTTCGTGTCTCTCTATTCGTTGTTTCTATTTTCCTTCTCTTTTTAATTTTTCTATTTTAGCTTTATATGTGCGTTTGGAGATTAGATTTCCATTTGTGTTGTAGGGATTTGGTGATCTGGGTTTGTTGTTTGAAAATGGGATTTTGATTTGCTCTCAACAATGGGTCTGCGGGTGGATTTCAGACATGGAGTTTGTAGATCCATGGGTTTTTATTTGTGCTAGGTTTCAATCTAAGCTTTGGGTTTCAAGGGAGATAAGGGCATTGACCATGTCCAGCGACCTTCACCTTTGATGGATCATCTTTAACCTGGTATTGGACTAAGATGCCATATTTGAGTTGAGTTGAGGGTTGAATATTTGGAAATGAATGTGGGCTTTCCATTCAAACTTCAGCCTTGTTTCTCTCTGAAGCACCAAATGGAGTTAAGGAACCATGGAAGTGGTTTACGGGGAAGAGGATGATGATAGGCTTAAGGATAAAAAATACCTAGATTTGCACCTAGATAACAAACTCAAAACTAAGGGCTTGACAGAGGAGATTGAGCAACGTTGTTTGTAGTTTTTTAAAATACGTGTAAGTAAAAAAATGCGTAAAAATACGTGTAATATTGTTTAAAAATTAAAAATATGCGTTTAAAATCATCTACCAAACAGGGTCTAAAGAACTGTACCAATTATTTGACTTGCATTTTTGTTTTTGGTTGCTAAAGAAAATTCAAGAAAATCAGGCAATGTTCCACATTTTTTTTTTTTTTTTCAATTTAATGTTGAGATGGCATTTTTTATACATTATTTTTTTAGCCACGTCAGCATCTTGTGTATCAGCTGTCATGCCATGTGTCATGTAAGTATTTTTCATTAGTGAGTTAACGGTAAAGATTAAATTAATTGTAAATTGAAAATAACAGGAACTAAATTGATTATTATAAAAATGCAGGGACCAAATTGATTGTCATCCTAAAAAAGTAGGGATCAAAATAGTGTTTATGCCAAGATTATTAATAGCAACGGCGTCGTTTAAAACAAAGGGTTTTGGATTAGATTGTGTGGTTTGATTGTTGCCCTGGCGGCCTTCGCTTAGATTTGGGAATTTGTTGGAGTCCCACTTCTCTTCTGTAGTGAGTTCCCGTTGCAATCCACAAGAACAAGAACAAGCACAACCTTAACCTTAACCTTAACCTTGGCTGGTAGTAGAGAATAGAGATGGAGTTTGTAAGCCCTGAAGGTCTTCGATTAGATGGTCGCCGTCCAATGGAAGTATATTATCTCTCTCTCGCTTTCGTTTTCGCTTATTCTCATTTTTTTCAACCTTTGTTGTTTGTTCATTTTTATACTTTTTTTTTGACGACAGATGAGACAAATTCGAGCTGAGATTGGTGCCGTAGCCAAAGCTGACGGGTACGTACTAAAACCTTGGCTTGGGCTTTCTCTTTCTTAAGAATAGCTGGCGAGGCGTTTGTGTTTTTTATTGTTTCTTAAATCTTAACTATGCAATGCATGCTTATTATATCAATTTCAGTTCCGCTGTGTTTGAGATGGGTAACACCAAAGTCATTGCTGCAGTATATGGCCCTAGAGAGGTGCATTTTTACTTTTTCAGAAAGCCAGTCTTTGTTTGCAATCTGATTGATTATTAATTAATTAATTAATAATGTATGCTCATTTGCAGGTCCAAAATAGGACTCAACAAATTAATGACCAAGCACTGGTAACTCACTTCTTCTTCTTTTTTTTTTTTGTAAAGACAAGTTTATAGATGCATTCATCACTTTCTAATCGTATTATTCGTGTTTGTTCATGTTTCAGGTGCGCTGTGAATATAGCATGGCTAATTTTAGTACCGGGGATCGCATGAGAAAACCAAAGGGTGACAGGTAATCCTCTTTTTTCATCGTATTAGGTCACCTTTTTTGTTACATTGCCATAATTCAATCAGTAGGTTTTTCCTATGAAGAAAGCTGCGCGTATCGTCTATACATAAAAAGCGAGCGCTATTATATATGTAGTTTTAAATGCATAAAGAATGTGTCTAAAGAGAAAATTTTGTAATTTAGAAATTACAGTTTGTAAACTCTGATTCTTAGGGGAGTGTATTTATCTAATTGTAGACAGGCTGAATAATTTGTGAAAGTCTAAAACTATTATTTGTTGGTAGTTGATGAACTAAAATCGTGTCAGTATCTCATTCACGGTATTCATAATTTTGAATAAGTTAGGACTCCATCGACTTGTCTCTAGAAGTACTATTCGACATATTCATTATATAAAAATAAATAAAAAATGAGAAATACCTACTTATGCATCACTTTTACTTGAAATACCAGCTTGTATAGTTGACAAGCATCAAAACTTGTCTTGATTTTAATCATCCAAGAGGGATGGAGATATTCTATACTGCCTTTGCTTCTGATATGTATTGTAAGGTTAATATATGCTTTAGCTTGGTGGCATTGATGTAGGGAGGATGATGGGATGTGAGTTCCTTAGAACAAATTGATAGGTGGTTAGGCACCTCTACAAAGAACACAAAGTTCTTCAAGAATATCTCTCAAATGCTTATTTCATTCACATGAAAAAAAACCTTATTTACAAAGTGCTTACATTCTGCTACTTATACAAGTTGTTTGGCATTGACAACCTCTAGATGGTTGACATGTGTCTAAATCCTATTGGCTGATACTTAAGCAATCATCTAAGTAACTAATTAGTTACAAGAGGATTAAGATATAGATACTTGAAATGCCCTGCATCAGGCAGCCTGCTTGCCTCCTACATAGATCACAGGAGGAGATGCCATTAGAGCTAGTGCTTGTAGGCTTACCGGAGTTAAAGCTTTTTGTGAAGTATTTCTTTTTCTGCTTGCATGCTCTTACAATTGGCAAGAAGGATGAACTCCCAGTGGCCAAAAAGAGAGGAGGAGGGTGTTAATTGACAATCCATGATTCTAACTTGTGTCTTTATCTACTTTGCACATAAGTTTCATTATTCCAGTTAGTAGTATAATTTCCAGATCGTGATGCTAGGCATTCAGATTATCTGGTTTCACTGTAACAAGATGTTCAAATTGAAGAATGATATTGCGTTGTAAACTTGTATAACATTGGCAATGGTATTACTGTTCTTAATGGCTAATAAGGCTACCTATTAGATTTGTAATATTTTTAATTTTTTGATTGGTTGAATGGATTCAAAGTAAACATTTTATTGGCCATTGTTAAATCCCTATCCATCATGAAATTTGATGCATCACCATAATCAGAATACGACATGCATATGAATGATCTTTTTTAGATAATTCGCTTGTTGGGGAGGGGGGATTTGAACCTTGGATGCCTCCATTGGAAACACTAAGAGGTGTTAGTTGAGCTACAAGGTTCTTGGCATGTTTGATCTTTTGCTCTGTTGTTGATACAAGTTTTTTTCTTGCACTCAGACGATCCACAGAGATATCTTTGGTAATTCGCCAGACCATGGAAGCTTGCATATTGACACATTTGATGCCTCGGTCTCAGGTTCTGTTCCAGCATCTTGGAAACATTTCCTAAATGAATATGTAATTCTTCGTTCTTTTTTGAAACCTTGTCTATAATCTTGCAGATAGATATTTTTGTCCAAGTACTCCAAGCTGATGGTGGTAAGTTGAGATTCAAATGAATCCCTATGCACTTATTACTCCTGACTGATCATCAGCTCGAATCTTTATCTTTTTAATTAATTCATGAATTCATGCCCTTTCTGTCTCCCTCGTTTTGTGTTTGTGTGTGTGTGTGTGTGTGGGTATGCTTTCATTTATCTTCTGTCCATTTTATCTTTATAGAAGGTCGTATTTATTTCTTTTCTTTTTTAAGATAATGGCTTCTAGAGAAGTTACCATGTAAGATAATAGATAGAAACTTTGGCACACATTCTTGTTGTAAGATACATTCCCGTATGTGTTTCATGCCATTCTTAGCCAGTGTTTGGTTAAGAATTAAGCTGCCACTGCAGACACTTATTGTTAATAAAATAATAATAATAATAATAAAATAAGGATACACTGTAAGCATATATGGAAGACAGCTCACGAGTCTGAATACATAATACCAATTGAATATGTAATCAAATGGACCTAAAATGTTATGTTGAATTCTACTCATGAGCTGGGAATTTGTTTTCTGCAGGAACTAGATCTGCATGTATCAATGCTGCAACTTTAGCCCTTGCAGATGCTGGGATCCCAATGCGTGATCTTGTTACTTCATGTAGCTCTGGATATCTCAATAGCACTCCTCTGCTTGGTAAATTTACGTGCCTTTATTTTTTTTACTGGTTTCTTGGTACGTCTACATTGTTGCTTTTCCAAATGAATTCTTATTTTGAAAATTGTCATGCAAACAGATTTGAACTATGTAGAAGATAGTGCCGGAGGTCCTGATGTCACAGTGGGATTTCTACCTAAGTTGGACAAAGTGACTCTTCTTCAGGTTACATCTGAAAATCTGCTCTTATTTATCCTTCTCAGTGCCTCTTACAGGTCTAAAATTTCATGATGTTTGACATAATGGGCTCATTCAGTGCTTTTGTGCTTTTGAAAGTTTCTGCATTTGGATTTCAAAACAGCTCTGAGCCTCACACATAAAGAAATTGAAACTCTCTCTCTCCCCACTTTAACTTTTTTGCCTACATTTCAATCCCTAGCCACCAATTGCTGAACTGTTTTTGGCCAAGGTTTATGCAATTTATGCTTCTCCCATGCCTGTTTGCCCTACAAGGATTTGTAATGTTCAGACTTGTTTTAACCTACCTTGATTATTATACTGATCTATTTACTCAACCTGAGTATTTGGTATTAGGCTTTTGATTAATTGCCTTATTGATTTGTGTGATACAGCTTTTGCAGCGTTTTTGAAGTGTAAAACTTATGTCCCCTTGAAGTTTGGGTGATGTTTTTGAAATTTTTGCAGTTTATTAGGTTCAACGGTTCAATTAATACTGATCATTCTGTGCATCCCTATTACTTTGCCATTAAGGGTTTTCCTTGTTTGATTTAGCAGCATCACCCAAGAAAGGTAAATATATAAATATATTTTTTGGAGCACTCATGTCTTATGTTCTCTTGCAGATGGATTCTAAGTTACCAATTGACATTTTTGAAAATGTCATGCAACTTGCAATTGAAGGCTGCAAAGCAATAGCAAATTACATTAGAGAAGTAAGTACATTTTTTTTTTTTTGTTTTGGTAGCCAATGATAACGCTGGCCTTCACACTGTTTTTGATATAGTTAGAATATATTGAGTGACCTCTGTACTTGATCAATGCTGAATGACATCTATACAGAGGTAATATTGCTTCAATTGTTTTTTTATGGGTCATGAGGATTTATTGGATTTTTCTATTTGTTTTGTTGGCAGATAATGCTAGAGAATACCAAACAGCTAGAATATCGCCGGGGTATATAGTTTATAAACATGGTAAGAAACTCAAACTCCTTGATTTTCAATGGAACTAGACATTTAATTATGTCTTTCTGATCTTAAATTTCTACCTGCCAGCATCTCCTTTCTAACATTCTTCCTTGGAAAGCTTCAGCTTGGCTTGATCATCATTAGACTTCAAGTCTGGATTTCGGAGTTAACTGCACTTGTTTGCCCAGTTTTTGCCACATCTCTTGGAAATGTTGTCTTTCTTTTTTGGGGCCATACCTTGAGCTTGATCTAGTTATCCCCTGCTAGTATTTAAACCATAAATTGAATGTGTCATTAAATTTTGATCAAAAGTTGGTAACTTGTTAATGTTGAACCTTTTTGGTGCATATAGCGTAGAGTTGATTCTGTTCCATTCCCTTCCCTTAATGAATTTTTTTATTTAGCATCTCTCTCTCTCTCTCTCTCTCTCTCTCTCTCTCTCTGTGAATGATAGTGGGACCTGAACTGACTTAACGAAATCTTCTGTACCCAATTGTTCTGTATGGCTTGGTCGTCTTGGATGAAAATAGTATACTAGTGTAGACATGAATCATCCATTACGATGAATAAAGCATTTCATTTTGCTAGACCTTTTTGTTTCAACTTTCAACTAATGCAAAAGTCCGTAAAATATCAGAATTATACAGAGTCTGCAAATATATTTTAATTTGCATGTAGGATTGATTTGCACACCCATTATCCTTGGTATTAAAAGAATGAAACATATGAACGCAGCAGTCATTGCTAAATTGGGTTGGAATATAATCAAAAAGGAAGATAAGATTGCATTAATCTACTTTCAGCCAAATACCTAAAGGGGAAACAACTTTGGAATGTTCCAAAACCAAAACAAGGATCTTGGGTGTGGAAAATGGAAATCAATTCTTGATTTAAAAAAAAATTAATTAAAAAAATTAATAAAAAGGAAAAAGAAAAAGAGAGTTATTGAGTAAGGGGGTGTGTTAGAAATAGAGAATGAAATTACTCTAGATGTTTGGAATTCTCCATGGATCCTATTACCCATTACATACACAATACAAAAATCCGCAGCCATTTAAGGTCACGGCATTCAAAACTCATGCACATCTTCAACATTTCAACTCTATTACAACTATTTTTTTTTTTTTTTTTGAGAGAACTCTATTACAGCTATTTAATATGACATAAACACTATAAAAAAGTAATTGTATGATTATATATCTAAGAAATGAAAACTTACTACCGCGCACCCTTAGCGCAATGGTCACTCTACAAGTATAAGTGCTTGTGGGGTGTGGAGGGTAAGAGCCGAGGTTTAAGTCTCTAAGAGGGAGCTTCACACACACATATACTTAAATTAAGTTAGAGTAGAATTTCTATCTTGTATAAAAAAAAAAAAAAATGATAACTTATGTCAACTAGATCTAAGAAAAGAATTGACTAAGATATATAGATTATTTACATGTAAATTGAGATATCCAATGGCTCAAAGGAATAATAGGAAGTTTTGAAATAAACATAAGTTGAAAAGAAAGAAGATGATGTGAGAAGAGCTACAGAAATGATCTAGAACAGAAGAAAAGTCAAAGGAGATGAAGATTTGCTAATGCTAAGTCTAAAAGATAGCTTAGGCCAATAGGGCTTGGCTCAGCTGGTAAGGCTTGGACACTTCGTGTAACCCATCTAAATTCAAGTCCCGCTGCCAGCAGGAGTCCGTTGGTGGGCATCCACACGGGTTGGCCCAAGAGTTTTAACCTTAGCGCCCTGCCCGAGGGCTAGCGTAACCTAGCGAACTCCTTTTTTTTGGTACCCAAAAAAAAGAAAAAAAAAAAAAAAAAGATAGCTTGGCACAGATTCAAAAGTTCTAAGTGGAACACGAATTTATAAAACTCAAGTTTCTTATTAACTTTTTTTAGCTCAACTATTGTGTTACATAGAACTTGAGTTTTCATCTTCTAAATTTTTTTGGCAATGAACTTGTTTTTTTATAAACTCAAGTTCTTAGTAAAATTTTGTTCAGTGCAACTTGAGTTTAATAAAATTTAGTTCCAATTGCGATGAGTTCAATGCAGCTCACTAGTCGAGTTAGAACTTGAGTTTACCTAGTATTTTTTATTTTTTTATTTTTAAACTCAATTTTCATCAACTTTAGTTCTTAGGAAAAAAGAATTGTGCAACTCCAGTTTAATGGGATGAGTGTTTTTTAAAATGCCACATTAGCGGGTAGTTGCATAGAACTCAACTTTTGGAAAATCAACTTTTACTTAAAACTCGATTTTCACAAAGTTGAGTTACAAATGATATTATTTCCTTAGATGAATTTCATAAGGACCTATTTGGTAAAAAAAAATCTTATTTAAAAACATATTATTTATTAATACACAACATGATATGGTACACTATAAAAAAGAATGAAAAATCGATTCTAAGTTTTGAGCCTTTTGGCGGCTATGTATGACACTATGGATTGGTCCTATCAAAAAAAAAAAACACTGAAGGGATTGGTATTGTTTTAACTTGTAAGAGCATTCACAACGGGAAATGCTATCCTATTCTATTTTACCATCTTAAAAAGCTACTTTATCAATTATACCATACCATTTTACAATACACTAAACATCCCAAAACTCTATTCTTTTACCATTTTATTAAAATATTATTTTTTAATCTTGGTGAGGCTTCAGCAATGGAGAGAGAGAGAGATGAGAGATGGTGTGAGGCTTCATGCTCTCTCTTTGCATCACCTCTTGCCACCGCCGCCACCAACACACCAAACCCACTTCCACTGTCGACCCAGTTGCCACAACAACTCACCAATCTCCAAAGAAATCTAGGAAATCGTGGCCCACCCAGCTCCGCCATTCGAGATCCAAATTGAGATTGGGAAGCTGGACCATCGGGTCGTTGTGATGTCGAGCGGCGAGACTGAAACGACGACATCTTGGTGAGGCTTCAGCAATGGAGAAAGAGAGATGAGAGACCATGTGAATGAGAGAGAAAAACCTGATATTTAGGAATAAAATATTAATATAATATTTTGGCATTGTGCTATAGTACCATCCTAAATTTACAATGGTACTGTAGCACAATGCCAAAAAAATTTACAATTTTACAAGTTTGGCAAGCCAGTTGTTGAGTACTTTTGAGGCTTGATACTAAATATTGCTAACATATGGCATTTACAATTCCCATTGTAAATACTCTAAGGGCCCAACTACTTTTTTAGGCCATCCTCGTCCGTCATACTCATGGATGGCCTAAAAAATACTTGGGCCTTTTCATTTTCAAACAAAACCACTTTATCTGTTTCCCAAGCGTGGCCCAGTTATCTTTTAGACTTAGCTTCCAAGGAGGTTTTATAGGCTTCAGAAACTACTCGTCTTGGTAACTCTGATCAACCTGCCCTAATTCACTCAGGCCCATACTATGCTCAGTACGATATTTTTGTTTGGTTAAAAAAAAAAATAAAAATCCATATTCACAACACTTTCATAACAAATATTAAGTAAAAAGTTGCTATTGGTAGGCAAAAAAAAAAAAAAAAATCAATCTTGGATTCAAATTAGAACCAATAATAATTTACCACCTATGATTTGTTATAGACGTAGTATTTCTAAAAAACAAAACAAAAGAAAACCTCTCTTTAGGCCTTAAAGTTTTGAGCAATTTTCATTTTGGTCTTTTTACATATCAAAATTTTCATTCTAACCTTCCATGTTCATTATATTTTTATATTAACTTTACTGTCCAATTCTGTTAGTAATCTAAGTGTGGGTTTGGATTCAGCGTTTCCGTTGAATCCTGCGTTGCTTTTTTTTTTTTTTTTTTTTGCTTTCACGCTTTTTAGGGAGACAAAATTTACTGTTCATGAGACAAATGCCACTGTTCATGTACTGTTTCGGTACTGTTTACGCACTGTTCATGGGACCCACAGCCACTTTATTCAGAATAAAAATATTAAAAATGGGTCTCACAGTACTATTCACACATTTAAAAATTATTTTGCTACAATATTTTCAGTTTTCAGTTTTCAACTTTCAGTAAAATAGGTTATATCCAAACAGACCCTAAGTATCTAACTATAAAACGCACTTCTTATTTAACTATTTCATGAAATAATAATTCTAAAATACTATGGAATGCGGGTATTTCATTGTTGACTAACGGAAATAGATTACAAGAGCAATAAGAAAACAAAATCAAGTATGAAGGGTCAAAATAAAATTATTAAAATTTAAATGGTAAAAAATGAAAGCAATGCCATTAAGGGTCAAAAGGGTAATAGTGTTTTTTCGTGTGCTAGAAACTTTTTTTTTTTTTTGGTTGAGAAGAGGGCTCCCACTTTAAAACTGTTCCAGTCTGGGTTTAATTTCTGTAATGAAAAAATAAAGAGTCCTTACTGATTCTTCAAAAAATAAATAAATAAAGAATTTAAAAGAACACACACGAACATATCTAGAGAGAGATACTTTAACTGAATATTAGTGTTTTTAAACATGAGTGCATGGCAGTTCCTCAGTTACATTAGAAAAATATTATTGAAAAAAGAAAGATAAGAAAAAAAATTGGAAACCAAGAGAACAGGCCGAGAAGATTTTTTTTTTTTTTTTTTTCTTTCCTTGCAATTTAAGCAATGAGCTGGTTTGGTGGAAATTTAGGTAGAAAGACAATTTTCTGCTAGAACCCCTCTGCTTTAGTTCAAACATAATCTTATAATAATAATAATTAGCAAATAAAATATATTGTACAAGTTTGATTTTTTTTTTTGGATGCGAACGACTTCAATTTATTAAAAAGAGGAAGAAAACAGTACATCATCAAGTTTGATTTTATTTAATACTTTGTCAAGCGTTGAAAGTGGTTGAATGATAATATTATTTTTATCTGCACTAACTTAAATGTTCACTCCAAAGAAGGAAAAAAAAAAAAAAAGAACAACTCTTGTTTAGTCATTTTTTAACATTAAAATAAAATATTAATTGGGAACCCTAACAACCATTGACCACTTAATTTTCCAGACTGTATAAGGATTTGAAAGTTTTCCAAACACAAATACAATACCACATGTGGATCAGGTTTCTGTTTTGTTTTTTTCCTCTTCATTCTGTCTGCCACTTTGATATGATAAATTAATGAAAAGAAAAGAAAGCAAGTAACATTATCAACTCGTTCTGTTAACCACGTCAAAGTTCAAAACTCATCCATTTGGCTTTTTAAGAACACTAGCGTTGGCTGCACGTCTTGCACGTGCTACCCCCAGTAATGAGAAAATTAATATATTTGTGTGTGAAACCGTAAATTTTGACTCACTGAATTTGATTATATTAAAAAAGAAGTTTAAGAATACAATAAAATATCATAATATTTTCACAATATCTTCATTTTTAGGATCCGAATAGATATATATATTTTTTTATTCGAGAGAAATGCTACATTCATAACATTTTTAGAACAAATTTTAAATGACAAATTATTATTGGTTTTAAGCTGATAACATTGTTATTGTTATTCTTAAAACATTTATTTTCAGTTGTGGTTGGTCATAGTCTCATATTTTATTATTTTATTTCGATTGGTAAGAAATTGATACTTCAATATTTGTAAAAATATTGTGAAATTTGTTGTATCGGTATAATAATATATATGCCAGCTTACATAAATATTTAAAAAGAAAAAAAAACACAAACCGATTACTGGGGGAAAAAAAAAACTTTAGGCACGGTAGAAATTAATGTTAAAATGTTGTGGACTTAGCATTTTTTTTATTTGATCTATAAGAAACTAAGATCTCAACAATTGTGAAAATATTGTGATAATAATAAGTGTTGTAACATTTTCTCAAAACATTTATTTTCAGCTGTGGTTAGTCATAGTCTCATATTTTATTATTTTATTTCGACTGGTAAGAAATTGGCACGTCAATAATTGTGAAAATATTGTGAAATTTGTTGTGTCAGTATAACAATATATATGCCAGCTTACATAAATATTTCAAAGAAAAAAAAAATACAAACCGATTACTAGAAGGAAAAAAAAAAAAAAAAAAAAAAAAAAAAAAACTTTAGGTATAGTACCAGTTGAATAAACCAAAAGCATTGTAGCTCCAGTGCTATCCATCAATAATAGCTTACCTATGATTTGTTGTGAAATTAATGTTAAAATATTATTGATGATGCGTTAAATCAGTTGGCTGAACACTTCGGCTTCGGTGGGCTGCGGCGGTAGCGAAGGCCTGAAAAGGAAACAATTAAGGGGTGACCGGGGTGGACCGGCCAAATACCCTCCGATGATAAAGTTAGTTTTCTAACAAAGAAAAATGTAGTTCCAACTTTTCGGGAGTAATTTCTCAGAATTTTCTCATACCTTTGCTTGTTTTAGACCGGTCCTTTATATAGGGGATCTTGGGACGGTTACTTGGTTTAGTAACCTCCCCAAGATTTGTGGAATAACTGGTTTTACGGAGATAATTTCCCCAACGGCTATAAAAACAGTAACCGCTGATGGAAGCTACATACTTAGGAGAAATTGCTGGCGACGAACACAAGCTGGTTATCTGCTCCAGTATTTGTTAAGTGTTGTCTGGTCGTCCATGTGCAATGTCTATGGACGACCCTTTGTCATGCCGTTGTTTGGTCGTCCATCTGCTTCACATAAGGACGACTCTTTGACTGGATTATAAGGTTTATCCAATTTAGTCAACTCCCAAGGACGAGATGTCTGGACGAATAAAAAATAGCCTGGTCGTTTGGCTCAGGAAAGGATGGACGACCCCTCTGGACGAGCCATAGATGTAATTTTGTTATCCCATCAATTGTGAATTCAGCATTTTTTTTATTTGATATATAAGAAATTGAGATTTCAACAATTGTGAAAATATTGTGACAACAATAAGTGTTGTAACATTTTTTTTAAAAATTTATTTTCAGTTGTGGTTGGTTACAGTCTCATATTTTATTATTTTATTTCGAGTAATAAGAAATTGACACGTCAATAATTGTGAAAATATTATGAAATTTGTTGTGTCAGTATAACAATATAAATGTCAGCTTACATAAATATTTAAAAGGAAAAAAAAAAAAAAAAAAAAGACTCACGAAACCAAAGTACTGTTGCAGCTACAGTGCTGCATGGTGCCAACACTCTAGATGCACAGTGCCGAAGTACTGTAGCGGCATAGAGGCTTTTTATATAGTTAATAGAAGAGCTATGGACAACACAACACCAGCCTGCCGTAGTACTCCACGAAATGCCTTGATGATTCATCACCTTTTTGCACGTTAAGCTAGCTATCAGTGCCGACTCTACTAGGTAAGTAATTGATGAGGTCGTCTAAGTCTTAAAGTAAAAAAAAAAATTCCTAAATTTTAATTTAATTAAGTCTAAATATTAGTCATTACATAATTTTTTTTTATTAAGTAGAAATGTTACGTTTACAACATTTTTCACAATATTTTTATAATAAATCTTAAGTAGTAGGTGTGCGCGCCTGAAGCGAGGCTACTGGGCTGTGACTCGCTTGGACTCACAATCTATTTATATGGTGGGCTTGGATTTCCTACACTGGGTCGTTCTTGTGCTAGGACTAATCGTACACTACTCTATTCCTTTGTGTTCACCTTCTCTTCTCCCTCTTTTCACTCCAGTTTTTCAACAACCCCCCAACCTTCCACGAGATCCTTGTATTTATAGGTAGATGCTAGTGGGATGGTGATGATTGCCTCTGACGCTAGTGCGTTTAGAGGTCCAATACAGTTGGTTATAAGTGGGTGTGTTGGTGGGAGTGGCCTTGGAACTGGTTCCCACTCTGGGATGCTAGGCGTATGCTTTTCCTGGTCGCAATTGCTCGGGCGTTAACTTCCCGATCATAACTATACTTCTTCGGGAAGTATCCTCGGGAGATGGTGTAGGTCAAAATGCCCTCCCCCAAACATGCTAAAAATGCAAGGTCCTATTGCGCCTTTGTGGTTCAACAGGCCCAGTGAGCTTGATGCCGCACAGTAGGTTATTACAAGCTGTTACTTATTGATAACAAAATAAATAATTTCAGTGGTGGATTCAAATTAAAACTAGTAATAACTTAACAATTAGGATTTGTTGTGAAAAATATTGTAAATGTAGCACATCTAAAAAAAAAAAAAGGTAATACACCCAAAAAAAAAAATTCACAATGTTTTTCCACAATAATTGAGTTGACAGACTTTTATTAGTTTTTACCTAGGTCCACCACTAATATTGCTCTTTTACTTACCACTATCAATCTACCATATCAACAGGTGTGAAAGTTTTGTCAATTTTTTGTGTCTACAGACTTTCTAAAAAAAAAAAAAAATCTACATCATTCACGTTAATTAGTAATAATTTTGCATCTAAAACAAGATAGTAGAATTTAAGTAATATTTATTTTTTTAAAAGTCATATTTAAATATATAAAATGCCTCAATTTTAGATTTCACTCTTAGCCCCTAAATGCATCAAGCTGGCCCTGCCAACTATCAATGGATACATTGTTTGTTGATTTGAGTTGTCAATGATTCTACAATCTATTGCTTGTTTAATATTTTTGTGTCTGTTTCAAAATTACTTATTTTGGGTAAGACAAAAAACTAAAAGTTAAATTATTTAAAATAAAATTGGCACAAAAAGTAGTGTAGGGTCTAGAAACAGTATATAAAATAAGTAAAAAAAATAGCTTATAATGATTCTCCAAAAACACACTTAATCACTCATTCACGTAACAAATTGATGGACTCCACCAAAATGAAATTCATCCCTATATGAGAGAGTGGTTATATATATAACTATTACACCATATTCCATCTCGTAATGAGTAATGACATAGAAATTTTATTATTTTAAAAAAATTGACAAAGGAATTTTGATCGGGGTAAAGTTTTTCTTCAAATATTGCTGGATGACTCTCCTAACTTTTTTTATTTTTATTTTTATTTTTTTACATTTAATAAGACTATCTATATGTATCTTTCTTATATAATTCACTAAATTATTTAAATAGATCATACAATTATTTATATATACAATTATTTATATAAAAGAAGCATGAGAGATATTAAATTTGAAGAAGTAACCTTTCAAATATGATACTCATTAATTAATCATATCGATCCAACAATTTAATCTATATAACTACCTATTTTTATGTAGAAAAAAATACAAAATAAATAATCTCTTTATAGTTAATACTTTATATATGCATTCATTTTTTGGGTATGATAAAATTAAAATGGAGGACGTGTTTCCTTTAATCGCCAATGTAAAATGAATTTGACTGCAACAACTAATATGTTTTGTCAAGAGCTTGTGGCTGAATAACATTGCCCTATTCTTTCCGTGGGAATTGGGTTTGAAACTTTGAATTTCCCAGGACCCAACCAACCCTACAGTCCCAATTGCTGAGAATTAAAAAAAAAAAAAAAAAAAAAAAAAAAAAAAAAAAAAAAAACAAAACAAAACAAACAAACAAACAAACTACCTGTCCTTATCGGTAAACTGTATGGGTCACTTTTTATGTGCCTCGCAGAGGTAACCTAATCCCACACAGCCATTCAATCATGATGGCTTTAAAGGGTAAATGTGCCCCCTCAAACCAATTGATGACTAGCTACCGGTGACGTGGTCCACAAAAGATGTTATCTTTCTTTTTCTTTTTCTTTTTTTTTTTTTAAAATAAATCGTAAAGTATAACCTCAAAATTGCGGGTTATTTGAATTTTGCTGACATTTGAGTAATAAATTTTATTTTCAGAAATTTGGTTCTGTTAGCAAAACTTCACACACAGTTTTAATTAGTAAGTGACATGCTGGCGTGCTAATGTATGTATTTTTTTTGTTTTGCCAAATCAGCCTTCCAAAATGACATCATTTTGGAAGCATCAACAGTACCCTTTATTTTAAGTGAAACGACATTGTTTTGAGAGACTAATTTGGAATATATATATATATATATGCACATCAACACGCCAATATGTAACCAAATAGTCAAAACTAACGGAGTGTGGAGTTTTGCTAACATAATACTTTAGGGACTTAGGGTACAATAATATCTAATTTTTCAAACTTTTTTTTTTTTTTTTGAGAAGTCTAATTTTTCTAACTTTACTTTGCAATTTTCCATAAACCACAATAAATGTTATCATTTTGACTATTGGTGCCACCTTCATTTGGCCAATTTCATCTGTCGATGTCATTATCCTAATCATCGGTGCACCGATCTGTGGCTATAAATTTATGTCTTATGTTACATTCCATATTGAGCACGATCTTCTACGCATCCAACTCAATTCAGTTTGGCCATATCTTCTTTAAAAACCTTACAATTAATCCAAAACTTAAGGTGTCATCTAGTTTCTACATATCTTCAATGGATCTCTATAATAAACAAATTCATTGTAGTAAGAATATAATCGCTTATGACATTTTGCTATGGATATTAAACGGTCAAACTGAACCATATCAAATTATCAATTTTACTTTCGTTCTTCAATTCATTGTCTTTTCAATTCTTTTTCTTAAATCCTAACCAAATATCCCAATTATCTCATCAATTATAACATGTAAGCCCTGTCTGTTTGCTTGTAAAATATTTTCAGATAATATTTTATTTCAATGTCTAGTTCCGTTCCAGAAAATGTTATATAAATCATTTTCATTTTTTTGTGTTTGGGGTGATGTAAAATTAAAACCAATCCACCATTTGACAATACCTAACCAGCAATTAGCTCGAAAGAGGGGGGGAGTTGCAACTGTTTCAAGTGGTAAAATGTTTTACCAAATTTTTTAAAGTAAAATATTTTTATAAAATTTTACTAAGGATGTTTTTGAGTGAACTGAAAAAAGAACACGTTAAAAAAAGGGTCATGTTAACGAATGCCTTCATTAATAATTCATTTTAAGAAAGTTTTGATACCACTTTTATGGAAAATGGAAAAAACTGTCAAAATATTAATTACTTTTTTTTACTTTTAATAAATTTTTTTTTAAAATAAATTATTAACCAGTGTCCTAGAACCACTCGGCAACATTACCATTAAAGAAATTGAAATTGTGTTCCCACTACGGTGTAACTTACCCTCTAAAAAACAGTACTCTTTATGATTGCACTAATCTTCTTTGCCATGTGAATCAGTGAATGGAATTCAAGAAACCTTAACTTAAATGAATCAAATTAGTGGTTGAGGTCCATGCTGATTGGTCAAGCTCCATAGACTAGAGTTTTACTTTTACATTTATACTAGAGACCACAAATGATTTCCCTTTATTATATAGGATGGTTCTTCTGTATTGCAGAATTAAAATGCGTTTTAGTTATCTTTTTGCGGAAGATTTTTTTTTTTTTTGGTTAGAAGTTGACGAAAAATAAGAATAAATAAAAATCATGCATAAGAAAATATGCTAATAAGTAATAAGTAATAGCTAATAATTATTATTTTGAGATGCTGAAGTTTTCGTCAACAACGCCAACTCTGTTCTTCGCGAGCTCTGGCAGGTCTTCCTTCTCTCTCTCTCTCTCTCTCTAAATGTGAAAATGTATTTATGTATATTCGAATGTGTGAAAAGTCTAGGTTTTTTTCTGCTCGCTAATTTGTTTCATCTGCGTTGTTTTTCTCTCAACCCTGGAATTATAATGATTTATTTTTGATTTTGAAATGGATTTCGCTATGGTTCTTTCGGTTATTGTGCTCAAGGTTTTGCCTAAATTCAATTTAATGGCCGGTGAAGGTTCGGCTTGTCTTTTAGTTAGGGGAAAAGTAGTTGATTAAACATTGGATTAGATTTGTTAAGAGTGGGTTGACTTCATTAACTGGTGAAGGGGGAAATAGATTAAAGGGCATGTTTGGATGGGTGTTTACAAATATATTTTGAGAATGGTTCACTTTGCTGTGGACTGTTGCATGATAGTTAAGATCATCAATGTGAATGGGTAGCAAGAAGGAAATGAGTGGACATTAATAAAGACTTGACTCAACGTTAAAGAAATGATGATGCGGTGGAAAATGGTATGAACATTACCATCACAATTTAAAAATTACTACAAGACAAACTTTCGAGTTCTCTCATCGAGTTAACCCACTGTGTTGTAATAAACTCAGAGAGATTTGTTTATTTATACCTTTTTGTTTGGTTTTGTTTTCTTTGACAAATGGGTGTGTGAAATTTTTTTTTTTCTCTCTTGGTAGGTAAGCATCAAATGTTGAGGTTATTATTATAGATACCATTTCTTGGATTCTTTAAGGAGGTATCTCTCAACGTGCTGTGCTTTGCTTGAGCCATCAAAAACATATAAAATTTATTATTATATGGTTGGCTTTTCACATGGTCAAGCTTCTGTATCTCTATATCCATCTCTGTAGTAAATTCCACATTTCTTTCTCTCTTTGTTTTTTTCTATTTTCTTGAATCACTTATAAAAAAAACAATCTTTTTCCTGCTATTACAAGAATGAAAAAAGATTGAATGGTATTTTACCAATTGATTATTGGTTGTATCATTATGTCTTATGATCTATAGTTACCTTGTTGGTATGTTACATGTGTGGTTCCTAGCTCTGAATTGTTACAACATGCTGATTTTGTAATCATTTTTGTGTTGATGTCACCTCTTTGAGTAATATTTGTTCAGTTTTGTTTCAGATTTCTTTTAATAGATACATATACTTTATCCTTCGACTCCTTTTTTTTATATATAGAAAATTTATAAGGAAAGCATATTTCAAAAGACAACCCTTGTGGAAAAGCAAAGACAAAGGAAGAGATAGAAGGTTTTTATTATTATTCTGGAATAAATAGAGATAGAGAGTATTAAAAAATAAATTGAACATAACATGAGGATAACAATTGCAAAACAGTAGTTAAAGGCCAAAGTTACTGAAGAGTGTCAGTCCAAGACTGCTGTATATTCTGATCGTAGCATTCAATTTTGGAAAGGTTAAGGTTTTCTTTATATGAAGTAACTTATGTTCTTCTTAGTTCTCTGCTTAGTTCGAAATAGCTGACTGCTGTCTTTATATTTTTGCAGTGCCATTATGGACATAAACTGTGTTCTAGCTGTAAATCAAGGGTACAAAATCGATGCCCCACTTGTAGACAAGAGCTTGGAAATGGGAAGGCACCCCTAGAAGCATCCGGGATAGCCATAGGAAGTTAGAGACAGTCGTGTGCGTAATGTTTGCAGTTGAGGTATAACCATAATCATGTGTGATGCTTGTTGCATCTTTTTTGTGTTAAATGGACCTTAAACTTTCTCCATTTTGTTGCTGTATCGAACTGCATATTCCTTAAAGATTGATAATTTTCCCATATTCGTTAAATATTGATTGAAATTGTGACAAGTTTAAGAAAATTCCAGCTTGATATTCTTTTGAAATTCCGGCTTGTTATTTTGTTGCATGCAACAAGCCGGAATTTTGCAGGAATAAAAAGTTGGAATAGTGTGTGTGACAGGTTTTTTATAGTAGCGTTCGTAAAACTTATAGCAGCGTTTGTAAATGCATTCGCCATCTGGTCTAGAAAGGAAAAAAAAAAAAAAAAAAACTATAGTCGCGTTTTTAAAACGCAGCTATAGACAAATTCAAAAAATATTAAGGGGGTTGTAGCTGCGTTTAAAACGCGGCTATAGGTGACAGATATAGCCACATTTAAAAAACGCGGCTAAAATATGTCTTCGAAGCTATCAACAAGGGTCCTATGGCCGCACTTTTTCAAACACGGCCTAAGACCAGGACCTATGGCCGCGTTTAAAACATGGCCTAAGGTGAAAGCTATAGCCATGTTTAAAACACGGCTATAGCTTTCACCTATAGCCACATTTTAAACGCGGCCATTGGTCTGATCCTATAGCCGCATTTTAAAATCGGCTATATCTTTCACATTAGGCCATGTTTTAAATGCGGCCATAGGTCCTGGTCTTAGGCCGCGTTTGAAAAAGTGCGGCCATAGAACCTTCAGGCCTATAGTCACGGGGTTTAGGCCACATTTGAAAACGTGGCTATAGGCCAAATCGTCCTATAGCCATGTTTTTCTAACCTATAGTTGCGTTTTAAAAACGTGGCTACAGAATGTATTTTTTTTTTTTTTTTTTTTTGTAGTGGTAAATATTAAATTAAAAAAAATTATAAATCTAAGAAAATACATATTAAATTATTACATTTTTATACATCTAAAATATACATATTTATAAAAATATCACTTTTTTTTTAATATTACAGTCTTTATTTTACATTCTCATTCACTTTTTTTATTTTTTATTTTTATTTTTTTACAGATCATAAAAAAACCACTTGGATTTGAGTTAACTATTGGCCATGTTTTAGAGTTTGCTCTTGCAATATGCAACCATGCGCATAAATACTAGATATTATACATGTCCCAAACATATCTTGATTATGGGCCATTGAAAAGAAGAGCGTTGCTATTATTTTGAAGCTTCAAGCAACTATGGATTCCAGCCCTACCAATGCCAAGAAACCTAGCTAGGTCCGCTAGGAAAATCTCAATATTGATAACAATAGGGATCATGGCTAAGTCCATGGATTGCAGTACACTGTAGAGCTTGATTAGGATCCTTTTTATGTATCTCAGCTTACTGGAATAGGTATTCACATGGCATTTACAAACAGGTATTCACAATTTTTTATCTTTTCCTTTGTGCTAAATTGAAAATGTGGTCTATCGATATCCACATTTTTTTAATGAGCGTCCACAACTTTTAGAACACTTTACTAAATTTATTCTAGGTTTATGATAAATTTTTGTACCTCCTTACTATGTTTTTTTAAGACTTGCATCTCATTACTTAAGATATAAATTTTTAATTTTTTTTTAATCGTTTATAGAGCTAAGAGATACGAGGCACTATTTTTTTTCCCCTAAATACATTGGTGAGAAATCAACAATCAAAACCAACATTATATACTTCATTACTTCTACTAATGAAGGTATCAAAGTTCAATTAGCGATAGAGTGAAGATTTGACTCTAAAGGATAAAATTTTATTATATAAAAATGTGAGATACCACGCCCCCTACCCGTTTTTAGGATGTTGGGACAAACCCATTGTCGAGGGCGGAAAAGTTTCCCTTCTGACAAATGAGATTTATGTTGGGTTGAGGGCCTAGACCGAAGCTCGACGATGGGCTTGAAGCACAACCTAAAGGCTATCAGTGAAGATTTGAAGAGTTTGCTTTTTTTTATGCCTTGGGCCTAGGATGGGACTGACAAGGGTTATGAGATGGCCCAAAACCACTTCCTACAGCAGACACGTCAGCACAATAAAAAACATACTGCGATAAAGAAACAGCCTAGCAGTAAGATATTTCAGCAGTAAAGCATCCCAGGGGTAAAGTGTTCCAGCGGTAAAATGAAATAGAGCATAATGAACTTCCAGCCGTTAATTATTTTACATATTAAGGAAAGTATCTGCATCTTCAAAATCATCATCCACTAGTTTTGGGGTAGAGTCCTTTAATACAATAACATGTGGGAAAAACTCTATAGTAACAATTACATCATAACCTTCAATAGTAAATGAATAAACAAATATCATAGGTTCTATTATAACAAGTAATGAGGAACTTAGTGTGAGATAAAGGGAGAGAGAGAGATTCCAGCTAGTGTAACAAGATCATTATGATGCCAAGGTATGCTTGTGGATATGGTATATGTAGTGAGTAGAGAGGATCATTTTGGGTAGTATGAGCAATGAGATAGAGTGTTTAGTAATGCTGCTGGAGCTTTTAGTTAAGGATAGATGAGAGTTTATAAGTAGAGGTATGAGGGGTATTTGTGAGCTAAGGGCTAAAGAACTTAGTTTCTAAGTTTGAAACTAAGAACTCAGAGACTCAGAACCTCACTAAGAGCTTAAAGAAGATTAGAGATAGAGAAAATAGAGAAGTTTTTGAGAGAGTTCTTCCTTATTGGTGTATCTCTTGGTCTATATTGGGCTCTCTTCATCTGTCTTGAAGGATTAGTGGAGAGTTCCATTTATAGTTGAGTTTGAGGGAGTAATCAGCAAATAATTTCTGCTAAATCTTCAGAAAATCCTTGGAGAATCGTTCCTAGGATTTGGCCAAGAGTGGTAAGTTTAGCTTTAGAGTATTCTTTGTTGTTTTGGGTAATGGCAGCTGAAGTTCTAACTTAGCATTAAATGATGATTTTCCTCAGTTGATGGGATTAGAGCATGTATTAGGCTAATGATCTTAGTTTTGCTGCCACTAGAATCAGAACTCCCTAAGGCAGATTGTGTCACCTCAAGCCAAGTGTCAGTCTTGGAGCTCTTACTGGGAACACTGTTGGAGATCCCTTTGGTGCCCTTCAAACCACATTTCCCTAAGTTTTCCCATTTAGGTTCATGTGCTTGGCCCATGAACCAGAAAGTACACGTTTTTGGCATGATAATGAGTTGGTTTTGAGTTACTCCAGGAGCTTCCATGGTCTGGTTATGGCTGCCCTTAACCTTTGACGAATGGGTTGGAGAAGAAAGGGAAGATAGCTGGCTGAAGCTTCCCAACTTTATGTCATGTCATCCCAACTTTTTGTCACATGAGAAATGATGAAAATGAACTTGGTAAGGAAGGGTTTAACCCCTGCTAGACACGTGTTCTCCTTTGATCTTATTTGACAAGTTGGAACTGATGGTAGTGGGTCCCAGCTGTCAGGTTGTGTTGAACTTTGACTTGACAGCTCACATGAGCTTCAACTGCTGAGATTTGCTTGTGAGATGGGCTGGCTTAGCTATGCCTTGTAGTTGAGCTTCTTTGGGCTTTGTCATCCCTACAAAATGAGTAGTTTTGTCATGGGTGATCTACATGGGCTTTTGTAGTTAGTTTATTATGGAAAAATAAGCATAGTTCCCATAACTTTTGTAAGAGAAGTATTTTTGAGGGATGAGTAATTTATATTTCCCATGAGTTAGGGGCTTTAGTATATGAAAATATGTTTTTGCCATGGAGTAGTTTTGGGCTTTTGAGCATAATGTAATTGTTTTTGCCAAAATAGTACTTGGGCCAAAGTATTATTGGGCTTTATGAGTAGTTGCCAAAATAATAATTGGGTTTTGTAAATTTGTGCCAAAATAGTATTTGAGCTTTATAAGTAGTTGCCAAAATAGTATTGGGTTTTGTAAAATAGGTGCCAAAATAGTATTTGGGTTTTGTAGGATTTTGTAAAAATATTGTCATGTAGCAACGGACTTTAGAGGTGCCATGTAGCAACTGGCTTTGTAAGAGTGCCGTGTAGCAACGGGTTTTAAGAAGTTCCATGTAGCAACGGGCTTTTAAGAAATGCCATGTAGCAACAGGCTTTAGGGTGCCATGTAACAATGGGCTTTTAGAGGGTTTTGTTGGGCTTCTTGGGTTTTGCCCACAAGGTAAATGAGTTTGGGCTTTTTTGGTGGAGATAGTATAATTTTGTGGCCCAATTTGGTAGTATTATGATAAGTATTTTTGTGAAAACCCAAGTTGGATAATATGTTGGATATAATGGGTAACATTTGTGAAAGAGCCCAAGATAATTTATGGGGCTTATATAGGAAATATTTGTGGGAGCTCAAGTTGGGTAATAATATGGAGAGTATTTAGGTAATATGTGGTAAGTATGTAGGAAATATTTATGTGGACCCAAAATAGTTTATGGGCTTGTATGGGTATTTTTTTAGTGAGTGGGCTAATAAGATTAGGGCCTGAAAATTTGTACCTCAACACCCACGTGAATGAGTGGAGCTGTGTTATTGCCTCTTGTGAGAGGCCTCGACAAAAAAGCGTCCCTCAAAAAAGAGATTCGAGTACCTTTTAGGACACCTCTCTTTTTGGGTAAGTGGTATGAAATCGCCTTTTTTTTTTTGTAAAAAAAAAGAAAAAGAAAAAATAAATAAGTGATTGAATTGTTCTTTTCATTGATTGAATAAAAGAAATTACATATCCTGAAAAACTTTAAAACTACATAGTTTTGGGTCCTAGTTACAATCTACCTAATATTTACATGGCTTTTGTCCTAGTTATATTCTACCCAAAACAAAAAAAAAACAAGGCTAGATCTACTTAACCAATGACCTAAATCCGGAGGCTAGATTTCGGAATGGGAAGGTGTTAGGCACCCATTCCACCCAGACAGAGTCTGGTCTTCTAAACTCTTCTAACCAATGTACTTTTTTATGCATGTCATGAATGATATGTTAAACATTTGACACTAAAATTAAATCACACAAATTTATTTATGAATGAAGTCTCTTCTTTTTTTTTTTTTAATAAAAGTTCAAATCTGTTTTTATTGTTAAAAAAAAAAATGATTTTGATTTGTCAAAATACCAGATTTGTTTTGTAGTATGTAAAAAAAATTGTTTTTGGAGATAAAAATTCGAATCTGTTTTGTGATGATAAAAAAAAATGATTTTTAATGATAGAAAAATTAGATTTGTTTTTTATATATTTAAAAAAGAATGAAAAAGAGTTTTTTTTTTTTTTTTAAAAAAGAAAAGAAAAGAAGAGAGTTTCACTCATAATATGAATTTATGCAATCATGAATTAAAATAAACACAAACATAGTAATACATGATCTCTTTCTTTATTTCAACAATTTACATGTATTAAAAAAAATCAGATTTGTATCTTAAGAAAGATACAAATCAGTTTTGATTTGAAGAAAAATTTAGATTTGCATCTCATAAAGATGCAGATCTGTTTTTATATTGAGAAAAACTCAAATCTACATCTAGGAAAGATGCAAATCTGTTTTTGTATTGAGAAAAATTCAGATCTACATCTAGAAAAGATGCAAATCTGTTTTATTTTAAGAAAAATTCAGACTTACATCTAAGAAAGATGTAGATTTGTTTTAATAAAAAAATTATTCATATGCAGATTATTGACATTTAAGAAAGAGATTATAACAATCACATTAAAAAAAACAATCGTGCTTTAAACAAAACAACAATTAACGATTCATGTTATGGATAATTTGAAAAAGAAAGAGATATAACATGCATCATCACATCATAAGAAAAATGGTTAAGAAACGACCTCTTGCATGAGCACTCTTTGTTCTTGAAAGGATGTTTTAGGATTCAAAGAAATTTATGCAATTCTCTTTGAAACCAAAAAACCCTAATTTAAGCAGTAACACTCAGAGAATGGATCAGAAAATATGGGCAATTTGAGAGCCTAAAACGTATGCCTCCCAAAGCGTGAAAAAAAGGTGTTGAATTATGAGGTTCAATCTCTATTTATAGAGGTTAGAGGGCTTTAAAAAATAGGTACGGATGATTAGGGTTTGAATCCAGACGCATCCTTTTGCGAAAAGATCGAAAAGTGTGTGCCTTATCGTCACCTGAAGGTCGTTGGGCCAAAGCCCAACCAAGGAAAATTCGGCCCTTTTAGAGTATCATTCGGCACTCAAAAAGTGTTGTTTGGCACTCCAAAAGAGCCAAATTGGCCTTTGGACTCCGATCGTTCTTTCACATTCGGGTGCCATTTGGACTCCTCTTCTAGGATTTTTTGGCCGGTCATTGTACCTAGACGCGTTTTCATCCCCCGTCTATAATTCTTCATCTTTTTTTATTTATTTATTTTTATATATATAACTCAGGCTATTTAAAAACAATTATCTTGTAGATAAATACCCTAAAACAAATCTTGATAAAGTTTAGATTATCCACAATTTTAACGTTATCCAATCATCCCTTTTATTCCTATGCACGCATCCCTATCTTAAACACTAATTACCAACCAATCATAGAATTATTTAATTAATTTTAATGGTTTAACCAATCAGAATTAATTTAAACTAATTATGTGTGGTCAACTTTACCTGGACATAATGCATGCTGACTGTGCAAACTTAATTATGCGATATCTTTCAATCCGATAATCCGATTTGGGAACCGGAAACACCATTGCGACTGTTAGAATCTCAAGATAATTTTTATGATATGTAATGAATGAATTAATGCATGTAATGCAAAGACAAGTTGATGCATGTAATGCAAGAATCAATTGATGCATATGATGCAATCATGATTTCTGAGGTACATGGATAGTCATTCAAGTCATTCTCCTTGATTAAATCATGGGTGCAAAATTGAGTGTCTACGCCTCTCAAAATGGAGGTTCGACAGATTATATTTTCCCGTTTAGATTAAAGGTTTTACAATGGAGTCGCCACTTATTTAATTATTGAAAAAAAAATAAGAAAACCATAATTGAAAAATTCATCATTTTATTAATTTGAAACTGAATTTACATTGATCATAGGAAATTATATGGCTTTAATTCGAGATACAATCTAAGATAAAGCACATGGCTTTGTTTCCTAGTTACAATCTAGAAATTGAAAATTACATGAATAAGCATTGATCTATCAACCCTTAATCTAAACTCGGAAGCTACATTACAAGATGGGAAAGTGTTAGGCACCCATCTTGTCCAGTGAAACCGGTCTTCTAGACTATGGTAGCAAACATTCATATCATAGCATCCAATATGTTATCAATCAATTTGCATGTTGAATTTAATGTGTGTGCATGTGATAAACTCCAATTCAATCTATTAGGCATTGCATTTGGATTAAAAATAAATTATAATGAATGTGTGTGGATGGTGATATCCTAGATTCAAGGATTTAAAAGAATTACGAAATAAACATCTTTTTCATATTTTTTATGTGAATTTTAGATCAAAACTAGTATTATGCATGAACATGTGATGAACAACCAAGAACATGTGAAGAACACATAAGAACATTTAAGAATATTCAAGCATATTCAAGGAATTTAAATAAACACTAGCATGCTCTAATCTTAAATTAACAATATAGCAACATGAAAAATGAGTTAAGGATAGAGATTATACTTGCATGCAAGATCCACACGATGAAAGAGGAGGAAGCTCTTGGTGGAAGTCCTAAGGATGGAGTAGAAAAGAAGAACTAGGAGAGGGAGAGTGGGTCTTACTCAATACCTTGAGTTTCAAGAAAACCAAGATATGACAACATTACTCAACTTCATTAGAATTCAAGATAGAAGAAGAGATGGTGTTTCTATCCCTTTGGAATGGAGGAAAATGAGGATTTATATAGTAGTGGTGGATAAAATATGAATAGAATGTCATTTAATGAGGGTTGATAAAGGATAAAAAAAAATCATGAACCTAGACCTTATTTTAGATTTTGAGGAAATCGGGTGCATTAAATGTAAAGATTGGTCGGAGTGAGGAACAAGCAAAATTCGGTTTTCCCGTAACTACTGTAACAGCCTGCAGAGCCAAATTCAAAAAAATCATATCTTACTCAATATTGAACGGAATTGTCTCATTCTTGTACTCAAATTGAAGCCTCAGATGTCTAGTTTCTGGAAAAATTAACTTCATTCACAGATTCAAAATATTCTTAGAGATATCAACGAAATGGTGAGCAGAGGTCATTTGTTAAAAAATAATTTCAACACAATTAACATTAATAGGTCTCAAATTAGTTTCCACTTAACATTAATAGGCTCCAATCACTCCATTTTAGACTTAAGTAGTTCCAAATTTACTCTAATTAAAAAGATAATTGCATAAATTAATGTTTGACTATCTAATTAATTAAGTGTGTGCAACCTTACTATAAAATATAGTCCTAGCCAATCAAATTATGATACATCATTAATTTCAAATTGATTATAATTATAACTAATTGGAATCAATTGTTCATAATCATATATAGTTCGACTCAATTTGTGATAGCGTATCTCGGCCATTAAAACTTGATTTGATGATAACTTTCAATTTGATGGTCCGATTAGGGCTTATGACCAGTTGATTTGATCGTTACAACACCAATGTCATTTTGATGAAATGAAATTAAGAATTTAACGGCCACAATTAAGATGCTAATTTTCAAGGTGAAATTACCCTTTTACCCTCCGTGTGAGGTTAAATGCAGGTTGCAAAATGGGTGTCAACAATAAATATGAACATACACATATGCATATATATAAAAGAACACACTTGTGGGCGCCAGCGGTTTTCCCCTAAAAGGGGAGTACACCTCGACTGAGTGGATTGGGGCGGAGAAAAGATGGAGTCGCCACCTAGATTAGCTCTAGGAACCATTTACATAGCGCCCGTACGTGGATGGAATGATCTTACTACTGGAGTATGGGTTCAGATTTTAGGTATGAAGGCGTTAGGCACCCGAAACCGCCCAACATATGGGTCGGCTTCCACTCATTGTGTCTAACGTCTTAATCTCATTAAAGGTACATTCAACATTGCATTTTATACTCACACACACACTAGCATACATCTAAGCATACAATATGGCATTTCATCCCAAACCCTAACATACATCTATCATGCTAATCCACATCAAACCTAGCATACATCTATCATGCATTTCACTCAAGGCATCAAACAAATCATGGCAGAATCAAAGAAATATTGGAGAGCATCAAGAACACAAACATATCCTAAGTTCACATGTCATATTCATCAAACCTCAACAAGATTATATCCCAATCAAATGCATGTGAATGTGAATGCAATCCTTACCTCACTGTATCACAGCACCTATGCATCAATGCATGATCATATCATATGCATGTTCATGGAAAAACAAAGAAAACATTGAAGAGAAACCCTAACCTGGCATGTTAAAGACAAACAAGCAATTAAACAGAGAAACAAAGACTAAAAAACATAAAAGAAAGTCAAAACAGAGGCATGTTATGTAAAAGAAATAAAGAAACAGAAGCATAAAACTCATATTAGGGTTTCTGGGTACGAGTATGTGTGCGCATACATAGGTTTGTGTACGCAAGCCAACTGTATGTGTACGCATACTTTGAGTTTGCATACACATGCAGAAAGCATGTGCACGCAGACATGCTAGAAACACAAAAATGCAGAAAAACAAAAGAGAAACTTAGAAAGATAAATCTAACAACCTGACATGCTTTAAAACATAAACAGAAAAAACCTAAACCTAAATAAACATGCTATATAAAAAATAAAAAATAAACAAGAAAACTAAGGAAAAAAAAAAGAGAAAAAGGAAAAGAAAATGGATTATAACATATACCTCAGAAATAAAAGCGCTTTGGCTTGATTTTGACCATTCCACTTAGTCAAATTTATTCACAACCAAACAAAATTGATTAGTAAACTTCAAAACTTGAAGATCAAGATCAGAAAAAGTCTCAATCAAAAGAAAATTTACTTAAGGATGTTTTTGTGAAAAATTCCCTCTTTGATTCAATATTTCTAGTGAATTTTAGGTTTTCCCTTAGGATTCTCTATGTGTTTTTGAAATATACCATGTAAGGCTTTATATAGTTGAAAAATGGGAGTTTAGAATGGCTCCCAAATGATGTGAGATTCATTTCAAACCTTAGCTTTAATGTAGAAAAACATGTCTGTTGTTAAGGGTCATTTTTGTAAAGTCAGCCCAACCCAGCAAAGCAGGCAATAAGAGTGGTAGGAACAGAGTAAAACTATTAGGCCCAAGCGGCAGGAATAACAGAACACAGGCCCATAACATGAGTAAATGGGTCTTGAGGAGGCAAATGGGCCCAAAAGGCCCCGAAAAGAGAGAAATGACACCCATGGACAATGTATGGTATGAAAAAGTGAGAATGGGCCGCAGCAGGCCCAAGGTAATGTAAACAAAGAAAGTAGGGGTTGATGGCAAGCCCATGAACCCCAAGAATGAGAATGAGGAGATTGGGTCGAGGAAGCCCAATCAAGTTAGTAAAAACCCATGGGAACACAAAGTCAGTAAATGGGCCAGAGGAAGCCTGAGGAAAGTAAAAGGGCCGCAGGCCCAAAGGGAAAAAAGAAAGGGACAATGGAGCCCATAAAGTAAGAACACCAGCAGACTCTCTTAAGTCACTGGGGGAAGAAGTGAAACGGCAGGTTTGAAAGAGGCCTAGTAGGAAAATGTTATCATGGCAGGAAGAGCCAAGTAATGAAACAAGATATAAAGCATAAACTGAGAAATGGGCAAAGGGAGATGTATTAAGAAAAGCCCAATCCCAAAAGAAGGCAGTGGAAGTGCAAACGGCCCACATGAAAGAACCAAGAAGTATGGCAGACGAATGCAAACAAAGTTCCATAAGCCGCAGGCAGGCTTTGAACGTACGTAACAGGGAGCATGCGCAAAGCCCAGGTGCCACCAGCCTGTACCCAGCCAATATGGGTCATGGTGGGGCCATGGGTCAGTGGTAAGAGGTAAGGGAGGGTGTGGTTTGGTGGTGGGAAGGGGGGAAAGATTTATTTTACGCTCCCTGTCCAAACCCTTTTGAGAGGTACGTCCTGCTGGGATGACAGACCGCCCAAAAGAGGTAAGATGGGAGAGGAAACGTTGGGTGCATGCCATAGGAAGAGAGAGAGAGCATTTAAAGCCACGGCAGAGAGCAGTGCCACGGCGGACAGAACAAACACAAACCTGTCTTGTCTGGCGAGGGTAAGCAATGCACAGACGGTGGTCGGCAAGCATGCCCAGACCAGACAAAGGCCGTTAGAGGGTGAAATGGTAAAAAACCAATCACGGCAGGCCCTATAAAAGGAGCCTCGTCGTGCCCTGTAAAAGGGACCGAAAAACAGAGGAAGAAAAATACATAGGAAGAAAACTAAAAGGAAAAAGAAAAGAAAGAAAGGAAAGATAAGAAAACAAATAGTGAGGATTACGGGCATGCACCGATAGATCTTTTCCTTTCTCTCCCCCTCAAAATCCCACTCTCTAAGGAACAACTAAGCAATAAGAACGTTCTTCAGGCATTTATTATTTAGGTCCGATTCCCTCAAAATCATTAATCCCCACGGCAGGATATTCTCCTAAGAGGTTAGTTTCATTGAGAGGAAGCGTTCTTCCTCTTTGATTTTGCCATTACGGTCTCAGTTTTGGTTTCGATGTTTATTTTGATAAACTCATCGTTCAATCAATTGTTCTTTTCTATACAAGCCATACTTATCATTACCATTATTATTGCTATGTCATTCGGTCCTTGCTATTAATAAAAGCTATTATACTCTGTTTTCCCTTATTATCATTATATCTGTCTGCCGTAATTTTATTGTAATAGCTCCGCTTGCCGTAAGGGTATTTCTGCGGACCAGGCTAAGTTTGTGCACAAGCCGGCCCAAAGTGAGTTGCAGTTGGGCCGATCTCAACTTCCCTACTTAGAATACATTAGGGCCCATCACAGCAGAAGGCAGCCCAGCCCAAACGCAAAAAAGACCCCTACATTAAATTGGCGACTTCGCTAGGGAGTTGAGAAATAGACAGGGACGAGAGCCCACACAAACAAATGCCTCCAAAGTCCAGGACAACTCGGAATATGAGTGCTATACCCTCACAAGCAGAGTCCAGGCCTACAACGCTTCACCAACTGCCACCTAACCAGGTAGAAGGTGCCAACGGAACGGGGGCTGACCCCCAACCGCCACCAAGAATGCCTACTGACAATGCCAACATTTTCATCGAAGTTTTACAGTCATTGCAACACTCGCAGCAGCAAATGATGGAGGAAATCCGTTAGCTGAAAGCTGACAAGATGAAAGAAAAAGGAAGCCAGCATGATCCGGGGCATGCCACAGACAAAGAAGAAACATCGGCGGGAGGTGTCCCACACAATGCAGAGCAACGTTTCATCACTATGGCTGAGGTGTTCGCCCTCTTGGAGTAGGAAAGGGCCAGGGCACCTAGGGAGAGGTTCTATGCACGAAGGCCTCCTTACCCACTGAGGGTACTCAGCAAACCATACCTTGAGAGGTATGAACCAAAAGCTTTCGCACAGTACGATGGTAGAAGGGGAAGTGCTGTCGAGCACGTGAGCAAGTTCATTGATACACTTGGTCCTTATGCCGCAGACGAGGACTTATGTCTTCGAGAATTTTCTAAATCATTGTGTAACCGGGCTTACACCTAGTACATTGGATTAAAGCCGGGAACCGTACCAACATGAGATGATATGGTGGATGTATTCTGCACCAAGTACTTCCATGGAGAAGAAATGGTGACGCTTGCAACCCTGCAAGCAACCAAATAAAGAAGCGGTGAAGACTTGATGGAATATATCAAGAGATTCAGGGACATAGCACTTGATTGCTATGACCATTGCGAAGAAAGGACGCTAGTTGAGATGTGTATGACGAACATGATCAGGGAGTACAGGGCCGTACTCGAAAATTTGGAAATCTCCCAATTCGCCCAGCTATTGCAGAAAGCAAGAAAGACGGCCCAGTCTGTGAAACCAAGCTCAGACAAGAGAAACGCTCCACAGGCGATGGCGGTGTCCACTGGAGAACGGAGAAGGAAGACTGAGGGGAGGGAATATGACACTCCCCCACCAATACCATGCACCTCAAAAGAATTAGACGTGCTGCTAGACAAATGGATAGCAGATGAAATTTTCAAACCTAACCAAGTTGCCAGGGAGCCCTCGGAGGAGGAAAGAAGGGACCCACGTTTTTGTCATTTACACAATTATGTCCAATATGCTACCGCAGAATGTTGGGCGCTTCACAGACTAGTGCACCGCAGGATAAAGGAAGGGACTTTAGAACTGTCCCAGCAGGAAGTCCAAAGAAACCCACTCCCAAACCATAAAGGGAAGGGTGTAGCAGCAGTGGTAATTTGTGCTGACCTAGGAGAGGATGAAGAAGAAAACATGGCTTTGCCTGCGGCGGCCATTACCACTCTACAGCAGAGTTCTAAGTTCAGAAATTTGTTTGATCAGCTAGGACTCTCAGCAAAGGAGAAAAAGGTAGCCACAGAGGCCTTGGTGAGCATTGCCTCTGGTGCAGGAGTAGAATGTCTATCGGCAGAAATATCAGATGAAAAGACTCTCTTACAGGAGTCAACTGGAATCACTTTTAGTGAGGAAGATATGGAAGTGGGGCATCCGGACCACAGGAGACCCTTGTACTTGGCGGTATCCATAAATCAAATCCCTATAAAGAGAGCTTTAGTGGACACAGGTGCTTCTGTGAACCTCATTCCATTGAGCACTCTGCAGGCAGCAGGAATTTCAGAAAGGAAGATTCAGGGATGCCCAATAGAAGTAACAGGGTTCGGTGGAAGGGGTGAGTACACAGCAGGCCACATTCAGCTGTGGTTGAAGGTGGGCCCCATAGCCTCTTTAGAACGGTTCCACGTGGTAAAAACTGTAGTATCCTATCACGTGCTTCTGGGGAGGCCATGGTTGCATAAACACTGGCTGGTCCCATAAACACCGGCTGGTCCCATCCACCTATCACTAATGTGTGAAAGGAAGATTGAATGGCAGGATAGTACGCATAGTCGCGAATCCTTCAACATTCGAACGAGCAGAGACTCACTTAGTAGAGACTATGTTCTACGATCAATGGGCTCCCTCTGGGGAGAGTTCAGTGTCAAGGCCGTTAGGAACTTTCGTGCCTAGATGGGAAGATGTCCAGAATGACCCAGAACCCGATCTAAGGGAGTTATTGGCAAGAAAGAGACGAAAGAAAGAAACGCCCGCCGCAGGATTTGAAGACACACCCCAATGCATTAGAGTCCGAGGCTCTGATGGCAGAATCATTTACAAATTATGAAGGCACGTGGGGCCCACGTTTGAAACCCAGATGGGCCCCACCCAGGAAGAACAACGCGAGGGTTTGACGTGCTGTAGAGTCCAAGAAAGCCCAGAGGAAAGGAGTAACGAAGAGGAATACGAAAGAGTTGTAGCCGAAAAGGAAGTGCAGGTCATGGCAGAAGAGGAAATGGAAGAAGTTGACCTAGGATCTGTTTCACAAGGGCTGAGACCCATCTCAATTAGTGCAAGCTTGACAAAAGATGAGAAAAAGGAATTGGTACAGTTATTAAAAGAATTCAAAGACGTGTTTGCATGGGACTACAGTGAAATAACAGGGCTAGACCCTGGGTTAGTAGCACATACGTTAAATGTGGACCCGCAGGCCAGGCCAGTAGCCCAGCCTGCCAGAATATTTCACACAGAAATCGAAGGACAGATAGTCAAAGAAGTACAGAAACTGCTAGCCGCAGGATTCGTTAAGCCTATTCAACATCCTCGCTGGTTATCCAACATTGTGCCAGTAAAAAAGAAGAATGGCCAGATCAAGTGTTGCGTAGATTTCAGGGATTTCAACAAAGCATGCCCGAAAGACGAATTTCCATTGCCCAATATGGACTTATTGATAGATTCTGCTGCAGGAAGTGCTATGTTCTCATTCATGGATGGCTTCAACGAATACAACCAGATCAGAATGGCATCAAAAGATGCGGAGAAAACCGCCTTTAGAACACCTATGGGAAACTTCCACTACACCGTGATGTCCTTCGGGTTGAAAAATGCAGGTGCAACTTATCAATGGGCAATGACGGCTATATTCCACGATATGATGCATTAGGAGTTAGAAGACTATGTGGATGACATAGTAGTTAAGTCAAGGAAGAGGGAAGAACATTTCCATGTGCTAAAAAAAGTATTTGAAAGGTGCAGAGCCTTTAAGTTGAGAATGAATCCTCTCAAATGTGCGTTTGGTGTATCCTCAGGGAAATTTTTGGGCTTCCTAGTGCACAGCAAAGGGATAGATGTTGACCCAGCAAACGTTACGGCCATTGCAACTATGAGACCTCCAACCACGGTGAAGGAACTAAAAAGTTTCTTGGGGAAAGTCTCGTACATCCGTAGATTCATCCCTGGGCTGGTATCAATCACCTCGGCCTTTACCAAGTTACTGAGGAAAGGGCAAAGTTTTGTATGGGGAGAAGCGCAACAGGCGGCCTTCAAGAGGCTGCAGCAAATCATGATGAACCTCCCTACAGTACAAGCCCCAATACACAAAAAGCCATTACTGCTTTATATGGCTACCAACTCATATGCCATCGGTGCCTTAATTGCCCAAGAAGATGGAGGTGGCATCGAGCAACCAGTATATTACATCAGCCGCGCCCTAAAAGATGCAGAAACTCGTTATCCGAGGGCAAAAAGGGCATGTTTGGCTATTGTTTATGCCTCACAAAAATTACGCCATTACTTCTTGGCCTATGAAGTATGGCTGATGACTAAGTCCCACGCCATCAAAGTTTTATTACAGCAGCCAATCCTCTCTGGCAGGATATCACAATGGTTATTACAACTATCCCAGTATGACTTGAGAATGGGGGCGCCCAAAGCAGTGAAGAGCCAGGCTATAGCAGATTTGTTGGCACAGTTTCCAGGGGAGGAAGAATTTCCACTAGACGATGAAGTTCCAGGGGAAGTAGCCATGGCAGAGGAACTCAGGGAACAGTGGGTAATGAAGTTTGACGGATCTTCTACCGCCCAGTCTGGAGGGGTTGGGGTAGTTTTATATCATGAAAAAGATAAAGTAGTAGCACTATCGTTCAAACTGGAGTTCCCCTGTTCAAACAATATGGCAGAATATGAAGCTTACTTAACTGGGCTGGCCACAGCTCTTGAGATGGGAGTTAAGCATTTGAAAGTATTAGGTGATTCCAACTTGGTAGTCTGCCAGACCAAAGGGAGTTTTTTCCTAAAAGAACCCAATCTTGCCCCGTACAGAGCAATGGCTCAGAAAATGGAAGAAAAGTTCTTAACTTTCGAAATAGAACATACTCCGAGAAACGAGAATCGATTTGCCGATGCGTTGGCCGCACTGGGCTCGCAAGTGATGTTTGAAGGGGAAAGCACCAGAGTGGAGATCAGCAAGAGGGAAGAATCCATAATTGAAGTGTTAAAAGAAAGGTTTCAGGAGGAACATTGCGATGGAGATTGGCGGATACCCATGAGGGAAGTTTTGAGGGGAGGAGAAGAAGTCATGGAACTAAAAGTACTCAAGGACTACGCCCTAATGAAGGGAGAGCTATACTGCAAGATGCCAGGCGGAATCTTGTCCAGATGTGTGGGGCAAAAGGAGGCCTAGAGAAAGTTGAAAGAAGTGCATGAAAAGACTTGTGGATCCTGCGGAGAAGTCAGCCTTTACCACAGACTTCAAAGGGCGGGCTTTTATTGGCCGACCATGGGTAAAGACGCAGACCAAGTCCAAACCCAATGTGAGAACTGCCAACTCGCAGTAGACAGAGAAGAGAGTTACGATGCGTTCGTCAGCAAGGACTAGAGAGACCCATTTATACAATACCTGACAGAAGACATCTTCCCGCAGAAGCATAGCGAAAAATATAAGCTCAGGAGGCTAGCAACGCACTATTTTTTGCATAATATGATCCTTTTCAAAAAAGGGTATGAGGGAGACCCCTTGAGATGTTTGGGCCCTGAGGAGGCAAGAGAAATGATAAAAGAAGTACACTCAGGGGAGTGTGGGGAACACCAGGGAAAGAAAAGGCTTTACAGGTGCCTGCTGCAAATGGGTTATTACTGGCCTACTATGAAAAAGGACACGGCAGAATTTGTGAAAAGGTGCCACAGATGCCAAGTACAAGCCAATTTGATGCACACTTACCCACAGAACTTGTATAGCAGGGTCACACCATGGCCGTTCCATACTTGGGGGCTTGATTTAGTTGGACCGGTGAATTCGCTGTCGCGAGGATACATATGGATACTAGTAGCTACGGAATACTTCACCAAGTGGGCAGAGGCAGTGCCACTTTGTAAAGCCACAGGAGGGGCAGTGGCAAACTTTATCAAAGAAAACATAATCGTAAGGTTTAGAGTTCCTCACAGGATTATCAGTGACAATGGCACACCTTTTGTGAATAGCGAAGTGAGGAAAATGCTAGAGTTTTATCAAATCAAACATCACCGGTCATCACCATATTACCCTCAAGGAAATGGGCAAGCAGAGGCAACCAACAAAACTCTCATAAGAATCATCAGTAAAATGAGCCAAGAATATATGGGAGGATGGGCAACGCATCTGCCAGACGCTCTTTGGGCTTACAGGAGTTCCCCTAAGTCAGCCACGGGTTTTTCACCTTTTTCCTTGGTCTACGGAACTGAAATAACCCCATCCCTGAGAGTCATGCAAATGCAGGAAAAGGAGAATGATGGAGAAGTCCATGCGGCAGAAAGGTGCGAAGACTTGGAAGGACTTGATGAAAAGAGAGAAAAGACTCAAGAACACAGCCGCAGATACAGGCAAAAAATGACTGAAGCTTACGGCAGGATGACTAAAGAAAGAATATTTGCGGAAGGACAACTAGGCTTAAAAGTGGCAGACTACGTAAGGAGAGGCCTGGCAGGACCATCGAAGTTCGCACCAAAGTGGGAAGGACCCGTTGTGATAAGAGAAGCGCACCCAAGTGGATACTACCGTTTGACTCAGATGGATGGGAAGGACTTAATGGATCCCACCAATGGGAAATGGTTGAAACACTACTACGCCTAAGGAGAAAAGCAATGTGACTATCCCTTATTTTTTCTGTTTTATCAAAAGCTGTTATGTTTTTCCTTTTATTCTGTTCTTTGTCTTTCAAAAAAATGACTATGTCACAAAATCAAACTTTGTAACTTACTTTCTTGCAATGAAAAGCACGAAGTATCTTGTTATCATATATCATAGCAAAAGTAGCAATGTATAGCATCATAAGTATAGCATCATGAGTGTAGCATCATAAAGTTAGATTACAAAACCCCAAACTGCGGCAAGCAAGCCCAAATAGGTGCTATAGAGAGCATAATGTACTGAACAGAGTAATAAGGCAAAAGAAAAACTACAAAATAGGGAAAAAACTGCATTATCATCAATAAAGTCCGGAAATAAGTGACTGATCCCCAAAATGACCAAGTCCTCCTACACCAGAAAGAAGACGCTCTCGGCGGCCCTCCAAATCTGCCACTTCCTTTCTCAAAACCGCAAGGCGAGAATTAATGGCGTCAACAGTAGGCTGGACTCTCCTCATGAAAACCGCTCGAGCAATCTCTCGAAGGTGATCCAAGACGAACTCCACTGCAAAGCCAACACTGATGAGCTCCTGTACTATAGCCCTCCATTGCAGAATCCTCTCGGTGGAGACAGTATCCACAAAGTTGTGTTCGATGTCGTTCAGCACACTGCCTAACATCCTCAAGAAATGCTCTCTGACTGATCGGCCAAGTCTGAATCCCTGCATGAAGTCCCCACGACTATCATAAATCATCACCAAGTGAGGAGCGCAATCCGCAGGGACTCTGAAGCCATGAAAATCTATGTAAGGGGGTCCGGAGCCCCAGAAAGAAGCAGGATCAAGGTCGTTGACTTCGGACTGATCAAAGCGCACAAAGAAGGCCGCAGCCTCGCTCGCTGGATCTGGAAGGGTGGCAGAGCTACTGCCCACCTCAAATTGAGGAAGTACTGTAGGAAGTGGACCTGCCGGAAAATGCAAAGGTTGAAATAAAGAACCTTGGTAAGAATAAAAGGAAGAGAAGCCCACAGAGGAGAAATGAAGGAATGAGATATGAAACTTACCAGATGTGAGAGACCGCGCCCCCGGCCCCCTTTTTTATAGGAATGTTGGGCCAAACCCACGTGAATGGGTGGAGTCGTGTTATTGCCTCTCAAAATGGAGGTTCGACTGATTATATTTTCCCCTTTAGATTAAGGGTTTTACAATGGAGTCGCCACTTATTTAATTATTGGAAAAATAAGAAAACTATGATTGAAAAATTCATCATTTTATTAATTTGAAATTGAATTTACATTGAACATAGGAAATTACATGGCTTTGATCCTAGATACAATCTAAGATAAAGTACATGGCTTTGTTTCCTAGTTACAATCTAAAAATTGAAAATTACAAGGATAAGCACTTGATCTACTAACTCTTGATCTAAGTTCGGAGGCTATGTTACAAAGTGGGAAGGTGTTAGGCACCCACCTTGCCCGGTGAAACCGGTCTTCTAGATTATGGTGGCCAACATTCATATCATATCATCCAATATGTCAATCAATTTGCATGTTGAATTTAATGTGTGTGCATGTGATGAACCCTAATCCAATTTATTAAGCATTGCATTTGGATTGAAAATTAAATTCTAGTGAATGTGTGTGTATGGTGATATCCTAGATTCAAGAATTTGAAAGAATTATGAAACAAACATGTTTTTTCATATTTTTTGTGTGGATTTAAGATCAAAGCTAGTGATATGCATGAACATGTGATTAACAACCAAGAACATGTGAAGAACACGTAAGAACAATTAAGAACATTCAAACATATTCAAAAGAATTTAAATAATTGCTATCATGCTTTAATCCTAAATTCTCATCATGGCAACACAAAAAACAAGTTAGGGCAAGATGTTATACCTTCATGCAAGATCCATACGGTGGAGGAGGAGACTCTTGGTAGAGGTCCTAAGGGAGGAGGAAAGAAGAACTAGGAGAGGGAGAGTGAGTCTCACTCAATACCTTGAGTCTCAAGAAGACCAAGATATGACAAGACTACTCTACTTCACTAGAACTCAAGAGAGGAGAAGAGAGGGGGGTTTTGGTGTGCTTTGGAATGAAGTAGAGAGGGGTTTATATAGTAGTGGTGGAGGAAATATGAATGGAAGGCCATTTAATGAGGGTTGACAAAGATCATGAACCTAGACCTCATTTTAGCCTTAGGGAAAATCTGGTGCATTAAATGGAAAGATTGGTAGGAGTGAGGAACAAGCCAAAATTCGGTTTTTCCGTAGCTGCTGTAACAGCTTGTAGAGCTAACTTCAAAAAATCATATCTGACTCAATTCTGATCGGAATTGTCTCATTCTTGTGCTCAAATTGAAGCCCCAAATGTCTAGTTTCTGGGAAAATTAACCTCATTCACAGATTCAAAATATTCTGAGAGATATCGATGAAATAGTGAGCAGAGGTCATTTGTTAGAAAATGGTTTCAGCACAATTAACATTAATAGGTCCCAAATTAGCTCCCAATTAACATTAAAGGGCTCCAATCACTCCCATTTCAGACTTAATTGGCTCCAAATTTACTCTAATTAAAAGATAATTGCACAAATTACTCATTGAATAATTAATGTTTAACTATCTAATTAATTAGGTGTATGCAATCTCACCATAAAATGTAGTCCCAACCAATCAAATTATGACACATCATTGATCTCAAATTGATTAGAATTATAACCAATTGGAATCAATTGTTCATAATCACATATAGTCAGACTCAATTTGTGATAGCGCACCTCGGCCATTAAAACTTGATTTGATGATAACTTTCAATCTGATGGTCTGATTAGGGCTTATGACCAATCGATTTGATCGTTACAACATCAAGATCATTTTGATGAAATGAGATTAAGAATCTAATGACCAGAATCAAGATGCATATTTCCAAGTCAAAATTACCCTTTTACCCTCCCGGTGAGGTTAAATGCGGGTTGCAAAATGGGGTGTCAACACCAGAGCTAGCAGTAATAGGGGTTGTGGGAAAAGCAAAAGTAGGAACGAGAGGAACTGCAGAAACAAAAGCTGTAAATATGGCAGGAATAGGTGTTGTGGGCATAGCAGGAGAAGCTGCCGTAGACACCCCCACCCCTACTGAAATGCCTAACTCCCCAAAAGTCTCTACAAGTAGAAAAATAGACATGCAAATGAAAAAGGAAATGAGTAAAGCTTAACAAAGGAAGAAGAAAAAGTTAAGGAAGAAGGTGCATACCCATTGTCTTGGGTGGAATAATATCCTCTTCCTCAGACTTAGAAATCCTTCTCCCCAGGCCAGGCTCATCCTCAGGATCCTCAAAGATCTCCTCAGACTCCTCTGAGGACAATTCAGCACGAGACCCACGTGTGGCAGAAACAGGGATAGAAGAAGGGGTGACTACCAAAGAGGAAACACCCTGCACTGCCTGAGAAAGAGCGGCAAAAGGGTCACCAGTGGAGATGACGAGGGGAGTAGCAAGAGTGACCTCAGTCTCGGTAACAGTAAGAGGGGTGGTTCCCCTTTGAACAGGAGGTGTCATGGCAGGAATGGGAATGGCCTCACTAACCTCCCCAATATGAGTACCCTCATCCATGGGTACCGGTCCAGTAGGGGAGGTAGTGGCCATAGGAGGAGCAGATGCTGCAAGTTCGCCCCCATCAAAAGAGCCCGTTGTAGGAGTGCCCATGAGGGCAGAAAGCTCCTCAGCCGTAGGGCGATATATGGAAAGAAGCTCAGGCTCATCCTGAAAGACAAAACAGGGAAGAAGTGTGAGAGCCGAATTGATGCTTTGAGCGAATGAAGTAACCAAAAACAAAATGTAGTAGATTGGACAAGTGCAGGAGCAAGAAGAAACATACCTCTGATTCGGGTTCCTTAAGCATAATAGGACGAGCGGCTGACGTATCATCTTTTTGCTTAGACTACAAAAGCAAAAGGGATAAGAAAGTGAGTCAAAGAAAAAGACAGCCAAGGTTCAGAAGAAGTCAGAGAAAAAGGGAAAGAAGTATATATATACATATATACGTGTACTTGGAAGACAAAACAAGAAAAAATCTTAGAGACTTACTCTTCGCTGAGCGGCAGACACAGGATGGGGGGTTGTCTTCCTTTTACTGCCTCGTGTTCTGCTGGCAGGAGTAGCACTTGCTGGAGGCTGAGGAGCGGTAGACTTGGGCTTGATGGCAGACTTAGGCTTGGCAGGAGCTTTCTTGGCTGATGCACGAATGTTCACCACTTTAACTCTCTTTTCCCAACCTGAAATGGACAATGGAGCCCATAAAGTAAGAACACTAGCAGACTCTCTTAAGTCACTGGGGGAAGAAGTGAAACGGCAGGTTTGAAAGAGGCCTAGCAGGAAAATGTTATCATGGCAGGAAGAGCCAAGTAATGAAACAAGACATAAAACATAAACCGAGAAATGGGCCAAGGAAGATGTATTAAGAAAAGCCCAATCCCAAAGGGAGGCAATGGAAGTGCAAACGGCCCACATGAAAGAACCAAGAAGTATGGCAGACGAATGCAAACAAAGCTCTATGAGCCGCAGGCAGGCTTTGAACGTACGTAATAGGGAGCATGCACAAAGCTCAGGTGCCACCAGCCTGTACCCAGCCAATATAGGTCGTGGTGGGGCCATGGGTCAGTGGTAAGAGGTAAGGGGGGGTGTGGTTTGGTGGTGGGGAGGGGGGGAAAGATTTATTTTACGCTCCCTGTCCAAACCCTTTTGAGAGATACATCCTGCTGGGATGACAGACCGCCCAAAAGAGGTAAGATGAGAGAGGGAACGTTGGGTGCATGCCATAGGAAGAGAGAGAGAGAGAGCATTTAAAGCCACGGCAGAGAGCAGTGCCACGGTGGACAGAACAAACACAAACCTGTCTTGTCTAGCGAGGGTAAGCAATGCACAAACGGTGGTCGGCAAGCATGCCCAGACTAGACAAAGGCCGTTAGAGGGTGAAATGGTAAAAAACCAATCACGGCAGGCCCTATAAAAGGAGCCTCGCCGTGCCCTGTAAAAGGGACCGAAAAACAGAGGAAGAAAAATACATAGGAAGAAAATGAAAAGGAAAAAGAAAAGAAAGAAAGGAAAAATAAGAAAACAAATAGTGAGGATTACGGGCATGCACCGATAGATCTTTTCCTTTCTCTCCCCCTCAAAATCCCACTCTCTAAGGAACAACTAAGCAATAAGAACATTCTTCAGGCATTTATTATTTAGGTCCGATTCTCTCAAAGTCATTAATCCCCACGGCAGGATATTATCCTGGGAGGTTAGTTTCATTGAGAGGAAGCGTTCTTCCTCTTTGATTTTGCCATTACGGTCTTAGTTTTGGTTTTGACGTTTATTTTGATAAACTCATCGTTCAATCAATTGTTCTTTTCTATACAAGCCATACTTATCACTGCCATTATTACTGCTATGTCATTCGATCCTTGCTATTAATAAAAGCTATTATACTCTGTTTTCCCTTATTATCATTATATCTGCCTGCCGTAATTTTATTGTAATAGCTCCGCTTGCCGTAAGGGTATTTCTGTGGACCAGGCTAAGTTTGTGCACAAGCCGGCCCAAAGTGAGTTGCAGTTAGGCCGGTCTCAACTTCCCTACTCAGAACACATTAGGGCCCATCACAGCAGGAGGCAGCCCAGCCCAAACGCAAAAAAGGCCCCTACATCTATCATAACTTATGGAACCCTAACTGAGTACGCAGGCCCGTGTATGCATACGCATACATCAAACCTGCGTACGCAGCCTTAGGGTTTCTATGGCCTTTATTTTCCAAAAATAGCTTTATTTTATTCATAAAAGAGTTATATTTTCCATAAAAACCTTCCTCAAGTCAATTTTGTAATCCGACTGGGCCCTAAACCAACCTTGGGCTTTATAATTTTACCATTATTGGGGAACAGTGCCCGACTCGTAAGAGGTACTAAATGCGGTGTCTACAACACTTTACTCAACAATTACTAATTTACATATTAAAAAAAAACTAAATTAATAAATATATACTATAGGGACTTAAATTTAATTTTTTATATACAAAAATTCATTAAAAAAAATAACAAAATTAATGAGTCTTGAAAGATAATAGTTTTTTTTTTTTTTTTGTCAACTAGTTTTTATGGTCACATTTTTTTATCCATAAAAATAAGTTTTTTTTATCATTATGTAGTTTTAATATTGATTTAACAGTTTAAATTAATGAATGTAAAAATTTGCATTTTAATGGACGTAATATGTGTGTACTTATTTTCAAATTATAAATAGTTACATAACAACTAATACATGTTTGTACATATTAAATTTTAAAAAAAAATTATGAAAATTAGAAAATGTCTTTATATGCTGATGAATTCCAGAAATACATAATAAATAATATTTTCCTTCCATGCATTTTTATCTTCATCTCCTTCGTTCTCAACTTCTTTTTTGCAACTGTAACCGATAGCATTGCACTTGAAAATATTTAGAACTTCTTTTAGCAACATCAGGCATAGTAGTTCAAATATTCATAGTTAATAGCAGTTTCTAAGACTCAGCACGATAATTCCAAAAACATGAATATTTAATTTCAATTAAATAATGTATAATGAATTGATTTTATAATTGTTTCCCTATTTTGCATTGTTATTATTATTAATACAACATATATCCAATTACTAATGAGACACATTTCTTACTCTCTTTTTTTATAACCATTTCTCAATTTTTTTTTAAATTATTTATAGGACTAAAATATAAGAGGCATGTTTTTCCCATACACATTGGGAAGAAATCAACAGTGTATCATTATGTACTTAATTGCTTCTATTAACGAAGTTATCCAATTCCAGTTAGTGATAAAGTGAGGATTTAACTCTAAATGGTAAATTTTACTATATAAATAAACATAAACAAAAACATATACATATAGGAACGCAATTCAACAATTAATAATTTACGTAAACAAAAAAAGACTTGAAACCAAAGGCTCTCCCTGATTAACAAAAAGATAGTATTTGGATGAAATGCAAATTATGAAATACACCACTAACAAAACGTGAAATGAAAATTTCAGATTATTAACGATGTTGGTTCATATATGATCGCTGATCAACAATCCAATAACAAAATTTATATAATATCACTAAAAGACTCTAAACCCACCAAAAAAAAAAAAACATTCATTAAAGTCCAAATATAATCTAACTTTTCAATTGCGATTAGGTAATCCAGGAATTGTGGGTTTGACTGTGTTAGCATTAAAATACTATCCCTAATCCCTGGCAATTCTAATGAGCTTATGAGTCAAAAACAAAAAACAAAAAGAGAGAAAGATGAAGAGGGATGTACCTATTTTCGCATCTTTCAATGACATTCTAGTCATAAATATTGTATTGAGATTGAAGTGGATGACTAAATGTTAATATTAAGTGCAGCAAAATTAAGGAATTAAGTTGGACACATGGTGTTAGACCCCACAATTTTCACAATAGTGTAAATTCTTATAGCAAAATTTTAAAAATCACAGGGGAAAAAAAAATCACTTCAATGGAGAAATGTTTTTCTACTATGGAAAGACTATGAAAAGAGGCGATACCGGGATGGGTTATCTCTATGGTTTTCTCTATGCCTAAAACTACTTATCTATTCTTCTCGTCCTTGATACAATTACAAAATTAGGTTTTTGAAAATAAGGAAGGGAAAACATCGCTTATTCTTATACAAAAATAGGAATCTAAATAGGGAAAATCCCTTAAATAGTAGTAGTAGTAGTAATGTGTGTGTGTGTGTGTATATATATATATTAATAGCCAAAGCTTAGAGAAAATCAAATTAGAATCCAAATTAAATTTCAGTTGGAGTCCAATTGTTCGCCAGGTGTTCAATCCAAATTTTAATTTTTGTGCCAAGTGAATTATTAATTGTAAAAATCGAAGAGTCCAAATTCAATTAGATTCTAAATTAGATTTTATTTAGAGTCCAATTTTGCCATGTGTCCATCTAATTTTTTAAAAAACTTTTTTGTCACAAGTGAATTATTTGGTGCAAAAACTGAAGAATCTAAATACAATTAAATTATAATTTATATATAAATATAATGATAAACCATTACATATTTTTAGAAATCTATGGTTTAAAAAATGTGTTAGCTAGTACCATATATAATTTCGACATTTTTTTATATAAAAAAGTATAATTTGAACAGTATAATTGAGATTTTATTTTTATTTTTATATATAGCCGTGCATATGTATGGGGTTACACACTAACAACAACAAAAACAACAACAACAACAACATAATAATAATAATAATAATAATAATGATGATGATGATGATGATGATGTAAGGAAAATGAATCGATGATGATGTTTTTTTTTTTAAGATTTATTAATTTTGATTCTATGGTTTTCTCACTTAATAACTCATTCAGTTCAAAAAAAGAAAAAAAAAAGAAAAAAGAAAAATAAATCGGACTCCTTGATTTTTGTAGTATAATAAATAGTTGTACCAAAATTAAGAAAATTGGATGGGACACATGGCATAAAATTAGACACCAATTTAAAATCTAATGAGATTTTCTCTCAAACTAGTATTATTCCCATGCATTGTATGGTTTTGGTTATAAATTTTTAGAATAATTTTATTGAAAAATAATAAATTAATAATTACTTGAGTCTAGATCATATAAATTGTAGATAGAGTACTATTCTTTGGCCTCAAGCAATCACACAACATATTTATATGAAAAAAAATTCATAAGTTAATAATTAAAAATCTAAGGAAACTTAACCAAAGGATTTTATTTGCCAAAATATTTGTAGTTACATCAATATCTGAATTGTGTTGTGCACTTGAAAAGTATAGACTACATAGTAATTTTTTTTTTTTAAACTTTTATTTAGAGTTACATTTTGATACACTAATGGCATTTTTTATCTAAACAAGATCTCCTTAAAGATGGGTGGAGGGTTGTGAAAAATTAATATTAAAGGAATCCTAAGAAATAAAAAAGATGAAACCCTTGTTGTAGGAGAGAATACAAAAAATATTTATAGAGGTTTATATAATGAATTTCATAGATTTAAAACTGCCTTTAGACTAGTAAGCAAAAAAAAAAACAAAAAAAAAAAAACAAAAAACAAAAACAGAACAGAACAAAAAACACAAAAAAGAAAGAAAAAGAAATACATATTTGTAATAGTGTGGATGGTAGGCTTGATAAAGATTTCTACTATGAATTTTATAAACATCAAATTCCCTAAGTATTAAGAAGATAAAACAAAGGATTGTTAGATTTCTAACTAAACAACATATAAATTTTATGAGAATGAGAACTATTGATAACGAGGGAGAGAAAAATTAATTAGAAGAATAAGCTTTGTTTCTATCCCAAAAACAGAAAGAAAAAAGAAGTTGTAAAAAAAAGAAGAAGAAGCTATGCCTAGGAATATATATATATATATATATATATAGAAAGATTTCAATTGTGAGGAATTTAGATTTCTAATCATTTTAGGAATTATAAGACAGGATGAATTACTAGGATAAAGTTATGTATTAGGAAAAAAAAGTCATTCACGGCTTCTAAGCTCAACTTTTATTATCTATACTGTTATTGAAGGGGCTTCCCCTGTTTGGGATCCTACTTTTTTTTTAAATGCCCCTACACCCCTATATTTAAGTAGAGACAAAACTAAAGGACAATCCGGTAAAAATACTATTCTAACTCCTCCTAAAACATTGCCTAAAAAATGGAGCTACTCATTTGTTGATTTTCAAATTGCTTTATCCACTTATAAATTAGATTCTCAAAATAAAAATTTGTTATATATATATATATATATATAATAAAAATACAGGTTTTTTATTTTATTTATTTATTTATTTTATAATTTTGCTACAAAAAAAAAAAAAAAAAAGCCTCATTGCATACGCGAAGCACGTGTGATAAGGCTAGTATAGCATCTATCTATCTTCTTTACTATTAATAATAGGATTCCCTGTTTGGTTTTCAACATTTTTTGTACTAAAATACCCTCACACAAATTCTTAAACTCTCTAAAATACTCCTCTCTTTTAGTAAATAATTTTAAATTAAAAAATACATAATAGTTAAAAAAGTAATTTACTATTCCAAAGTTTTAGGTTTTTTCCTTTATCTTATTCATTCAGCCTAAAACTTAGGATACTATCTCTATCTCATTTTTAAATGTTATTCTACATTATCTTATCTCTTTCTTAAAAAAAAAAAAAAAAAAAAAAAAAAAAAAAAAAAACGCAGTTATTTATATATCACTTTTAAACATTATAACACTAAACCAAAAAAATAATATATAAATAAGAGCATTATTGCACACGCAAAGCGTGTATGACGAGTTTAATATGATATAATATGATATGATATGATTCCAAAAAAAAAAAAGAAATGATATGATATGATATGATTTAGAAATTCCCCTTCTAATTCTCAACAATTATGAGTTTCTGACCGGCACCAACAAAATTAATAAAAAAATACAATAGGTCAACATCAAGATTTTTTTTTTATTTTTTGAGTTTTTGCCGCCTAAAAATAAATTTTGTTTTGCTAACCAAATTGAAATGAAAATAATATATATATATATATATATATATATATATATAGGGTTGGGTTCAAGTTACACTTGATGTAAGTTTAAGTAATGTTACACCATTCAATATTTTTTAATTGGATGCGAATATTGACAAATCCACCGTTAGATTACATTATCTTTATATATTCTTCATGCTTGCAAATTTCAAGGTGATTAAAGATTAATAGTCATGTCATTAATCAATTGTTAAAATTCAAGTTCTTATAGTTTAAAACAATGCATAAAAGATGAGTTTATGGATCAAATGGTAAATAACATTCAATTGATATAAAAATTGGCATTCATGTTAAGAACATATATAATATGTAATTCAACGGTTGGATTTTCAAAATATTAGTTCAATAATAAGTTATTGGGTAGTGTAACATTGCTTAAAGTTACACCAAGTGTAACTTGAACCCAACCCATATATATATATATATATATATATATATATATTTATAATTTCATTATTCAAGATTTGTCAATTGAGGTACAAATTTGTTAACAAAAGAGTCAATATTAAGGATACAATATTTTACTCTAACATAATCAAGTATATATGTGTGTGAAGTTCTTTCGTAGAGACTTGAATCTCGACCCTTACCCTTCACACCCCACAAGTACTTATACTCGCGGAGTGACCATCGCACTAAGGGTGCACGGCAATTTTACAACTTATTAAGATATCAAGATATTATCTTGATATCTTTCTCAAAATAAAAAATAAGGTAAAAAAAATCTTAATATGATGATAAAGAATGATCATCATAGAACAAACTCTATATATTGAATTTCTTAACGTCTATAAAGGGAAAAAAGAAAAAGAAAAAGTTATTATTGTTTAACATACTAACATTACACTACCTCAATTATTAGAAAATTTATGTCACTAAACCTCTAGATGTACAACACAGGCTGATTAATATATATATATATATATATACATACTAGCATTACTCCCGTGTGTTGCATGGTTTTGGTTATAAACTTTTGGAATAATTTTATTGAAAAATAACAAATTAATAATCACTTGAGTCTAGATCATATAAATTGTATATCAAGTATTGTTCTTTGTCTTTGAAAAAAAAGTATTGTTCTTTGGATTCAAACAATCACACAACATATTTATATGAAAAAAATTCCTGAATTTAATAATTAAAAGCCTAAGGAAACTTAATTTCATTTACCATAATATTTGTAGTACATCTAAAATGTGTTATGCACTTGAAGAGTATAGACTACATGCTATTTTGTTTTTTAAACCTTTATTTAGAGTTACGTTTTGATACACTAATGGCCTCTTTTATCTAAACGAGATCTCTTTAAAATTAGAGGAGAGTCATGAAGATTTAATATTAAAGGAGTCTTAATGGATAAAAAGGATAAAGACAATTGTTAAAAAAAATTATTAGTTCAAGCAAATAGTTGCATGATCATATTAAGATGTGAATTCCTTTTCATGATGTAGATTTAATATTACTTGCTAATATCAATCTTGTGAAGGAATATGTTGTTGATATTTATAACATGCTATGTTAATAAAAAAATTTAATGAATACTATTCAAATGTGTTGTGGGTGATAAATATAGGTATGGATATTGATATTTGTAAAAACCAAAATAAAAATTAATTAAAGTGAAATTTAAAATAATAAAAAAAGTTACATGCTCATAATGTTAGACAATTTCTTTCGCACACATATAATATCATTAACAACAAAAATAAAAATGAGAAATAGTAACATAAAAATTTTACTTCTCAAGAAAATTAATTTAATCTAATAACACACATATAAACATAACACAAATACAAATAGAACCCTTGTTGTAGGAGAGAATACAAAATTTGATAATTCTTAAACAATATTTATAGAGGTTTATATAATAGATATCATAAATTTAAAATTGCATTTATGACTCATAAGCAAAACCTTTAAGAAAAAGAAAAACAAAAACAAAGAAGATAAATACATACCTGTAATAATTTGGATCGTAGGTTTGATAAAGACTGTTACTATGGATTTCACAAACATCAAATTGCCTAAGTAATAAGAAAAAAATAAATAAATAAAGGAGAGCTAGATTTCTAAACAAAATAGAAATTGTAAGAGAATGAGAATTATTGATAATGGGGGAGAGAAAAGAAGAAGAAGAAGTTGTGCCTAAGAATATATAAAAATACAATGAAAACATGAGAGAGAGAGAGAGAGAGAGAGAATTTTCAATTGTGAGGAACTTAGATTTCTAATCATTCTAGAAATTGTAAAAGAAGAAGAATTAATTTAGGATGTATGTTTATCCACATCCACACACACACACAAAAAGTCATATAGTCATTGACCGTAATGTAAGTAGTAAAAAAAAAAAAAAAAAAAAGAAAAGAAGAAGAAGAAGAAAGAAGGTAAGTAAACGTGAATGGCAATAAGGAAATATGATAAACATTTTTTTTTTTTTAAAAAGTTATAATTGTGGGGGCAGTTACCCGGAAAACTAACAATGTCCAGGGAAGATGGGCTCATGGCCCAAAGGCCCAGTCCGAGGACGCTCATTTGTCCGAGGACGCCTCTTAGTCCGAGGATGAAATCTGTTTCCCAAATCAGCCTACGAAGTGGATGTAACAAAACCATTCCGGTTATCAAGAAGCGTCACGGAATTGCACGCGAACTAAACTAATGGGTATCGACCAAAGAATGAACCGAAAAAGGCAACGAGTGCCTCTTGAAAAGGTGTCACCTCCACATTAAATGCATCCCACCTAACTCCCTGGCCGCATTAAAAGTGGAAGTGATACCTGAACAACAATGAAGCAGCCTTACAACCACTAGGCGGAGGATCCGGGAAGTTCAGGATGGGACAGAAAGCAACTTCCAGAGGGAGGCTTACACGTGGACGGTGAGGGCAAGACGGAGAGGGTAGTATATAAAGTGAAGTCAGAATATATGAAGGGGGGACTTTTGGAGAAGAAGAAGAAAAAGAGCGTTGAAAGCGGGACGAAGGAAGAAGAAAGAGAACATCTATCCTGTATTACCTGGGGAATTCCTATTGCCACAGGAGATCGACGTCCTTTTCTATTGACTGAAGCTAGTTCTTACGCTCACACTCTACAAATTTTATTGTCCAGGGTCCAAGACAATTTGAGTCCCTACAATAATCATCTTAGAAGTTTAGCTCCATTTGGTAGAGTTGTTTAATAACTCATTTTCAGTTTTTGAACAATAATACACACATTTCCACACACTTTTTCATCTACACATAATTTAAAAAACTACAAATAACATTATTCAAACTACTCTACCAAATGAGCCTTTATCCAAATAAGAAGTTAAACTCAACATAACTTTATCCAAAAAAGTGATAAAGTTATAGAAGAAAAGTTGATAATAACAAAATTATATTTATAAATTTCTACATGGTATGTTGCTTTTTTTAATAAATGTTAAGAATGTTGCTTTTTTTTTTTTTTTTAATTATGAAATTTAATAAATGATTAGATGAAGAATTTGGATTATAATCAAATTAAGATAGAATTTGAATTGTAATCAAAGTAAGATTTTTATCAACTTCAAAATTGTAGGAAAGAAAAATTATATATATATTTTTTTAAAATTTAAAATTTTTTTTGTAATATAGTAAAATCACTTGGTGTAACTATGATATGACATCTAAGTTCAACTTTTATTATATAATATATATATATATATATATATGTATATTTGAAAGGTAATTGATCTTCTATTAATTTTAATAAAATAAAATGCTAAATATATTAATTTGACAGGACTCAAAAAAAGTTTTGGTGGTAGTCTTTTTTTTTTTTTTTTTTTTTTTCCTTCTGGAATCTAGACTCTGCATTCCTACGCGTATTCGACACGGTGTCAACGAGTTTTTGCGAAATAGCAGCACACATTTCGATTCAATCCAATCAATCACAGTCCTTGATCATGCCACCTCATCGTCAACATACCTAATAATACCACTTCTTTTTTAACGTGTCCAACAATTATTATCAGAAAATAGTTTTAGCTATAATTTTTGTTTTATAAATATAAAAACACAAAAACACCAAAAAAAAAAAAAAAAGTACTAGACAAACCTACCTCGGTTCGAACTCCTTTTTTTCTTATCACAATTCAAAACACACACACACACATCCAATTTCTCTCCCAACAAACCATATATAAAAAACAAAGAAAACCCAGACACAAAAAAAACACCCAAAAGCTCAAAACTAATTAATACTCAGAAACTTGTTGAAGCAACAAAGCAAAGAATGAGTTATTACAATCAGCAACAACCCCCTGTTGGTGTTCCTCCCCCACAAGGTAGGTTTGTTTGGTTTTTATTTATTTATTTTTTTTCTGAATTTGATTGTTTGGATCTGATTTTGTGGATCTATTGAATTTTGAAGGTTATCCACCTGAGGGATATCCCAAGGACGCTTATCCACCACCGGGATATCCACCACAGGGATATCCACCACAACAGGGATATCCCCAACAAGGATATCCTCCACCTCCCGCCTATGCTCCTCAGTATCAACAGCCTCCTCCTCAACAGCAGAGTAGCAGTGTTGGCTGTCTGGAAGGCTGGTAATAATAATAATAATATGCTTTTGGGATCATTTCGATTGTTTCTTTTCTTTTCGTTGACTCAGATCCGGATCGGGTTTTGGGGTTTAGAACGAGTCAACTCACCCGCCGCCGCACGTGGGTGCTGTGGTGTGGTCCTGTCTTGTCACACTCACATGATTTGGCCGTTACGTTTTCTGTTTTTTGGGGAATCGAGCCAGTCTGATATTTTTCGATTTATTGAGGTTTTGTCTTTTTTTTTTCAGAACCTTAATTTGTCAGGAAAAAAAAAGAGTTTGTACTTACGTTTCTAGAATCACATGATTGATATCTTCTGTCGGTGACACACAATATTTTTGAAGATCAGTCCAAAGAAAGGACAACTTTTTTTTTTTTTTTTAAATTAAAAAGAAAAATTCAAGTTTGCAGAGTTTAATTTGAATTTGTGTCTTCTAGATCTAAAAAAAAGAAACTATGCTATGGTAGGATTGCTTTTCTTTCTTAGAACAAATTTGATTCTAATTTCGAACTTAAAAAAAGAAAAAGTTGAAAATACCTTTTGTGTGTGTGGGGCTACATTTATATATGTTTAACTAATTGGCATTGTTAAAAGTTGGCCACTGGTTAGGTTGAGTCCAAATCTTCTGTCTCATCAATTGTGCTCCACTTCATGATCCACCAATAAAATTTGGACAGCTCCCTTCTCTCATTAAATGAGATAACTCTGACTTTAATAAGAGAAGCTAATTGTCTTATTTAACGAGATATCTCATTTAATGAAAGAGGATAGCTGTCTAAATTTTATTGGTGGAGTATGAAGTGGAGCATAATTGATGCCTGCCTTGCTTTTTATTAAGGAGATTCCACAGAGAGAGAGAGAGAGAGAGAGAGAAGGTTAAGACGTAATTAATATTTCTATTAAATGATGTTTTCTATGGAGTAGTAGTATACTATTTTTAATTACAAGAAAGTAAAAAATATGCGTATCAAGAAAAACACACAATTACAGTGAATTTATGCTTGCTGCAAATTATTGAATTATTATTGAGTCTATTGACAAATATTGTGTTTTTCTTTCTTGTAAAATAGGCACTACAACTAATAATTGAGTTATATTTATTATTGCTTATAACCTGTGTCATTAGCACGCACACTCATGATCATGAACAAGACTCAATTATTGCTTATTTGGTCAATGTGTTTTAGTTATTACTAGGTAATTAATTTGCTTTGCGTACTAGTACTAGTACTAGTACTAGTACTAATTATGATTGCATTCCCCTGATTGTTTCAGTTTGGCTGCTTTGTGCTGTTGCTGTCTCTTGGATGCCTGCTTCTGATGAGAGGCAATATTGCAGCAAATGGATTGAAGCAAGAACAATCATCATCATGTCGCGTAGAGAAAGAGAAATTCGATTCCCAATCTATTTGTCATATACTTGGTCTATCTTCCATTGTCTAGTAGTATTGTTATTTTTCGTTTCTGACTGTTTATCATTTTCAATAATATGAACCTTTTGTGTGCCAATTGAACGTCTCGTTATCACCTATATATGTTTTGTGGGTTTCATTTGAATTTCTGTCACTTCTTCTGATGTAAATGCGATGCAATTCAAAATGTCATTTTGGAATATGCTTTTGACAGCTAGAACATGTGCAATATTAGTCAACTATTAGGTATGTTTTAAATTTTGAATAGCTCTTTATGGGTTGGATTTGGTGATGTGGTTATCTTTTGGAGACATAAAGATATGGCTGGAGAGAGGAATCTTTGCCTTTAGCTTTAAGGTTTCGTAAGTTGGCATCATTTGGATGATTGCTTCAAGTTTAACTAGTCTTAATATTTTATTTCTAAACACAGATACTTGCACATTATTTTTGAAGTAGGTTACAAAATCAACACACCTCCCAAGTGTGATTCTCTTTTTCTGTCATACTTACTTCAATAGTAATTTGGTTTGTAAAGGAACTGTGTTTATTTAAAGTGGTTTGTTTAAAAATCCAGGTAAGTTCAAGTAAATTGTTTTGTTCATGACGAAATTTAGTTTGATGTGAAGCTTAATGTTGGCAACAGTTTGATATAGGCTTCAAGAAAGCACCCAAAACATCCAAACGTTTCTCACTTCTCTTTCTACTGAGACAGCATTCTGTAGTCTGTACACAATCTCAGCCAAGCTCTCTATCGCGTGCTCTCTCTACATCTGTGTAATTTTCTTCTGGTTATCATTTTAATTTCTCGTGTATTTGTAAATTTGTAATACTTGAAAGCCACTATCATTTTAAGCTCCGTTTGTTCAATATTTTCCTTTTACAGTGTTTGACAGAATATTTTCCCATGTTTGGCGCAACGTAAACTGAAAAAAAAAATAAATTAAAAAATTAAAACAAATTTTTTTTTTTAACTTTCAAAAAATACATAGAAATGGACGAGAGCGTAAAACAAAAAAATACTGTTCTTTACTTAATTTTGAACAAGCTTTCTGCTAAGATCTATAAAAGTTTTGCTCACTTTAAAACAAACAAATTCCTTTACTTTCTAAAGTGAAACTGACGTTAATTTCTTATTCAAAAAGCTGGGCAAGGAGCAATTTCAGAAAGCTGGGCAAGTACTTTGCTGTGTAACACAAGAAAAAAGTATACGTTAGATATGGTAATCTAAATTGCTTCAATTGTCTTCTTCTCTTTAGACCTTTGTATATTTGTAACACTTGAAAGCATGGCTCAGGCTTAGATTGAGTATAAAACCATCACAAGGATTTACGGGTAAAATTTTTTAAAATTCAAAACTCGTTTGAAAATTCAAAATTTTTAAAAACTTCACCCACAGACACAGTGGGTCAGGTATTACTTATCAATGAACACTCCTAATTAAAGGAATCAAATTGACCCATTTAATTTTTATTTATTTCTTCAAAAATTTGAAACTTTTTTTTTAGCAGGCAAAATAGAGCCAATTTTAAGAGGAAAAAATCGCACAAAATAATTAACAAATCTCCTTAAATATTTTTTTGATACAATAAGAATAAAATGGAGGCAGTGCTCAGGTATTCTCTTGGTCCTGTCATGCAAAACTTAGGTACAGACTACTTAGATGCTGTTTCCTAGATTCCTCTCTTAATATTCAGCTATGTAGTTATACTTAACTAAAAATATACTTTTATCTTATAAGAAAAAAATCATATGATTAAATCTTAAGAGAGTAATTTAAGGAATAACATCTAAATATTGTACCTAAGTTTTGTCCTTATATTAACTTCTTCGCAGTATGCATAATTTCTTGTTCTACTTTTAACACTCCCCATGATATTTATAAAATTACAATTTCATAATGTTGAGAGTTGAGAGCAATATGCTATTGACCTCATTGACTCATTGTATGGCTATGGTTTTGTCACAAAGTATTACACGTTTTTCACAAACCTTGTCATATCATTCCAATTTTATTGGATATCCCCAAACGGACAAACTTTGTCATACAAAAGTTGTGATTTCTCTTAGTTAAGCAATAAAGCAAATCAAGTTATGTAGTTATACTTAATTAAAAATATACTTTCATCTTATAAGAAAAAAATCATATGATTGAATCTTAAGAGAGTAACTTAAGGAACAACATCTAAATATTATACCTAAGTTTTGTCCTTCTTGTATTAACTTCTTCGCAGTATGCATAATTTCCTGTTCTACTTTTAATACTCCCCATGATATTTATAAAATTACAATTTCATAATGTTGAGAGTTGAGACTTGAGAGTTGAGAGCAATATGCTATTGACCTCATTGACTCATTGTATGGCTATGGTTTTGTCGCAAAGTATTACACGTTTTTCACAAACCTTGTCATATCATTCCAATTTTATTGGATATCCCCGAACGGACAAACTTTGTCATACAAAAGTTGTGATTTCTCTTAGTTAAGCAATAAAGCAAATCATTATATAAAACAAAATAATGACTCTAAGAACAGGAAGGAGAACCTGATGAGGCATTGTATGGTGGATTAAATTCTAAATGTAAAAGACAAAAAATATAAACATAAAAGTTGGAATTTGTGGACCATGAACTATATGCTCTTGTACAAAACTAAGCTCTGAGTGACGTGAATGAGTCATTGCCAAATGCCAATCAAGAAATTAATAAAATATTTAAGATTATCCTTTTTGATCCTTAGGTAATCTCATATGCAATTGATTATCCCAAATGTTGAATGTGATTGAAAATGCTATTTTTGGCTGATTAGAGTATGGTAAAATGCTAAATCATTTAAATATAGAACATGCAAAAATACTCAATCATTTTACTAGGAACTTGATTATGGAAAAAGAAATTCAATTTAGGCCAACGAGACATCATTGGTCAATGTAGAACTTTCAGTGTTATGTCGAGTCAGGCTCATGTAGGAGAAATTTAATAATTCTTTATTGTTTTTAGAAACTCACATTGGCTAAAAAATTAATAATAAGAAGATGATCTAATTCCATTAAAAGAGTTAAGTTTCACATTGAAATGAAAAGAAGTAAGGAGGCATGCCACTCCTTATAAAAAAGAGTTGGGGTGTGACTTTGTTGTATGTGTCGTTAGGAGCAAAGTTTGTCTTGTGAGAGCTAAAGATTATGAGGGTTTATCTTATCAAAAATAAAAAATAAAAAGATTATGAGGGTTTATAGTTTTCAGAGAGTTTATGAATTTTGTAATTCCTATTTAATAATAAAAATTAAAACAACACATAAACTCTCGAACATAAACGGCCAAGAGCCTTGTAACTTGACTTATTAGCACCTCTTGTCATTTTCAATGGAGACATTCGGAGCTCATATCCCCTCTCCTATTGTAACTGTATATATATATATATATATATATATAATCTTTTTTTTTTTTTTTTTTTTTTTTTTTTTTTGAGAAAGAACGCTGCAATTTAATTAATGAAAGCCGAATCGGCTTGAATTACAGCAAAGAGGTGTGGAGGAACATCCTCCATCCACACCGAAAACTCGCTAACATGTCTTGCATGTCTAGCAATGTTATGAGCGGCCTTATTACATTCTCTCTTAACATGTCTATACTGTATGACATTAAACTGTCTCCCATACTGCTTTGCTTCCTCTATTAGATGGCCGATATCTGCTATAGACTCATCATCACCTGTCAAGGAGTCAATAGTGTGTTTGGAATCACCTTCAAGCACGATGGCTGATAAACCAAGTTCATGGGCAAACATAAGAGCTTTCGTGGCTGCCAAAGCTTCCACAGCATCCACCGAAAATGGTAAAGGAAAGGTATCAGCCATGGATGCTAACACATGGCCAAATTCATCCCTTATGATTACCCTGACCCCTGCCTTCTGGTCTTCTCTGAAAGTAGCCCCGTCAAAGTTAACCTTGAGCATGTGGTTCTCTGGATGTGTCCAACCCGTGTGACGAGGAAGGTGATTGACTTCATCTGGAGGTTTCAGTGGAATTGAACGAACAAAGGAAGCTTGAATAGACTGAGCATCACGGAGAACCCTGTGGATTGGAAATGGTTTATCAATGGCATCCCTAAACAACTGCATCTGAGTGTGACTTCTACTCGACCCACCTTTCTTCTCGGACCCCCTCAGAATCTCGTTAAAATCCCCAACACACAACCAAGGAAGATCATATTGGCTGTTCAGTTGTCGAAGTAGGGACCACGATTCATGGCGTTTATGAGTGATTGGCTCACCATAGAAGCCAGTGAACCTCCAATCTCCATCACTGCCTCCCCCAACTATACAGTCAATGTGATTTTTTGAAGAAGTATCCACTCGTAACTTGATTGAATCCTTCCAAAAAAGAGCAAGGCCACCCCCTTTGTTGACCCGGTGAACTAAAAACATGTGATCAAACTTCAACTTCCGTTTGATTAATTTTAGCCTTGCTTCATCCGTCCATGTCTCGGCCACAAACACGACGGAGGGATCTTGTGCCTGGATTAAATCTCCAAGCTCCTTCTCTGTCACCAGGTTCCCAAGCCCGCGACAGTTCCAAGCTAGGAGACTCATGGCTCTTGGCGGGGCTGATCAACAGCCTCCACCACTGAATTAATTGGGTTCCGACCTTCTTGAGATACCTGCATCCGTTTGTGAGACAATGAGACCCCATCATTCTCACGTTCTTTCCTCTTCTTTTCTAGATTTGGTTGGACACTCACTTCATTTGGTTGTGGTTGACGTAGCATGCGTTTCCAAGTTCTAACATTGGATGGTTGCTCTTCAATCTCAGCCGTTGGTTGTGCTTTAATCTCATGGATTAAAACCCTAGGGTTTTGTGAAGCCGAGGCTTTGTTTTGGGCGGCTAGGTTTTTTCCCCTTGAAATTAAATCACATTGAAAAGGCCTAACGGGTGGAACATTAAAGCCCTGATCCCCAGAATTTGGCTCGGCATTTAGTTCCTCCACACTCCCCTTATTACACCCCTTTGATTCCGTGGTGGCCCAATGAAGACCGTGATTAATGCTTCCCAAATTTAGACCAACCGGATCAGTTTCAAAACCTCCCGGCTGTGATGTAATTGCCGCCTCATTATTTGCCAACAAAACCTGCGAACTTGATGGACCATTATTGCTGTCCTCATTATTTGCATTCAACGCCTGCGAACTTAATGGGATATTATTACTGTCTTCATCAAAAACGGTAGTAACGGCTTCCTTCATTTGTTGCTCATGTGAATGGACTCCCCCAGCCGTACTGGTGGAACCGCCCTGTCCACCCCCTCCCTCTTCCATATCGGAATTCACCCATCCTGTTGGCACGGTGACTGACCCGCTTCTGCTTTTTTCTCGGGCTGCCATCTCCGCTTGCTTTCTCGTCTGCATACTACGTTTCCTCTCCTCATAGTATCCTGGCACATAGATGACATCCCTACCTGTGAATCGATAGGGAGTTGCTCTTAGGTTAGGACCAAACTGTCGTTGCTCCGAAGTAAGTGTACCGTTGCTCTCAATCCACAGATTACAATCCTTGTCGTTGTGATCCAAATGGCCACACCAGTAACATATACTCGGCAGGCGCTCATACTTGAATTGGACCCAACTCTTGTTTCCCTTTGGTAATGTGATTACCCTACCACGGCAAAGGGGAAGTGTAATATCAACCACTATCCTGACACGGAAAAAACTACCACCGTCCTCATCCACAGCACCATCAGTTTTCTGGATTTCCCCCACGACATCACATAAATTCTCAACCACCTTCCTCGTCATGAAACTGATAGGAAGATCGTGAACTTGCACCCAGAAAGGAACTTTATCAAAAACCAGCTCTGTGACTGGAACCTCTCCTGAATACCGTTGCATGAGTATCAAGTGTTTGTCAAAGCTCCACGGTTGATTCTTAAGGATTTTGTCCACCTCCATTAAATTGTCAAACACAAACAAAACAATGTTGTTCCCTTGATTGCGCACCCTAAAACCATTCCCCGTTCGCCACAATTGTTTAAAAGTCCTGGCGACTGCTTCCATTTGAAGAAAGCGAGAGGTCAAAAATTTCGCTGCAATCACAAACTCGCCTTTTCTGTGATCTTCCGGTATAGCGAACCCCGTCTGTTCTTTTTCTGAAAGCGAAAGGTTGCGCCAATTTCTTGACAGCTCTTCCATATTCAGACCAACAGGAAATAAAATTGTTTCCCAAATACCCCACAAAAAAACAACCCCACTAGCTCTACGAGAATACTTGATTCTCCTAGAGAAACACTAAACAAACAAACTCTCCTTAGGAAAGGGACGAAACTTCTACAGGTTAAGTGAAGTAGGAAAAGCCTACTTTCTTATCACCTGAGAGACATTTTTTTTTCTATATATATATATAATCTAGTGCAGCACTTCTAGCAATCTCTTAATATCTTCAACTAAATTTGAGGGAAAAAAATATCTTTTCTATTTTACCTATTCACTTTTCAACCCACACTCCACCAATCTCTCTGTCCAATCTTTATTTTACTAAAATAATCTTTTTTTAATTATATTTTCTTTTCTCATCTCTCAAATTTTTACGTGTCTATTTTCTCCCCCAAACTTCATTCTCTCTATCTCAGTCAAAAATAAAATAAAATATTTATTATTTTATCAATGTCCTTCAAGGTTCAAAACTATAAAAAAGAGATCAAAGATAAGGGAGAAAAAAGAGAGAAAATAATGAAACTAAAGTTTTAACTGGAGGTAAAAAGGAACTTTGTTATTATATTTCAAAAGTGATATAAAAAAAAAAAAAAAAAAAAAAATCGCATTCGATCTTTATATAATAATTTATTCTCCTTCATAAAAAATTGTATAATATGCAATAAAATTTTGGAATAACTACGTAATAACGTAAAAGTTGAACTTGATATATATCTAACTATTAAAAATATTTTCATTCATAAGTTTGAATTTTGACTTTGAGATTCTTCCTTAAAAAAGTCTTATTCATGCAAAATAAAAAAAATAAAAAATTTACAAATAAAAAATAATAATGAATATCCTATTATTTTATGTGTTTTCTTATAATTATCACTTAAATTTAGCTTTTATATCAAGTTATTTATATATATATATATATATATGTGTGTGTGTGTGTGTGTACGGACTCAATTTGATCAACAGCCCAAAAGATTCGGACAATGACCCAATAGGCCCATAATAATAAATTTGTTAGAGAGTGAATTTGTTACTGAACATTCAATGAGTTAAAAGTAACTCATAGTAGGTTAATTAGTGTTGGAATGGCTAAGATGAACAAATTGAAAAGAAAAAGACTCCTCGATCATGCTCGAGAATGGTATGTTCTTATAGATATTTTTAGACTTATACAAATATTTCAAATTCTTGGTTACAAAGTGGAATCCTTCTCCTTTTACACTCCTTGCTCTTCTTTCATCTTAGCCTTCCAAGTCTATATCAGATTGCTAATCTTCTTGATACTTGTCCCATCAACACCTTCTTGAAGTCTTTGTGGATAGCTGTAAGGCTATAGGTCACTATTCAGGTGTCACTTCTATATTAATGCGGCCAGTTGGTTAAGTGTAGAGCATTCAATGCGGTGGTAGCAGATTTCTTCCCAAATATTTCTCAATTCTCTGTTGACTCTCTTCTCTCCAACACTTATCCTCCTTCCAAGCATGGTTGTCTACTTCCTAATACTTGTTGGGTGGTCGTGCTTTAGGTTTCCACTCTACTTCCTAAGGAGTTTTATCTTCTCGGACAATATCGCCTACTTGTCGTGACCAGCTCCTATCCTCAGCCCGATAACCTACTTACCTTTACTAACACTAGTTTGTCCTCGGGCTCTCTGACGTCCTCGGGCGCGACCCATGGCCCAATACCCTTATCTGAGCCACTTATCCCCACAATATATATATATGTGTGTGTGTGTGTGTGTGTGTGTGTACTTGCATGCAAAGATGCTTATATAACTTCTAGCCCACCTAATGTCAAATCCTAACTCCGTTATTACCTTGCCTAATGAAGTACTTTTTATAAGAAAATAATGATTTTGCCATTGGGTTTCTTGTCTATTGGCACCTATTTCCATCCCTAGTCTCCATGTCCTAGGTTCAACCTCCCTACAACTCCCCCCTTCCCAATGGATTAAATTCAATTTAAATGTCAAATTAGTTTTTAAGGTTTAATTTTTTTTAATTTAGTCCTTTACTTTGTATTTATGCTCAAAATTTTGTATGCAAATTAAATCATTTAAACATTATATAATTTAATTAATAAAATAATTATTGTATATACTCGATTTTGCATCCATAATTTAATCTAGGAAGATGACTAAAGTAACCATTCATATACCCAAAATTTAGAGTTGCATTACATGCATCAATTTACTCATTACATATCATAAAAATGATCTTGAGGTTCTAACAGTCGTGACGATATGTCCGATTTCCAAATCGGGCCATCGGATTGAGAGATATCACATGATCAAATTTGCACAATCTGCATGCATTTTGTTTGGGTGGAACCAACCACGCATGATTAATTTAAATTAATTCTAATCGGTTGGACAATTAAAATTAATTAAATAATTTTGTGATTGGTTGTTAGTTAGTGTTAAAGATAGACTTGCTTGCATGGGAACAAAGTGGATAATCAAACAACAAAGAAATTGTGGATAATCAAGATTTTTTTGGAGTGTTTATCTACAAGATAATTATCACTTTAAAGACCTGAACATCCAGAAAAGGTGATTAATTTTTAGAATACGGATTAAAAATGTGTCTAAGAGCAATTCCCGGCTCAAAAATCCTCAAGAAAAGAGTCCAAATTGGATCAAAATTTAAACGCGGGTTCGGCACCCAAGAGGGCCATTCGACATTCTTGGAGTGCCGATCAGCACATGAAAAGTGCCGATTGGCCCAAATTGCTGGCACGGTCCAAGAACTCTTGGATTGAGATAAACCTTACCCTTTTCAATTTTTTAGAGATAAGGAAGCGTCCCAATTCGTATCTAATCATTCAGCTAATTTTTTGAAGCATTCCAACCTCTATAAATAGAGGATGCTTCTCAAAATTCAGCACACTTTCTGACCCCCCCCCCCCCCCCCCTCTTTCTAGTTCTTCTCTTGTGATTTTTCAAATCCCCTTACGTTAAAGACGTTTCAGAGGCTCTTGCCTTAGGAATTTCTTTTTTGTAAGTAAAGTATTTTAGGCTTCAAAGAGATGAATAAATTTCTTTGAATCCTAAAATATTCTTTCAATAGAAGAGAACGCTCATGCAAGAGGTATTCTTTTTTTCTTTTTTCTTTTTCTTTTCTTTCTTTTCTTCTCCATTAGTTTTGTTGATGATGCATGAATATGTTTAACATGTTTTATTATTTCTTGCTCCTATTGTATAATTACCATGTTTTGCTTTAATTTTTCTTTAACATGTTCTTAGATGATTGTTTATTTTGGTTCTCTTTCTTAAATTTCAAAGTCTGCTAATGTCTATCAAAGATTTCTTTAAAAAACTAAAAAAAAAAAAATATATCTGATCTTTAAAATCTAATTTTTCTAAACCAAAAACTGATTTTATATTTCAGATCTGATTTTTCTAAAAAAAAACCTCATCTGATCTTTCAGATCTAATTTTTCTAAAAAAAAAAACTCATCTGATCTTTCAAATCTGATTTTTCTAAACCAAAAAAATTGATCTGATTTTTTTAACCAAAAATTGATCTGATCTTTCAGATCTAATTTTTCTAAACAAAAAAAAAAAAAAAAAAAAAAAAAAAAAAAAAAAAACTGATCTGATCTTTCAGATCTGATTTTTTTAACCAAAAATTGATCTGTATTTTTCAGATCTGATTTTTCTAAATTCAAAACTGATTTGTACTTTTATTAAATACAAATCTGATTTTTTTAGAAAAAGTTTTCTTGAACACAAAACTGTAGATTTTAAAATTTAATGAAAGGATTGAAAGTTAGTTTGTAGTTTTTTTATGAATGTGATGCTTGTGTAATAAATTCATTGTATGAATGTGGATCCTCTTTCAAAAAGCTTTTATATATATATATATATATATATATTATTCATAAAAAAAATTTGATTTTTTTTATAAAATCACTTTTTTTTTGTTTTACTTTTACACAAAAAACAGATCTTATATATATATATATATATTACAAAATCTTATTCCTTTTATTCATAAAAAAAAAGATCTGATTTTTCTGGATAAAATCACTTTTTTTTTTTTAAACTTTACACAAAAACAGATCTGATTCTTTTTAACAAAAATCTTATTCTTTCTTTTACATAAAAAAAGATCTGATTTTTCTTTATAAATCAAAATTTCTTTTATACACAAAACATATATGAATTTTCTTAAAAAAAGAGGACACATCTATAAGGTAAATTTATTTGAATTAATTTTAGTCAAGTGTCTGTCATGTATGTTCAACATATCATTCACATCATGCAAAAGAGGGTATATTAGTCATTAGAGTCTAGAAGACCAGACTCTGTCTGGGCGGAATGGGTGCCTAACACCTTCTCATTCCGTAACCTAGACCCCGAGCTTAGGATTTTTGAATAGGTAGATTAGTGTTTTGTCTTTCTTTAATTTTGGTAGACTGTAACTAGGACCAAAAGTTTTGTTTCTTTTGCACAGATTGTAATTAGGACCCAAAGCCTTGTAAGGTTTAATTTACCAAAATTGTACCGTTCTTTATTCAATCAATAACATTCAAAGTATTCTGAATGTGTATTTTGTATTTAGTTTTTTCTTAATTTTTTGCATAAAAAAATAAGTAGCGACTCCACCACTTACCCAAAAAGAGAGATGCCCTTAAAAGCACCAAAATCTCACTTTTTTAGAGCACCCGAGTTTGCAGTCTCTCACAATCATCAAACTGCAAATTCTATTAAATGACACATCTCATGAACAGTGGCAGAGCCAAGAAATTTTTCCAGGGAGGGCCAACCTAAATATAACAGGACTCTTAAAAAAATTTACTCAAAATTGATTTTGAATTTATCAAGAATTATAGTCTACGGAAGCAATATCTATTTATTTAAGTTTAAATCTTTGAACCTTTCTAAGGGTTAAACATCTAAAATTTCATTATTTGGGATAAAAGATTGTGCAATAGCTTTTAGATCTTAAACTTCTTTTTTTCTCTTAAAATATGTATATATTGTGGATATTTTCCCATGTATTACAGAAATTTGTAATCTATGTAATTAGGGCTCTGTTAGCATTTGAGGAGTCCACAAGAAACGAATGGGCCTAAATGTAGATAGTTTTGGGGTTTTTTGTACAAAGTTAATTTTGTGGTTGTTCTGTACTAGTTCACAAATTTGAGGGCCAATTATAAAGTATAAATGTCTAAATTGAAGATTTTGAGATGTCAAATTATGAAATTTGAGGGGGCCAATAAGAAAATTGTTGTTCAATATATACAAATTACACTATTATAAATGGAAAGTTTGAAAAGTTGGGGGGACCCCCCCCCCCCCCCCTTCTCCCTCTCTTTGGCTCTGCCAATGCTCATGAATATTTTGACTTAGATTTTTAATAAAGAAAAAAAAATATTTAAACCCATTTTTTAGTAAGACAAAAGGGCCATATTTATTCAATTTTACAACGTTAAAGGATTGAACAAAAAAAAAATTGAACTCAATAAAAAATTTGACAATTAAAATATAATGGGTAAATTACACTTTTCCACTTTAAACTATCATTCAATTATACTTTATCCCTTAAATTATTAGAACGCATGACTGACTTCTCAAAATTGTAATTCTGTTTCAATGTCTCCACTCCACTACTATCTATTTTAGTGTTAAGTTTGGTAGAATTTAATGTTGAAAGACCAATTTACCTCTATCTCCAAACTAAATAGCTGAGGGTAAATCCGTCTTTTAGTACTAAATTCCATTTAAACAAACGATGGGGTGTTTAAGTGTAACGAATTCTTAAAATTAGAGGGTTGATTGTGCCTTTTAATACTTAAAATGTAATCGAAATAATAGTTTAGAACTTTAGAAAGAAAAAGTGTATCATGATTGATGATGTTGAAAAATCAACAGTAAGTCACACAATCTTCACGTGCTCAAAATGATACCTACACGACATAAAAAGAGAAGACCTAACAGAGAGCGTCGGAGTGGTGCCGGCCAAGTACCCTCCGAAGATCAAGTTAGAACTTCTCACAACTCTAGAGTGCTAGAGCTGGGGTGAATTATGCGTATCTTGATTTGTGAGGGTCTCGAGGTTTTTATAGTAGTGTAGAGTTGACATCCTGCCTTGATTAAGAAGATGTTTCCTTGTAGGAGAGAAACTCTTTATTTCACGTATCTTGCGGAATTCTTTTCTTGTAGGAGTCTTCTTGATTAGGGTTAAGTGTGGGGCGCAAGATATTTCCTCATATACCTATGCGTGTGAACCACACAAGAAACATGCTGGACCCGTCAGCTTCAACCCGTCAACTTCTTCGGTCATCCTGATCATCTTTAACCCATGCACTGATGCCCTTCAGTTGCTCCCATCACCCCTAATATGGGTCGTCAACCTTTTGGGGTCAGTTATGAGAATATCAACAAAGTAGTCAGCTACTTTAGGGTCGTCAGCTACTATAGCGTAGTCAGCTACCACTTAGTCTTCAGGAATTATACTTACCAGTTGCCCCCTACTCCATATTCCCATCAGCTTAAGCTATCGGGTTGTGGAGTATATATATATATATTAATGGATGGGGCATTTATTACTTGACTCCTCAAGCAACCACAATGTTAGAACACGTGGCTCAAGCCGATTGGTCTTGTGTCTGGACGAGGGTGTCGCTTCATCTTCTGTGCGCTTATCACCCTATATATACCCCACTTCCCTTCTTACTTTCTTCTATTTCATTTCTGTTGATCATCAGAGAGAGCCTGTCACTTCAAGGACTTTACCCTCGTCTTTGTACTTTTGTCATCGTCCCTTTGTTGAGACCATCTCTATTTGTGAAACCGTTTGCGTTACTTGGTAAGTTAACTTTATTCTCACTGCCTCATATTTTTTTTTACTTTTATCCTAGTTGATTTGAGAAACTTTTATTTTAGAGAGGCCGTCAACTTAGGCTCTTAAAATACCTCTGTTGCTTGTAGGTAGTCAAATGTTTAGAGAGACGATGAGTGAACAGTTGTCTGTCTGTGAGGGAGTGTGCTACGATGAGGTCTTCCAATCAGCTCATGAGCCCGAGGAGGGCTTCTCCTGGTCGTCAGAGAGGGAAACGTTAGCCCAACCTTCTGACGAGGAAATAGAAAGTTATGGAGGAGAAGATGAGGTAGTAGGTGAGGGAGGAGACGAGGATGACGAGGAGGAAGGGAAAGCGAGTGACGGGGACAAAAATGACGGTGATGAGGAGGTCATAGAAAGTAGGTCAGGAAGCTCAGGAGATGATCGTCCTTTCATCCTCCCTAACGAATGGACGGTTAATGACTTTCTGCAGACGATGTCGGACAAGGTCTTCAAATCTTTGCGTGACCGGTATCAAATTCCGAACAACATCCTAATCCGTCTCCCTGGAAAGTCTGAGAAGTGCTATACAGAGAAGACCACGGACGTCGGCATGTATGACGCCATGTTCACGGTAGGATTGAAACTGCCTTTGACGGCACTTCACCGTCAGTTGGCCAATTTTTTAGGGTTGTTCGTCAGCCAAATCACCCCTAACGCTTGGAGAATATTCATTGGGGCAAAGATTTTGTGGGGTCGTTTAAGTGGAGGAAACCGTCAGTTAACTCTTGACGAGTTCTTCTGGTGCTACCATCCTCAGCACATTGTCTAATCCAAAGGAATATATCATTTCTTTGCAAGGAAGAAAGAGCTAAGACTAGTGTCTGATATGCCTGATTCCAATAGGAAATGGAAGGTCAGGTATTTTTTCGTTAAAGGGACAAACTGGGTGTGTCGTCAGGAAGAGTGAGAGACGATGCCCCATGGCTTTGAAAACACTTGGGCCCATGTCAAAGATTCAAGTTAATCCCATCTGCTCCTTTCAACTTATTTGTTTCGAGTTTTTAATATCGTCTACTTTTTTTGTTTTCTTTCAGCTAGTGTTTGTCCACATATCACATACGAGCAGGAGGCTTTTATTCGTAGGGTAACAGAAATCCCATTGGACAAGCGGAAGTGTCGAGATCTTATTACACCCGACACTTTACACGTTTACTGTGGGGGTCCTGAACCAACACCAGAAGCCTGTCGTCTCAACAATTACTCTCGTCGTCATAAGTTAACCACTTTAACCCTCTTTCTATTTCCGTCGGCTTTTTTAAGGCCGTCACTTGTCTTAGTACTCCTTATTTGCCTTTTTGTAGAAATGGAGGCAGCTAGGTTGAGAGCGCAAGTAAGGGCTACTGCTACAGGCAAGAAAGAAGAGGGGAAGGGCAATGAAAGGAAAGGGGCGTCCTCGTCAGCTCCCAAGACCGCCAGTAAGGGGGCGGCTAAGAGGAAATGTGACAGGAAGGACGACCACCTGTCTAAAAAGGTGTCCGTCACTCCTGGGGAGAAGCTTCCCAAGAAGTCGTCACCTCCTAAGCCTATGCACGGGGCAGGCAAAGGGTTAATGACGATTTCAGGCCCCGTCGCTCAAGATCCTGACCGTCGTCTTCTCACACACAAGGACTATGCCTTGGAGATGGTGAGGTCCATCATCAGGGACAAGGACGTGGATCCTTATGCTAAGCAAAGGACAGAGGAGCTGGGGGCGTCGGGTTTTTTTGACCTTGCTTGGGTATGCTTTATTCCTTTGTTTCTTTATTTATTTCACTCTTATGCTTAATAGCTGACGGTTATCCTGTTTTACAAGCAATGGTTCGAATGAAAGCTTTGTAAGACAGAGGCGTAGCCAAGGAAGGGGTGATTACCCGTCTACATAAGCGTATCAAGAACCTGACTGACAAGCAAGAACAGTATAAGAGTGCCATGCGTACTCTTAATTAGGAGGTGAAGGAGTTGAAAGAAAAATTGGAGGAGGAGGGTTGTTAGAAGGACAAGGAGCAAAAAGCCAAGGCGGCAGCGGAAAAAGGAGCTAACGGCCCTTTTAGGCTAGGTGGAGACGGCCAAGAATGACACTGTAAAGGAGTTCAGGGCATCACAGACATTCATTGATTCCTGTGTCGAATACTATGGTGACGGGTTTGAGGATTGCCTTAAATAGGTCAAATCCTTCTACCTTGACCTAGATTTGTCTAAGGTCTCTATAGATGACCCCTTGACGTCGACACCTGCAGGCGACACTACCTTTAAAGAGAATGACGGCTCCTTCGAGTTCGAGGCAAACCTAGAAGATGATAGTGTCGTTCTTGCCCAGCCTGCTTTGGATAAGCCCGTCGTTCCTATGACCCTGTTGGCTAACCCTCTGAATTCTGAAGATCCTCCAACTCAAGAAGCTTAAGACCTACCTCCCAAGGTTGACGAGATCCTGCAAGATCCCTCGACCTTCTGAACTTCATCTTTTTCTTTTCTCCTCATTGTAAATTTGTTATAAATTTTGGACAGTTTAATGTCCTTTTGTCTTTTGGGCTTTGTTTGTAAAAACTTTATTCTATTTATGGTATTTTGTATTCGTCGCTTTCAGTATATGTGCTTTGCTCTTTACTTGTTGATCTATATGCTCATTCCTTGTGCTTGTACGATATGTTTTCATAAGTTAGAGACGAACCTGTCTATTTCACACGATAGGCTCGTCCACCTAAGGACGTTTACTTTGTAAATTTAATGATTTCATTTCTTGGATTTTTACTGAGCCCGTCTGCTTAGTCATGGATTAGGACTTAATAATATTGATTCGTTCACTTACGTGCATAATTATGGACCCGTCTACTTAGTTATAGTCCATTTGTTGTGGTCTTTATAATATAAGCTCCTCCTTAGGGGATGAACTTGCTTACGTGGATCCGTCAGCTTAGTTAGGCCCGTCCACTTGTTATGGATCCGTCCATTGTTTTGTGGACTTTATAATCATAATTTGTTCTCCTGAAAAGAACTTGCCCATTTTATGGACTGATAAATCTGCCCATTTTAGAACCTCGTCCACTTTTATGAACTTGTCTAATTTATGGACTGGCTAATAAACTTGTCCACTTTATGGACAAGCTAGTGAACTCATCTGCTTTACAGACTTTATAATGATCCATCCTCCAGGAATGAACTTGTCCTCTTTATGGGCCCGTCCACTTTATGGACTTGGTAAAATTGTCCACTTTATGGACTCGTCCACTTATGGACCCGTCCACTTTATAGACTAATAAACTTGTCCACTTTTGTGGACTTGATAAACTCGTCCACTTTATGGACTTCATACTTGTCCACTTTATGGACCTAATGATTTTTGTAGATAAACACCTTAGCCATATTTAAATAAACTCCTCTTATTATGATAAATCATGCATTCGTAGAAAGAGTAGTTCTCTAGAAGAAAAAGACCTGCCTTTTGGGCTTAAAAAGTATTGTAGCAAGAATTAACTATGGTAAATGGGAAAACTGAGGAGTGTAGTTAAAATTAACTAAAGTAAACTAAAAATGAAAGGGTGTTGCTCTTCATGCCATCATCTCTACTGGTAGTACTTCCGTAGGTGTTCAGTTTTCCATGGATGGTGTAACTTCCGTCCGTCCAGTGTCTCTAGGAGGTAGGTGTCTTTCCTCTGCCATGATGTGATTTTGTAAGGTTCTTCCTAGTTTTGGCCGAGCTTCCCGTAGGCAGGGTCTCTAGCAATGCCCATAACCTTTCTCAAAACCAGATCTCCAACCTGAAAGTCTCTGTGTCTGACCTAGGAATTGTAGTACTTAGCTATGCGATCCTGGTATCGTGCAAGTATTTATTCAGCTGTCGCCCTGACTTCGTCAATTAGATCGAGTTGTAGACGCATAGCCTCATCGTTTTTGCTTTCATCATGATTGTCCACCCTGTAGCTTGTGAGTCCGACCTCGGCTGGAATGACCACCTCGCTCCCGTATGTTAGTTGAAATGGTGTCTCTCCTATAGGTGTCCTTTCTGTTGTCCTGTACGTCCATATTATGCTTGGCAACTCTTCAGGCCATATGCCCTTTACCCCCTCTAACCGAGTCTTGATAATTTTGAGTAAGGATCGGTTTGTGACTTCAACCTGTCTGTTAGCTTGAGGGTGAGCGGTGATTTTTGATCCCCAACTGCGAGCAAAAATCTCGAAAGGAGTCGTTGTCGAATTGTTTTCCGTTGTTTGAAACTAAGACTCTAGGGATCCTATTCCTGCATGTGATGTACCTCTAGACGAAGTTTCATATGTTCTTCTTCGTAATGGTGGCCAAGGCTTCAGTTTCTACCCATTTTGTGAAGTAGTCTATGCTTACTACAAGGAACTTCAGCTGTCGCATCGCTATTGGGAATGGTCCTATGATGTCTAATCCCCACTGAGCAAATGGCCATGGGGCTGTCATTGGGGTCAATTCTTCGAACGGCTGTCTGATGACATTGTTGAATCTTTGACACTTGTCGCAGGCTTTGACATAAGTCTAGGCATCCTTCTTTATGGTGGGCTAGTAGTACCTCGCTCGAATTAGTTTGTGTACCAATGACCATGACCCTAAGTGGTTTCTGCAGATCCCTTTGTGGACTTCCTTCATGACGTAGTCCGCTTCCTTCAGACCTAAACACCTTAGGTATGGGCGGGAGAAGCCTCTCTTGTACAAGACGTCCTTCATTAAAACGAATCGCGCTGCTTGGGCCTTCAGGTTTCTTGCAGCCTCCTTCTCGCCTGGTAAGATGCCATTTTTCAAGTAGGAGACCAATGGTGCGGTTCAGTCGTTTTCAGAACCTATCACCTACACATCGACGGAATCTATTAGTGGAGAAAGTTGAACAAAAGAGAGTACATTATCAAAGGCGATCATATGTTCACCTGAAGCAGCTTTGGCAAGGCAGTCGGCTTGCTCATTTTCTCCTCTAGGGATTTGGACGATCTTGGCGTGCAGGTCATCAACCCTTCTCTTTACTTGCTTCAGGTATTTTTTCATCCTTTCGCCCTTGCATTCATAGTCCCTGTTTACTTGGTTGGCGATGACCTGAGAGTCACAATGAAGAACCACGTTTACGGCTCCTACTGCTTTGGCGAGATCGAGTCCTGCCATTAGAGCTTCGTACTCTACTTCGTTGTTAGTGGTAGGGAAGTCGAGGTGAATTATACATTCAATCTTGTCTCCTTCAAGGGAAAGAAGCATGACACCTACTCCACCGGCCTGTCTGTTGGATGATTCGTCTGTACGTATACTCCATTGAGAACACTCATATCCATTGCCCTTGATACGAACCTGTTCAGGGCGGCTAGTTTACCGTTTAAACTTTGTACTTCTTTTACGTTCTTTGGGGGGGCCATCTCTACTATGACTCTAATCTTGTTCGGGTTGGCATCGATACCTCTTTGAGACACCATAAAACCTAAGAATTTTCCTGTCGTCACTCCAAATGCACACTTACTTGGGTTGAGCTTCGTGTTGTAGGAGCGAAGGGTGCTAAATGTTTCCTTGAGATCCTGCAGATGGTCATCCTTCATTCGGCTTTTTACCAGCATGTCATTAATGTAGACCTGAACATTCCTCCCGATCTGGTTTGCGAACATCTTGTTCATGAGCCTCTGATACGTCGTGCCTGCGTTCTTGAGGCCAAACGGCATTACTTTGTAACATAAGAGGCCTTGGCTAGTAACAAATGAAGTCTTCTCCTGGTCTGCCTCGTCCATCTGGATCTAATTATAACATAAAAAGGCATCCATGAAACTCAGTAGTTGGTGCTGAGCTGTAGAGTCTACCGGTACATCGACTCGAAGGAGAGGATAGCTATCCTTGAGGCACGCTTTGTTCAGGTCCGTGAAATCTACGCACATTCTCCATTTCTCGTTGGCTTTCTTGACCATTACCACATTTGCTAGCCAATCGGGATAGTATACTTCCCTGATGAAGCCCGCCTCTTGTAACTTGCTGACTTCTTCCGCTATTGCTCGATCTCGTTTTTGGGCGAACACTTGCTTTTTTTGACGGACGGGTGGAAAAGAGGACGACACATTCAACCTGTGACCATGACTGAGGGGTCGATTCCTTGCATGTCTTCATGGCTCTAAGCAAACACGTCTTGGTCCTCTTTGAGGAAAGCTACAAGCACCAAGCGAACCGTTGGGCTGGCGAGGGTGCCGACCTAGGTGGTTCTGTCTAGTCTAGAGTCGTCGAGGGGTATCTCCTTAAGCTTTTCTACGAGTTTCATCCCCATTCGTTGTTCTTCTATACTTATGGTTTGTAGATGGTCGTCCATTTCCAACATCATAATGTAACATTCGCACGCAGCTATTTGATCTCCTCGCAATTCTTCTATTCCATACTCAGTGGGGAATTTGATCATCAAGTGATAGGTTGAACTTATAGCCTTCCACGAGTTAAGGGTAGGCCATCCTATGATGGCGTTGTACGCAGATGAGCAATTTACAACAAGGAATGTTACATCTTTTGTGATTTGCTGAGGATAATCTCCAACTATTATAGGCAATGTGACTACGCTGAGGGGGTATACTTTTGTTCCTCTAAATCCAACAAGCGGGGCGTTGGTTGGGGTTAGACGTTCTCTATTAATCTACATCTGTTGGAACGCCGGGTAGTAGAGGATGTTTGCAGAGCTTCAGTTGTCTACCAAGACCCAATGCGTGTTATAGTCCCCCACCCAGATGCTAACGACGAGTGCATCGTCATGCAGATGGTAGAGGCATTGGGCGTCTTCTTCCGTAAAGCCAATAATGGGGTTGTTGATCCATGCCATCTTCGGGATTACGCTCGTTAACTGAACATTCTGAACCATCTTGAGGTAAGTTTTCTAAGCCTTTTTGGACAAGCCGGTAGTCGCCGTCCCTCCCACAATCATTCTTATGTCTCCTAGGGGTGGCCTGAGACACTCGTTTTCCCATCGAGGAACCTGTTCTTGAGGAGGCGGGTCCACTCTCTCCTTATTGACGAACTTCTGTAACTTCCTTTGCCTGATAAAGGCTTCGATCTACTATTTCAAGTTGTAGCAGTCGCTATGTCATGACCGTAGTCTTGGTGGAAACAGCAATATTTGTCTCTAGACCTTTTATTGGGATCTCCTTTCAACTTGTCAGGAAAGGTTAAGGCTCCTTTGTCCTTGATTTGCATCCTCCACGTTCATGTATTTGGTTGCCCTGTAAAGCACATCTGACATAGCTTTCGGGTCATTCTTATATAGTAAGAATAGAAACTTACCCTTCCGCAGCCCATTTGTGAAAGCGACTATGAGAATCTTGTTGTTAGCTTCATTGATTGAAAGCGCTTCTTTGTTAAAATGGGCTATATAAGACCTCAGCGTCTCATCCTCCTGTTGCCTGATGCTCATCAGGCATGCAGTAGACTTCTTATACCTATACCCCCTGATAAAGTGTGAAGCAAACTGGGCGCTTAACTCCTTGAAAGTACTGATGGAGTTAGGCGTCAACCTGCTAAACCAAATTCTCGCGGGACCCTTCAGCGTGGTAGGGAAAGCCCTACACATGATCTTGTTTGCCACTCCTTGAAAGTGCATCAAGGTCTTGAAAGATTCCAAGTGATCTAGGGGGTCCTTGGCTTTGTCGTAGCTTTCTACCTTAGGCATGCGAAACTTTGGCAGAAGGGGGAAGGAATTGACGGACGTGGTGAACGGCGAATTTGTTCGGTAGGCCAAGTCATCGAGGTCTCTAGACACTCGCCTTCAAAGGGCGTTCATTATAAAGTCCATACGTTCTTTCATCATTTATATCTTTGTGATAATGTGAGGTAGAGTCGTATCTGTGACGGATAGGTGGCTTATGTCCTGCCGTTCTGGTCTGCTCGGGGCGTTGCTACCTTCCAGCCCTTCTTGGTTTTTTCTCTCAGCGCTGGTGTCTTCTTGGTCTTCCTCCTAAGTGTTATGCCCTGCGTTCTTTTGACACAGCTGTTCTTCCAAATCAAGGTTTTGCTTGGTGAGGCATTCCACGGCAGCGGCGAGAGTCTGAACTTGTCTCTCGAGGGCAGTTGCAAGTGGTTCGTCTCCCTGAACGTTGTTGGTGGTCGCCATCAAGCGAGTAAGTACCATGCAACTCTTTGTCCGGGAAGCATTCGTATCGCTTACAAGTCGCTAAATGCAATTCCCACAGACGGCGCCAACTGATGATGCCGAAAAATCAACAGTAAGTCACACAGTCCTCACGTGCTCAAAACGATACCTGCACAACACAAAAAGAGAAGACCTAATAGAGAGTACCGGTGTGGTGCCGACCAAATACCCTCCGAAGGTCAAGTTAGAACTTCTCACAACTTTAGAGTGTCAGAGCTGGGGTGAAGTATACGTACCTTGGTTTGTGAGGATCTCGGGGTTTTTATAGTAGTGTAAGGTTGACATCTGTGTCTTGATTGAGAAGATGTTTCTGTGTAGGAGAGAAACTCTTTATTTCGCATATCTTGCGGAATCCTTTCCTCGTAAGAGTTTTCTTGATTAGGGTTAAGTGTAGGGCACAAAATATTTCCTCATATACCTATGCGTGTGAACCACGCAAGAAACATGCTAGACCCGTCAACTTCTTCTATCATCCTGATCGTCTTTAACCCATGCACTGATGCCCTTCAGTTGCTCCCATCACCCCAAATATGGGTCGTCAACCTTTTGGGGTCAGTTACAAGAATATCAATAAAGTCATAAGCTACTTTATGGTCGTCAGCTACTGCAACGTAGTCAGTTGCCACTTAGGCTTCAGGAATTATACTTACTAGTCGCTAACCCGTGCAATGCACGGGATAGTTAAATAAAAGGACAATTAACTAACATTACGTTAAGGAAAAAGAATTAATGAGAGACTGATTTGCCCACCAAGAATTTAAAGAAAAAAAAGATTGATATAATAAAATTTAAGAAATGAAGAAATAGAAAATTGGGTTAATAATATGCATATTATAGACATTTTGCTAGTTAGCGTTTAAAAAAAAATGGATTTGTCATAATTAAATAAAATACAATGGGAATAAATATTTAACTTCTATACTTTTCTATAGTTTAGAAGTGTTGTCTAACGTAGAATGTTATTGGGTTGTAAGAAAGATTTTTATAAAATGTTAATACCATATATATATATGCTTATATTGTCAATGTCTCACTGCAGGTGCATAATTACTGAAACCTACAAAGTAATTTACAATTTTTAAATTAATAAAGCAAAATTCCCAAAAGTTATATATATACACACACTCAAAATTGATATAAACTTCAAAGATAAAAACAAATCTTATTTAGTCGTATTAATAACAATATAAACAATTCAAAATATGGAACATTATCAAATTTATAACACATAATTCCATTATCTTTTACATTGAATCCAAACAAATAATTAATTGAAATTAATCCAAACAAATAATTAATCAACCAAAAATCAAAACTTTAATTAAGAAAACAAAAAATCACATGAACCCAAAATAAAAATTCTCAATAAAGTAAAAACATATAAGGTAAAGAATTAAGATCAACCTACTAAAACGCAAATACCAAAAACCCCAAAACTTAAACCTTCCAAATTTTATAGAATCCCCAAATTCTACTTCAAAACCAAACAAAACCCTTCAAATTCAAAAAATTTATATATAATATACCAAATAAAAATTTACCACACCTTGGGTTGGAAGACATAGGTTGTAGCTTTGATTTTTCTCCAAAAAATAGAGATGCTTCATCTGCCATATACAATATAAAATAATTATTAGAAATTTCAATCCAAAAACCAAACCCACAAAAATACTATCAAAATATAGAGATTAACCCAAATACTTAGAAGAAAATAAATTCTAAACATAACAAAACAATAAGATAGAATGAAAATTTCAAGCACATATGAAAGCAAATAAAAAAGACAAAACCTACGTTTTTTTTTTTTTTTTTTAGTTAAGTCTCTCTCCTTCTTATTTTTTTAATTTTAAAGTGAAGTTTAGGATTTTAAGATGGTAATTGCTAGGGTTTTAAGAAGAGAAGAGAGAGTCCTACCAGAAGTTTAAATAATATAAACAATTCAAAATATGGAACATTATCAAATTTATAACACCTAATTCCATTATCTTTTACGTTGAATCCAAACAAATAATTAATTGAAATTAATCAAAACAAATAATTAATCAACCAAAAATCAAAACTTTAATAAAAAAACAAAAAATCACATGAACCCAAATAAAAATTCTCAATAAAATGAGAACATATAAAAATTTACCACACCTTGGGCTGGAAGACATAGGCTGCATTTTTGAGTTTTCTCCAAAAAATAGAGATGCTTCATCTGTCATATACAATATAAAATAATTATTAGAATTTCAACCAAAAAACCAAACCCATAAAAATACTATTAAAATATAGAGATTAACCCAAATACTTAGAAAAAAATCAATTTTAAACATAATAAAACAATAAGATAGAATGAAAATTTCAGGCACATATGAAAGCAAATAAAAAAGACAAAACCTACTTTTTTTTTTTTTTTTAATGTGAGTCTCTCTCTTTCTTTATTTTTTTAATTTTAAAGTGAAGTTGAGTTTAGGGTTTTGAAATGGTAATTGATAGGATTTTAAGGAGAAAAAAGAGAGTCCAACCAGGAGTCTCTCTCTTTTTTTCTTAATCCTAAAGTTTTTTTTTTTTTTTTTTTTTTTTTTTTTTTTTTTTTTTTTTTTTTTTTTTCTGGTGAGTCCTTTAAAAAAAAAAAAATTTCAAACCTAAAGTGAGTCATTTTTTTTTTTTTAATTCTAACGTGAGGTATCTTAAAAAATTATAATTAATTTTTAATCTTCAATTTTATATTATATATAGATAATAATAATGATGTGATAAGCCAACAAAATATATCTAATAGAGTTTTACTTAAACTAAACTATTGTAACACTAATAAATATAAGAAGATATAAAACCTAGAATAAAAAGAATCTAAAATAAAAAGAAAAAGAAAATAATGGTGACGTAGAAAATTGTGAGAGCTTTAAAGGTTTCAGTTTTATATATATATATATATATATAGAATTTATAGATAATAATAATAATGAGAGCTTTAAAGGCTTCAGTTTTATATATATATATATATATATATAGAATTTATAGATGATAATAATAATAATAATAATAATAAATATAGATGATGATTTTTGTGATAAGTTGATGTAGGATAGAATTTACAATTTAATTTTTGTAATTATTTAATTTTAGTATTTTTATGCAAAAAACGTTATTTTAGGTCTAGGTGATTTATTTCCTTATTTTTAGGTTCTTTTAATTTTTTTTAGGTCAAATTTGGTTTCTATTATGGTTAGGTATTAATTAGGGCTTATTTTAGAATATATTTTCGTGTCCATCAAGTTTTATGGAGCCCTTAAATAGGTCTCCAAATTTATATAGGCTTTTCAATATTATTGATATTAATAAAAATTCAAACTTTTGTCTATTTTTTTTTTTTTGTGGATTCTATATAAGATATAAAACCTAAAATAAAAAGAATCTAAAAAAAAAAAAAAAAAATAGTGATGATGTGAAAAATTGTGAGAAATTTAAAGGTTTCAATTTTATATATATATATATATAACAAACAAAAATTAAGAGATTAATAAATTGAATTTTAGAAAGAAGAAAAACCCTCAATGAGTGACGTCACGTGACCCCGTGGCACGGTTAACAAGTAGAAAAAAAAAAATCTACCTCCTCTCCTGACGAAAATATGCGCTGTGCGCTGTGTTCCAAGTGGAAGAAAGAGAGGCAGCCCTTAATTCTCTCTCCCTCTTTGAACGGAGTTGTTCAAATCCCAAATCCCAAAACCAACTCACAAATATTTTCATAACTATTAAACAAACTAAAATAGCAGAAAAAACCGGAGGAGGAACAAAACGGTGTCGTCTCTTCACTGCCTAAATCGTACTCTGGTAATTTATTAATTCTTATTCTTCTTCATCTTCAATTTTCTTTTCTAGTTAACATTCTCGTGATTTTATTTAAAAATTTAATCACTTTGTGGAATCGAAAGCTTTGTGCTTTTGGAGTTTGACATTGTTAGGGTTTCCGTATTTGTTGATTTCTAAGCTGATTTTCCTTATCCAATTGTTTGTACGGTTTTTGATTTATGAAAAAGTATGTAACTTTGCAATTCATATTGCTATTAAATTTAGGTTTTGATTTTTTTTTTTTTTAAAGTAATAATAACAATTGATATGATTCAAAACAAGAAGAAGCTGAATTGTGCATTGTATATGTGTAGAATTTGTGATATTATCAAAAGGGAAAAAAAAATGTTAATTATAGTTATGAGTTTACTAGTTCATATCTGAACAAAATCGTTTCTTTTGGGTGGATCATGTGATATCAATGTGAAAATGCTGTAAATTTTGGTTGTTGATAATTTGATATTTGGGGAGGTGGATTGGAACTCTGGGCGTCTCGGTTAGAAACACCAGGAAGTGTAAGTTGAGCTACACAGGGCTCTTGGCACAAAATAAATTTAGTTATGATATGACTACTTTTTTTTTTTTTTTTTTTTTTCGGGTTCTAGTATTTTAGGCTTGACATTGTTGGATTCGTCGGATGGGTGGTGGGAATGGGGAGTAGTGAGTGGCGAATTCAGAGCCGTTACTCATTGGCATCTTCTTCGGGGTTGTCAGTCAGGCTTATGAAGTTTTTTAGAAAATGTTTTTTTGGCTTAGCAGAGATGATACTGAAGAAATTCTTTGTTTTAAAAAAAGTAAGATGCTTGATGGGCGGTGTAGTATAATTGGATATGGCCGGTATAAGGAAGCATCTTCATGATACACAAACAGCCAGTTATGCTGTTTTTGTTAAAGCATTTTCTTGTCTCATTGAATTTAGTTCCTCGTCTTGGTCAAAATGTAACTTACTAATCATCACTATACATGCGCTCAAATAGTTTAAAGAGTTTGTCTAAGTGTGATGGCTTGGAGAGAGTTCAAACTGGTGCATTTATGATGGTTGGAAACCCATACAATGTTTAAAGAGTTTGTCTAAGTGTGTTTCTCACTTTATGTTCCTATGCAGTTTACATGTAGTCCAAAGTAGGGTTCTTTTGTCTCTTACTAGAAGCATTTATCTTTGTCTCAGCCTTGAATTATCTGTTAGTCATGAGTTTTGATTATATTCTTTGTTGGCTTATGAACTTTTTGGCTGTTGAGTGTATGTACTAATTTAGAGACTTTTTGCAGATCAAATTCTTTTGGGTCGTATCTTTGTGCTTTTCTGGATGGGCGCTCCTAAGCAAAAATGGACACAAGAAGAGGAAGCAGCGCTTAAAGCTGGAGTTATTAAACATGGGGCTGGCAAATGGCGCACAATACTTAAAGATCCAGAATTTAGTGGTGTCTTATATCTCCGTTCAAATGTAGATCTCAAGGTATAGTTCTTTTGACATTATTTACTGGGTGGAGTTTATGCCTAGAAAGAGATATGTAGATACTTTTTTAGACAGTTTCCATTATAAATATTTGAAACAAATGCTTTATGCTGAACTGTCTATATTTTGGAATAAATTGATCAATTAATTTGCTTTTGATGTTGTATAGGACAAGTGGAGAAATATGAGTGTAATGGCAAACGGATGGGGTTCCCGAGAGAAGGCTAGGTTAGCTGTTAAAAGGGTGCCACATATCCCTAAACAGGAGGAGAACTCTATGGCTCTTGGTAATGTTGTTCAAAGTGATGAAGAAATGATGGACACTAAGCCTCTTTCAGTTTCTAGTGAAACAGCGCAGGTTGCTACTCCAAAGAGATCTATTGTAAGGTTAGACATTTTTATCAATTGATGTTTGAGTATTTTATTTCCACAACTTTAGTAGGTGGAAAGTAGTTTCAGTAACACAGTCTTGGGTAATTATATTCCTTTTTAATCAGTTTTATGTTCTATTGTGGGCCATAAGGGTTCTTTTATATGCAGTCTGTGCATTCCTGGTATGTAGTTTTGATTTTTGAAACAAAATATCCCTAGGGCTTGAATCAGTAAATTTAGCTAAACATATTGAACTGAAAAGAGCAAAGTATGAGTGGAGCACTGAAGTCTGCACTGATGAAATTCTTACATCTTATTATTGTTATATATAGCGAGCATCTTTTGTGTGTGTGTGTGTGTTTTGGGTGTAATAACAGAATTTTTTATGGCTCATATATAGTGTTGGGAAACTTATAGTTGGAGCCATGATAAATTTTGAGAAGTTTGTGTCATAATATTTAAGCCTGAATAGGGGTTGCCTCATGGAAAATGAGCTAAGTTGCACTGACACGGACATGGGTACAGATACGACACGGGTACGTATACGGGGGTACGGCAATTTTTGAAAAATAAGGGTATGACACGGCATGGGTACGGCAATTAAATAATTAATTAAATTTTATATTTAGGCATATTTTTTAATATTTTTAGACAAAATACGTTTATGTCTAGAATTTAGTTTATTGTACCTTTATTTGTAATTTTGTAAATAAATTACAAAATATAAATAAAATTCTCAATTTAGTTTATTTTACCTTTATTTGTAATTTTGTATTATAATAATAAAATAATTATCTTTGTTAGGTTATATTTTAATTTTGAGTTGATTTAAATAGACCAAAAGCTACGCTTAAACCCAAACCCAACTAAAATTTAAGCTTAAGCCCAAATCCAAAACAAAAATTTTCCCTCTTTTTATTTCATCCTGTATTCCCTCCCCCGTACTTGCCAATTGTCACATCAACTTCTCATCAAAGCCAAACAATCTTTATTTTATTTACATTTTCTTCTCTCTCCAAACCCCCACTGCACATTCATTCACTCTTTATTTTTACTTCTTCCTTTTGTTTGTTTCCTTCTTCCTTTTGCAGCACCGTAACTCCCACCAGTTGTTATCACCTTCAATTTGTTCTTCTCAGTTCTCAAGCCTGCGTTTCCTGTTGCAGATCCAGGTTCATAGTTTGTATGAAAAATTTTCAGTATTCACATTTCAGCCTGGCCGGAATGGAACTATATTCAAAACATTGGTCCACACTGTGTTGGAGCCGTGTCGGCGCCGCGTTGGCGCTGTGTCAGAGAAGCGAAAAAAGAAAAAGAAGACACCACTCGAGCACTAGAGTCCTGAGTCTGACCGGTATTGGTGTCAGACACTTGTTGGACACCGGTACTTTGCCAAAAATGGTGTGTCGGTGCAACCTAGAAAATGAGTCATCAGGTGTGGAAAAAAATGCAAACACCCCCAACTCCAATGATTTCTACTCTCCTGTTTGCTTGTACAAAAAAACATGCAACATGTTCCTAATATAGTCCCAACCCCAACTTGCAAGTTTGTCTCTTGTGGATATCCTGTTTTTTGGTAGTGAGCCCACAGATAATAGCATGCTTAGAGCATCACCAGCAGGCTGGCTATCTCTATTTTTTGGAGAGAAAAGCCACTCTTCACACCAAAAAAGACCTCCAACAGCCTCTACATCTCCAATTTTTTTTTTAGATTTGCTACAGTAGCTCTCTAGGTCTGGAGAGCACTGTAGCAGTCACTATAGCACATCTAAACAATATTCACGCATAAAATAATACCCGGTTGAATAAAAAAATAATTCTCTCTCTCTCATCCCTTTTCTCTATCGTTCTTCAATCTTCACTCTCTCGTGCTTCTCTATCTCAACGGTTACAAACTAAAACATACCACAATCAAAACAAAAACCCAATCGAAAGATTTGAAACACAAAAACAATCTTTCTCATAAGCCTAATGAAATCTGAACAATAAAATAAAACTAATCAAACCAAAAAAAAAAAAAAAAACACATGTAGAAGCACAAAATCGACGGAGCTCTCAATCAAATTACAAACTCAAATAAAATATTTAAAACTAATCAAATTAGAACAAAAAAGAAGAAGAAGAGCAAAGCTGACCCATCTGAGCCTCGATGGGGAGGACATGCGGTGGTGGGAGGAGAAAAAATGGACCCATCTGACCCATTTGTGTGTGAGACAGAGAGAGAGGGAGAAAGAGAGAGAGCTTCTTGAATGCTTTGGAGTAGACGAAGTGCTAGAGAAAAAAAGAAAAAATAGAGCTCCAGCAGAAGAAAGGAAAAAAGTAAAGTGAAGATAGAGATAAGGGAAAGGTGTGGAGGAGAAAAAAAGAGGAAAAAAGAAAAAGAAAAGAAATGTGTGGATGAAAAAAAAAAAAGATAAGGGAAAAATAAAATAAAGAATAAGAAATTAAAATTGAGAAATGCTATTACAATATTTTTACAATATTTTCACAATAAATTTTAAGTGATGGGTTGTTATTAACTAATATTGATGAAAAAAAAATATTTAAGTAATGTGTTTAAATTAAAATCAGTAATAACTTATCACATATGATTTATTGTGAAAATATTGTAAAATGTTAAGAATGTAGCACTTCTCATTAAAATTAGATGAATGAAAGAAGATTGAAAAAGAAATATTAAAGAAAGAATGAAGAAATAATATTTAAATGGGATAGAGAAAAGGATAGGAGAGTCTGTTGGAAAGTGTATTTGAAAAAGTAATTAGGCAAAACTCTCCAAATAGGCAAAAATTTGAAGAGGCTGCTGGTGATGCTCTTAGGTATAGCTTTTGAAAACCATATCAGTTTCCACACCTATAGCTAGTAAATGAGGTTCACGAGGTCACAGGCACCGGCAACGTGATTAATGATGTCTCCTGAAACAAGGAACCATGATGTGGTAGCTTTTGGTGGGGTGGTGTTTGTGGTGGTTATTGGCTATGAATTTGTAGGTGATGGCGTGGGAATGATGTTGGTGATGGATTTACTGTTCTAATACCATGTTAATGTGACTTAAGGTATTAAGGTGATTAATGTGATTGGGAGAATTAAAGAATGCTGTATGCAGCCTCAGGGTGGTGGCTATGTTTTTTATAAATCACTAACATAAAATAAATTAGATTACAAAATTGCCTTTTATGTTGTTTAACATGTATATGAATATGTATGTGTATATTTAATTTCTTCAATATACAATTTTACAGTGGTAACAAACAAGTGCCATTATTGGAAAACTTGGTCTATTTTCTAGATTAATTTCATTATACCTGTTTTTGAAGGCACTGTAATTTTTGTGGGTTGGAAAATATAATTTAGAAACACTGGAATTTTTATGTTAACATTATATATGTGTATGTGCTCATTTTGACTTCACTTTTATAGGTTGGACAATCTTATATTTGAGGCTATAACCAACTTGAAGGAGCCTGGCGGTTCTAATAAGACAAATATTGCTACATACATAGAGGTAGTTTTTTATTTTTATTTTTAAAACTGATGTCATGGAAGGCAATGTATTTTAATTCTTTAGTGGATGTTCTGTAAGACTTTCTAGTCTCATGACTATTTGTTCTTTTCTAGTCCTAGTTTCATGACTCTTTGATCTTACATTATGCTAAGTGGGCCCATCAAAATTATACATTTGAACCTATTGTATATGTGCGAGGATTAAATGGTCCTTACATTTTCCATTGTGGGTCCAAATGTTAATTTTTATAGTTTGTGGTTGAGGAATCAAAATTGAATTTTGTGAGAACTTATCATCAACGCCAACTCTTGTTACTGAACACATAATGATTGGGCATTGAATTTGAGTTGTTAAGTAGTTTGTAATGACATCAGACATCTACTGGTACATGTCATGAAAGAAATCAACTCAAATCTTACATAGCACCTCCCACCCTAGAACTTCTCCCCCAACCCAAAACTCAGTTCCATCTTGTTAATTCACACCACTCATCTTATTGATTTTTTAGCACAACATGTTATTCTTTATTACATCAGACCTTTAATGGCATGTGTTATGGTAAAGCTTCACAACTGTATTTTAATCTAGCAAGACAGCTTATCTACACTTCCCCTTGATATTCCCTTCAAAGCTCAAAGCCAAAACCAAGATTCCAGGTTTCCAATTGAACATTTGTACATTGAACTGAGTCACCGTTGAACTTGAACCTATAAGTTATACCACAATAGTAGTATCTATGCCATTTTTGCTGCCAGACCATGGGTTGTAGCAGTGTTTGTGCTATGCTTTAGGAAGTATAATATGCAAGTGCTCCTTTTCCTAGCACAGATGGAATGGTGCTATATTTATCATTATCATATTCTGAAATCAGCTGAGTTGCATTCCTTATTTTGTAGGAACAATATTGGGCACCCCCAGATTTTAAGAGGTTATTATCAGCAAAGTTAAAGTATTTGACAGCAAATGGGAAACTAATTAAGGTAATTATACCCATCCAATGCAACTTTCTTGAGCCAATCGGGCAGTTGCTGACCATCTCTTTGCATAACTTCTGTGGATCGTTATTAAATGCCAAAACATGTTCAGATGTATTAATGTTGTGTGTGTTTTTTGGGGAAAATTTAAGATTAAGGAATGTTAATTAAGCACCTCTTGTAGGTCATCCTGCCATGAACCAACAAACAAGACCATGGATTTTTTGACTACTTATTTCCTTGAAGATTAGTTTGGAATCCCTTGAACAAGTGTAAATTCTCAATTCACATGTATACATAATTGGTTGGGTTGCCTTTAATTTTCCGTAACAAATGTAAATAATTGTGATTTGTATGGATCATTTGTTCTTTCCATTCTAGAGCATCATTAATAAATTGGTTGATCTAGTTAAATCTCAGTTTTATTTAATTATTTGGATGAGCTTGGTCGACATGTGATTTGTGTGAAAAAGAGTTATGGTCAATCATAACAGAATTTAGGTCAGACAACTTGAACGAGATTTCATCTCTTCTCTCCTTCCCTTCCTTTTTGGTAATAATTTTTAGTGGTTTTTTATCCATTTTGATTGAAAACTGTCTTGCATTTGTGGGGTGATATAGAGTGGGTATTTTTGCAGCTTCACAGGTTTATTGAAGGTTTTCTCTCTTTTCTTTTTGCTCAGATGTTCTAGGTCTAGATGATAAATTGAGCCAAAATGAGAACTTGTACGGTTCAAGCCAAGCTTGAACTTTTAATTGATTTGTTTGTTAAATGGATTGAGCTCAATCAATCTAGAGTCAGCTTTGTAAGGCTGGGAATGGAGGGAAGACAATAACATCCTATGCTTGGTGGGGGAACTTTTTGAGTTAAAAGGTTAAGAGATCCAAGCTGAGAGATTTTTTCTCCTATTTTCTCGGCAAAGCCCTGTTTTGACTTTTGAAAGATAATGAGATTCATCATCATCTTTTCCAACTTTTCTACTATTTTTTTATTATTTATAAATGCCACTTTTCTACTACTTCCAATACCTCTACAAATTTTCCTTGTTGGGTTTAGTGACTAGGTTTTGGGGAATGTAGTTTGAATCTGTTTGATGGAGAGAACCCTGACTTTGAGGATCAAGGCTTTGGGTATTTATACTTCCCAAGGGTTTGAGTTATGGATTTGCATGGGAGATCAGTGTATTTCTTCTTTTGCCTGATTCTACTGTCAGAGATACAAGAGGGCTCCTTTTTTTTCTTCTTATTTTTTGTGTCTCATTTCATCATTTAGGCTGATCCAAACTCATTGCTACTTACTTTGAGTCAACCATTGCTTAAGTCCATTATGGATAATTCTGAAAATATTAAGCTCTGCTTGGCTTGTCTTAGTTGTTCCCTTACATAAAAATGTAATTGAATGCTATTTGAATGAGCCACCCTCCCCCTCCCCTCCCTCCACCCTCTCCTATCCCATCACCCTCCGTCTAAACACAGGGTAAATAAAGAATTTTAAATGGAAAAGCAATGGCATCTCGTACTAAATTAAAGGGTCAAACATTTTGTTATTATTTGACTGGTTTGAGAAGCATTTTTGGTTATTTTCTTGTTCCATTCATTTTTATCTGTTATGGTGGTATCATATTCTTGAAATCCTGCCATATGCTAATCTGGGTTGTTTATGGTAACGTATACGTGAGTGATATTAAGATCTTTATTGAAACTAAATTTACATGGTATGCACAGTTATCTGGTTTGGTACTTAAAAAGAGAAAAACCATTAAGAATTTTGCAGAAAAGCCTCATTTTAATCAGGAAAAGAAACTCTTATAAGTTAAAACCATGTAAAGTTTGAATGTAGGTCTAGAAAATTGGTTCTTTTGCTGACTGGTTGCAGTTTAAACGAGTTATTTTGGGTTCTGATTGCTGCTAAATTTTAAATTTACAGGTTAAACGCAGGTACAGGATTGCACCTACTCCAGCATTTTCTGACAGAAGAAGAATCTCTTCCATGTTACCTCCGGAGGGAAGGCAGAGGGTTTTTCCAAAAGTTGAGAAGGATGATGCCCATATATTTTCGAAAACCCAGATTGATATAGATTTAGCCAAGATGAGGACTATGACTGCACAAGAGGCAGCTGTAGCTGCTGCTGAAGCCGTTGCTGAGGCAGAAGCTGCCATAGCAGAAGCTGAAGAGGCAGCAAGAGAGGCAGAGTTAGCAGAAGCTGATGCAGAAGCGGCACAAGCTTTTGCAGCAGCAGCAGTGAAAACTTTGAAAGGAAGAAACAACCCTAAAATGGTAAGAGTCTTCTGCTACTTCATGTCTTTTATGCTAGAATTTTCCAGTAGTCATAAGCAAGTTTTAAAAACGAAATAAAAATAAAAAAGGAAGAAGCCCCACATTTACAGATGTTCAAAGCAAGAGTAAAATTGTCCTTAATTTTTCATAATTCTCTGAAATTGCTTTTGTATCTATCTTTATAGGATCTTCAATCTGTGAATAGTTCATGATTGAAATCAACATGGAAAATGATTTTACATATATTTAGTTTGTGGCTATGGTTTTTCTTTCCTTTCCTCCTTTTCACCATTTTCAAATGACTATATGTGTGTGTGGAGGGCAGACAAACCCGTCACTTTTCTCATCAGTTTCTTTATTGAGGTTTCCTCAACTCCTGCACTCGAAAATTTTAAATTTAAGCTTTACTGGTAGCCTAATCCAACCAAAAAGAAAGAGGTTTCCTATTGGATACTAACATTCCGATGGCCAGTGATTGCATCCTAATATTCTTCTTCTTCTTCTGTTTGGTTATTTAAGCCTTTGAATTTATTTGCCATATCTGAAATTAGGTGCAGATGATCCGAGCTTGATGTTAATTCACAAAATGGCCAAGGAGCAATGAACCAGAGTTCTTTAAGTTCAAGTGCCAGATACATGTTTGTTTTCTTCAGACATCTGTATTTGTAAATATCATAATGCCATCTTTTGGTAGGTATGTGCAGGGGTTAACTTACCTTCAAGTCCGGTTCAAATGATAGATTCTGTAAACATCTCTTTTCCTTTTGTAGTTTAGAGTTTGGAGATTTGTCTTTCTATTTTCTGAACATTCTGGTTCGTGGCCAAGCCTTTTGTGAATTTAGTAAATGCACAAAAATGTAGAAACTAGAGTGTACAAAGAAATAGAAAGAGATGGATTTTCTCCTGATTGAACTGTCATGTAATCACTACTTGTCATGTTCTCTGAACCTTTGAAATTTTACTGACAAATTTGGGGCCTCCGATTTGTAATGTTCAATGCCATGTCTGTTTGATCAAAAACATCTCTCTTACTGTTTGGTCTCTATTAAACTTCCTAAACTTAATCCCATGCAATGTGCTCCATTGGTCAGGAGAAAATTTGCAACTGTGGAAACTTCATGAGGGATTATGATTGATGTTTGGAAATTTTTTGTTTGATTGTATGATGATACATTTAAATTTCTGGTAAATTGTTCTCTTTCAATGGTGATCACATTCACACCATCCATTTGGGTGGAGCTTAGTCATGAGACTTTAAAATGCATGCCATACTGTAATTTATATATGCAGAGTGAAAAACATATTCACCCACACATACATATAACATAACATATGTGATATCAATCGATCTAAGTAGCCATAAAGCGGTGAGGCATTTTTTTAGTTAGGGTTCGTTTGGGAAATAGCTTATTTAGCTGAAACTGAAAATTTTTTGCTGAAAGTATTGTAGATAAAGATAAAAGTTAGTTGAAATAGTACAGAGAATTTTATGAATACTACCAAAAAAGTGCAGTGGTACTTAAGAATAATAGCAAAAATAAGCTAAATAGTAAAATTAACTTGCTTTATAATCTATTCACAAACACAACCTTAACCTCAAAACATTGTAAAAAAGTTTATGACCAAACAGAGACTTACCTCCCTCACTAGAAATTAAAATCTTTCAACGTGTCCAATGCTTTTTATTTTTTTGGCTAATTTCAGCCATTAACCAAGAATAGATTGAAATTCAAAGCATTTTCTTTATAGAGTAACAAAGCATTATTTCAAGTTGAAAAAGTTGGGGATAATGGGTGTGTTTATATAGGCTATTGCAAAACTATATTTTGAATTTAAAATGAGCGTTTATAAGAAAACTATAAGGAGTTTTTGCTGCAAAATAGAGTTTTAGATTTTAAAAACGCTCTTTTAAGCTTTCAAAATGTCTAATCAAACAAACCTAATACAGCTAGAAGAAAGAAGAAAAGGGGCAATATGAGGGGATAGAGGGACAAATTTCTTCATAAGCAGTGAGCATAACCGCTACATGCTAAAAGATATATCCAGGTCTTCAAACTAAGTATTAATGTATGGTCTCAATCAACTTGAGAGCTATCACTAAAAATGCAACCAGTTTGTCTAACTGAGCAACCGCATTAGTCATTGCAAACTTTCCGTCTATTTAAACAAAAAAACTACTTTTTCTATTTTACAAATCCATTTTTATAAAACATCCATATTAGTCAATCTATTCTACACATCTATTTAATTAAATATTCATTATTTTACAATTTTATTATTATTTCTTCACTCACTACCCCTCTCTCTCACAGACTCAATACTACCAGAAAATACTAAAGTATTAAATGCACGAGTTACAGTAACTGTGCATACTATAGCACTTGTGCATTTATGCACAATTTTACATCCACTGATGTGTGTTTTTTTTGGCTCAAAATGCGTAAAATGGATTACTTTTTGTATTTTGCAAGATTTTGCATGAGCTAATGCGGTTACTCTTAGAAAATCAACTTGAGAATTATCATATTTTTAGTACATTTGACAGGGCCATGAGACCTTAACGTTTGCATGCTATAGCATAATTCACATGTCCAAGGGAAAAACATATTTATCTTGGCATACAAGATATGATATTGATTGATATTCATCCCTTCTTTCTTTAACATCACTGGGATCTGATTGTGGTTCATACATAATTTTTTGAGAATCAACAAGCACCATTAAAGGATTCATTGCATGTTCTAATTGGGCCTATTACTAGAGCAAAATCCAAAAAGATTAAAGAAGCACTTAATGGGCTGATTTAAGAGACTTGGGCTGATTCTAAAACTGGGCATTCCAAGCTTGGTCTAAAGGAAGATGAAGGCGTAATAAATTTAATCCAAGCTATTGATAGGGCTGATCTTGCTTAATTGGGCATAATTTTTGTAGTAATGGTGTGGATTAATGGCTGATTGACTTTCCAATTCCATACCAATTAATTGGCTGATTGACTTACAGTCTTTAGGCGTGATTTCCTAGCCCATTTCAGCCTATTTTTGGCAAGGAAGAGCTGCTAATTTCAGATCAAATCAACCTTAATTTTAGGCTTCTATTATTTAGTCTTTTTTTTTTTAATTTTTTTTATCTACTTTCCTATTTTTAGCCATGTTTTTATAAACATGCACTCATTGTAATCAAGGAATTAATTTTGAATGAAAATCAAGACAAACGTGAGGTTTGCTTCTTCTATTCGTTCTTCAAAGAACTTGTGAACTTATTAAGGATTCTTCCTTATGGCGTTCAAATTTTATACCTTCGGTTCGTGATTCAATTATAATCATTGGGTCAAGGTTTGTTACTTTATACCTTTGGTTTGTGTTTCATTTATATACGTTGGGTTGGGGTTTTCTATCAAAAATCTGAATTGCAGCTTTCTTGGGCAAGTATTCCAATATTATTTGTTAAGTCTCAAAGCACGTCGATTGAGGTTCGCATCATTTGGTATCAAAGCCCAGGTTTTAAAATCAGGTTTACAATCCTTTTATCTTTTGTTTCTTATTATCATCCTATCTTATTCCGTTTGTGTTCATTATTCCTTGTTCTTGTTTTGTGTCATGCACCAAGTTAAAGTCGTACACCAAGTTAAAAAAAAAAAAAGAAAAAAAAAAAGATATCAAAAAAGAAAAGAAAAGAAAAGAAATATTGTTTGTAGTTTCAGTTCTCTCAAACCAAAATATTGTTTTTTTTTTTTTTTTGTCCTCTTCCTTTAATTCGTTATTTCTATAATATTTTCTTGTCGTCGGTATTTGTTTAAATACTACAAGTTGAATTTATTGATCAAGTTTATTAGTTTAATAAAGAACTGAAAAGGGGAAGCTACGAGTGGAAAAATGCAAGAGAGTGCAAGACTTATATCGGGAAAAAGCCAATTTAAAGAGTAAACACACGAGTGTGAGTGACATAATTTGAGTGCAAACAGGTGAGGGAGTGTTGTGAGGAATTATTTCTAACATTTTTCTATAGTTTCAAAAATATGTCTTCCAAGGGCGACACATCAAACAAAGAAGGAGGGGAGGAGTCGTCCTTCATGTTGCAAGCTATGCAACAACAATTTGAACGCATGAACGTGGTGTTTAATGAGATTCGGGATCGGATTGATAGGCAAGACGCTGTTATTGTTACTTTGTGTGAGGAGCATCCCCAAAGAGTCCCTAATGCTAGAAGGCAAGAAAGGCATGTGCACGTGGTTGATTCTGATGACGACCGCGAGAATGAGTTCGAAGATGAAGAGGATCAAGCTTCATTAAATGCTGAGGGTAGGTTTGTGCCAAGGGGAGAAAGGCGTGGTAGAGGTTTCCGAAGAGATCCAAGATGGCAAGATGGGACTGACAGAAACCTGGAAAACATTAAAATGAAGATACTGTCGTTCCAAGGGAAAAACAATCCTAAAGTGTACTTGGAATGGGAGAAGAAGGTGGAGTTGATTTTTGAGTGCCACAGCTACTTCGAGGAGAAAAAGGTAAAACTCGTTGTCATTGAGTTTACTAACTATGCTATTATATGGTGGGATCAACTTATGATGAACAGAAGGAGAAACCATGAGGGCTTATTGGGAGGAAATGAAGGCCAACATAAGGAGGCGGTTTGTCCCTAGTCATTACTATAAGGACTTGTATAAGAAATTATAAAGTCTTACCCAAGGCTATAAGAGCGTGGATGACCACTACAAGGAGATGGAGATCGCCATAATTCGGGCTAATGTAGATGAGGATAAAGAAACTACCATTGCAAGGTTTTTGAATGGGTTGAATCGGGACATTGCCAATGTGGTGGAGTTGCAACACTATGTGGAGTTGGAGGACATGGTGCACATGGCAATAAAGGTGGAATGGCACTTTAAAAAGAAAGGAACTCGATCATTTCAAAATTCGGGCTCTTTTACTTCATAGAGGTTGAATGGGAGTAAAGAGGAATGAGTTGTTTTTAAGTCCAAAACCAAACCACGAAAAGGGAGAGGTGAAGTTCCCGATGTCAACAAAAGTAAAACCGAATCCCAAACTCATAATCGTGATATTAAGTGTTTTCATTTTTTGGGAGTAGGTCACATAGCTTCACAATGCCCAAATAAGAGGACCATGATTGCATGTGTTGATGGAGAGGTAGAAACCGAAAGTGAGGGCAATGATGACCAAATGCCATCGCTTGAGGACGCTTGTGACGATGATGTGGAGTATCTAGTGGAGGGTGAGTCACTTGTGGCTAGGCGTGCTTTAAGTGCCTAAGTCAAAGAGGATGACATGGAACAACAAAGAGAGAACATTTTTCATACTAGATGCCACATCAACAACAAAATATGCAGTATGATCATTGATGGGGGAAGTTGTACTAATGTGGCTAGCACTACTTTAGTTGAAAATTTAAATTTACCTACCTTGAAACACTCTAGACCGTATAAGTTGTAGTGGCTAAATGATTGTGGGGAGGTTAAAGTAAATAAGTAAGTACTAGTTTCTTTTTCAATTGGGAAGTACAAGGATGAAGTACTTTGTGATGTTGTTCCAATGCATGCGAATCACATATTATTGGGTAAGCTGTGGCAATTTAACAGGAATGTCAATCATGACGGGTTCAAGAATAGACATTCTTTTATAAAAGACAATAAACCCATTACTCTTGTACCGTTGACTCCAAGACAAGTGTATAAAGATCAAATGAAATTGAAAAAAGAGAATGAGTTGAAAAAAAATTATGAGACCAAGAGTTAAAAAAAAGATGATGAGAAAGAGAGTGAAAGGAAAAAAAAAAGAGTGAAAAGAAAAGAGAGTGAAGAAAATGAGAGAAAAAAAAAGTGCCTTTTTATGCTAAGACGAGTGATGTCAAGAGTGTTTTTTATACAAACCTGCTTATATTTGTATTCTTGTATAAAAAGGCATGTTTTAATACTAACGAACTTAACAAATCTTTGTCTAGTGTTGTTGTCTCTTTGTTGCAGGAATATGAGGATGTGTTTCCTAATAATGTGTCTAATGGATTGCAACTTATTA